>JANRMT010062799.1:7540228-7576061 GCA_026402145.1 Polypterus bichir lapradei
AATTGAGAAAAAATTTTGTGTGGTCTTTTGAAACAAAGGATGAATTGTTTAAGAGGAATATGCAAGAGTGCTTGTATGGTGTAAAAAGGGCACCACACACCAACATGACATCATCCCAACCGTGGAGTTCAGTAGAAGGAGCATCAGAAGGAATGGCTTTGGTGATTCGGGGCCTGGGCAGCTTGCCATCACCAAGGTGCAAATGAATTCCCAAGCTGAACAATGGATCCTAAAGGGTAAAGTCAGGGTGGCTGTCCGCCATCTGAAGCTCAGTAGAACTTAGGTGATGCAGTTGAACTATGATCTTAAACATTGAAGGAAATCTACTAGAAAATGGTTTCAGAAAACCAACATCCACCTTCTGGAGTGGACATGTCAGAGCCCAGACCTTAACCCAACGGAGATGCAATAGAATATCCTCAAGAGAGCCATTCACACCACACATCCAAAGAAAAAGAGCTGACCTACAATTCTTGCCACTGTGCTAATTAACTCACATTACTGCCACATACAGTCGGGATTCTTCACAAAATTCCCAGCAGTACTAGAGAGTGATAGTTGAAACAACAGGACATGAAGGTGTAAGGACCGCCAGGTCTGCATTTGGCGTTGTGTGCGCAGCTTTGACTTTGCTGACTGTTCTTGTCAGGCATTTGAGCAACCAAATTTTGTAACAATTTCAAAATGTAAAGATTTTTATGAAACAAACATAAAAAATGAGATTAGCACAGTTTAAAATCCCAAACTCCTACTAGGGAATGGGAGCACAGTTAGAAGACCGATAAGCAAATATGAAAAGAGCAGCAAAAGCATTAAAACATCAGTAAAATGAAAACTCAAAAGCAGCCCTCAGTGGAGACCCCCACTCGCAGCTGGACTATCGAATGTCCTGCCTCTGTCTCATGGACCTGCACTTGACTTCCAGCCTTTAACAATTTGCTCAAACTCACCTTTTCAGAGTAGCATTCCCAGACTTTTTTAAGTGTGTTGTTCTTTAAATGTATTTTGTCATTCATTTTATTTACAGATTTTTTGGTTTTCTTGACCTGTTGCTCTTTGATTGTATAAATAACTAAAACCGTTATCCAAGTCCCAGAGTGCACCTGAATGTTCCGCCATGCGTCCATTGTGTGCCTTGTTTGTAGCATGTTGTCGTGTCTGACTGGTTGTCTTGTTGATGAGGACCCCCGGTACCAGCCCCCCCTTTTTGGTGGGTGTTTTGTACCTGTCTTGCTGCATTTGCTGTTGTGGGGTACAAAATCTGTAAATTATATTTTGCTCAAAACAACAACAGATGAACTACGTTCAGGACAAATCAGAGCATATCCTCTTCTTAGTTGTACCTCCCTTTTAAAACAGCTGTTCCAACAAAAAAAGGAAGACATGCTGGTGCCTAAGTCTATTGATTAGTTTATAACTTGGGCATCTGAGACAACAAGTAGCTAAATTATTTTACAGCCTGGGAAAGGAAGGCATGCCGATACCTCAGGCAATATCAAAAAAGTGTTATTGTTTGGGAAAACAGACAGTGAATTCATTCATCATATTGACAGCCAGCCAATCAGAATATCTAACAATCACATCTTGCAAAGTCCCCCGGTAGAATTTTATAATAAATATGCCTCATCTGAAGAGTGACATCAGAAGAGGGTGCCAGCAACGTGCGGCTGTTTCGATCTAATCATCAGAAAAGCATCTTATGAACAACTACGAGTGCTAGATCACAAGCCTCCTGCGACATTCACCCTTGTCATCTTTATGTTTTTGTAAGCTTTTTCTAGAGACTACATATATCCAGACTTTACTATCAGTCCTATTTTCTATTATCCTTTGTTCTACTGGTCTCAAAGATCTCAAAGACACATGATATCCGATATGGTGTTCCACAAGGCTCTATCCTGGGTCCGCTGCTTTTCTCAATCTATATGCTTCCGTTAGGTCAGATTATCTCAGCGCACAACGTGAGCTACCACAGCTATGCTGATGACACACAGC
This sequence comes from Polypterus bichir lapradei, assembly GCA_026402145.1. Taxonomy (NCBI): domain Eukaryota; kingdom Metazoa; phylum Chordata; class Cladistia; order Polypteriformes; family Polypteridae; genus Polypterus; species Polypterus bichir. The sequence continues at coordinate 7,542,224 of JANRMT010062799.1, forward strand.
TGTACTTATCAATAGCACCTGATGACCCCGACTCTTTCGATACACTAACACAATGTCTTACTGGTATTTCTGAATGGATGAATAGTAATTTTCTCAAACTAAATAAAGCGAAAACTGAAATTTTAGTAATTGGCAATAATGGATTCAATGAGGTTATCAGAAATAAACTTGATAAATTAGGATTAAAGGTTAAGACGGAAGTAAAAAACTTAGGGGTAACTGTTGACTGTAATCTGAATTTTAAATCGCATATTCATCAGACCACTAGGACAGCATTTTTTCACTTAAGAAACATAGCAAAAGTTAGACCTCTTATATCATTGAAAGATGCTGAGAAATTAATTCACGCTTTTGTTTTCAGTAGACTAGATTACTGTAACGCACTCCTCTCAGGACTACCCAAAAAAGACATAAATCAATTGCAACGAGTGCAGAATGCAGTTGCTAGAATCCTAACTAGGAAAAGAAAATCCGAACACATTTCTCCAGTTTTGATGTCACTACACTGGTTACCTGTGTCATTCAGGATTGACTTTAAAATATTGCTTATGGTTTATAAAGCCTTAAATAATCTCGCTCCATCTTATATATCGGAATGCCTGACACGTTATATTCCAAATCGTAACCTCAGATCCTCAAATGAGTGTCTCCTTATAATTCCAAAAGCTAAACTTAAAAGAAGTGGTGAGGCGGCCTTCTGCTGTTATGCACCTAAAATCTGGAATAGCCTGCCAATAGGAATTCGCCAGGCAAATAGAGTAGAAAACACATTACTTTAACATGGCCTTTTTATAACTTCACTTTAACTTATTACTGATACTCTGTATCTTCAATTCATCATAATAACTATTCACAGTGGCTCCAAAATCCGTACTGACCCCTACTCTCTCTTCTGTTTCTTTTTCTGGTTTCTTTGTGGTGGCGGCGGCCTGCGCCACCACCACCTACTCAAAGCATCATGATGCACCAACATTGATGGACTGAAAGCCAGAAGTCTACGTGACCATCATCATCAGGTCCTTCCATGAAAACCCTAAATACAAAGAGGACTGTTTGATTTATGTTAGGTAGATTGCCCAGAGGGGACTGGGCTGTCTCTTGGTCTGGAATCCCTACAGATTTTTTTTTTTTTTCTCCAGCTCTTGGAGTTTTTTTTTTTGTTTTTTCTGTCCACCCTGGCCATCGGACCTTACTTATTCTATGTTAATTAATGTTGACTTATGTTTATTTTTTATTGTGTCTTCTATTTTTCTATTCTTCATTTTGTAAAGCACTTTGAGCTACATTTTTTTGTATGATAATGTGCTATATAAACAAATGTTGATTGATTGATTGATTGATGGTATTATTATTCCTGTAATGGCATTCACACCACACATCTGAAGAAAAAGAGCTAACCTACAATTCTTGCCACTGTGCTAATGAACTCACATTACTGCCACGTACAGTCGGGATTCTTCACAAAATTCCCAGCAGTACTAGAGAGTGATAGTTGAAACAACAGGACATGAAGTTGTAAGGACCGCCAGGTCTGCATTTGGCGTTGTGTGCGCAGCTTTGACTTTGCTGACTGTTCTTGTCAGGCATTTGAGCAACCAAATTTTGTAACAATTTCAAAATGTAAAGATTTAATATAAACACCATGTAATAAATACCATGCTGCTTTTAACTTTCTATGCTTTGTCTTAATGTCTAGAGTGATTGAAGTAATAAGTTAGATTTCTTTGAGCACCTGGTGCGGCCGGAGGTTTGCCATTACCTCTGTGCTGTGAGGTTTATTAAGGCTGAGGGTGAGAACTCCACCCAATAGTATGTAAAGTAAAGCATTCTTGACTGATTAATGGCCTATAGTCAAGGATACTGAGCCTTTGTATGTTTAAATGTATTCTTGGAGACCAAAAGTAATATTTAGGTCTGAGATATCATTAAAACATTGTATGTTGTTCGTGCCGATAATAAGTAAGTCCCTTGAAGTGCTGAGAGAATGACAGGCTGTGCTATTTCTTATAGCACTTGTGTGGTTTAAAGTGCCAGAGGTTAACCAGCTGTGTGTGTGTCATTTATAGGGCACTGTTGTGGTTAGGGTCTGTGTATTTGCATATAGCTATGTATGTATGTGTGTGATAATCTTAAAGTGCATCAACCCGGTAATGAATCTGATGAGTACACATACCTCTAGGTAAAGGGTAAGTAGAGGGAAATATCAAGATAATACAATTGCCCTACCCTGCGACACCTTATAGTTAATGCCTGGTGTGCACACTGGGGGATTTCTGGGCAGACAAGTCGGTCACCGATGTGTTACAACAGAAAGCCACCATTAGTGCACTGCACCAGGCCCGGGCTGTCTGGGTCGGCTGGAGGTCCCAGGGCTACACATTAAGAACTCTCCTTATCCCTTGTATTATTTAGACCCCGGGAGGCTGCAAAGTGATCAGTGTGGATTCCTAAATAGGTTGCAGTGGAGATCAGGTTTGGTGCAGCTGCATTCTGTGATTTCTGAAAGGCTCTTAATGAGTAAGTTGGGCTCCAGTAACTGCGATCCCACTTAGAAAGAACCAAAGGAAAATGATTTGCTCTTGAGTTTGTTGTTTGCGAGGCAGACTAATTAGCTGGCATGAAGGCTGCGTCATCTAATCAGGCATGCGGGCCTGCAGCCACGGAGACCAGACGTCTTCACATTTATGCTCAATTCTCTGGCAAGGCAGAATGCAGAAAAAGCTGAGCGAGGAGTCCAATTAAGAGAGTTGTGAAATTAATGGCGAAACGCGACTAAAGACCTGCTGACACCCGGAGGTCCTGTCAGTTGTCGGCTCTATAATTGGGGGAGTGTGAGTGGACCCCTCTTGAGTCCCACGTCCAAAGGAGACATTTAATTGAGGCTGTTTATTTGCTCACCACTGGGCTGAGCCCCCTGTTTGGATGCTTCAGCCCACTCAGAATAACGCTGGCCATGATGTGCAGTGATTAGTAGGGGAGATGGGGGCCCGAAGGCCGATTTATTTTTCATTTTGTGGCGGCACAAGTCTCAGAGTTGTGCCCAATGTGGTTCTAAGCCCTGGCCAGTGAGGCCACTCTGAGGATTCAGATACGCGTCCTTAATGAGCGTTCGCTGTGTTCTTCAAATCTATAAGGACCAGTAAGGGAGTGGACAGGTGAAACGTCAAGCAACAGACATCTTCATGTTTTTGATAAATTCTTTGGTAAGGCAAAGCACAGTGGACCTTCTAGGCAAGCAGTGGAAGTAAAGCTACAAAAGAAAATATGTAGAATGACTTCCAGTTAAAACATTTTAAGAACATTAAAACTCAATGAAATTTAAGAACATTGAGGGCGCATAAACTTGCACACAAAGGAAGACAGGTGACTTTGAATAAGGCGCAATACCAGTGTCTATGGTCACAAACATCTGTTGGGGTCACTCGTAGTTGGACAGGGGCAAGTGGGGGGCGAAAAGCAAACATGTCATAGTGCTGGAAAATATTAATAAACACAGAAATAAAGAACGTCACATGCTCCCTTAAAAAATAATAAGCAGCTCTTCCTGGATCCCCATTCACTGCCGTCCTCTGACACTCCTTCCTGACGATGCCACTAGTGTTGTGATATTTGCCCCACTTCCTCCGTCCTCACAGTCCTGCAGCTACGTCAGACCTGACGACTTTTGTTCCTCACTTTGGTGACCCTCACTTGCCTCCTCTACTTATTACTGACCTGACCCCACTTGCCTCCACTCTCAGCCCCACTACTGGCTCCATCCCTGCCACCTCAGTTGCTACCCACAAGGGCTGCCACTGGGTACTCCGTCCCCTCCGCTCACTTGCTCCAACACACTGCAGGTCGCATGAATGACAATAAAACACAAACCAGTAACATACAAGTAACTGACATGTCACCAAAGGAGTGGGGCTACCCTTGGTGGTCTTCCGTATTGGATGTAGTGAGTGGGTGGCAACAGAATGGAGTCTTTCCAGATGTGTACACATTGCGGTCCACAGAGTCACAGTTGCCATGCCATCAAAACTTGGAGATGACCTGGGAATGGCAGCGGCATCCGGGTGTGTGGTGTTGTGCCAAGCCACACTGGCCCCCCATTTGTGTGGGGACTTCTCGATTTCCATCTGCACATCCACTGGTTGCCCGTTGCAGCTCATCACGTGCCACCTGGTTGAGAAGGGTGGGGTGAACATTTTTCTGGTTTCCCTTAAGCTGAAAAAATGATCTTTACATTTACTTACATTTTACCCAGACCGTCCATTTTGATGTTTGTTTTTGTTTATTTCAATAGTTAGTTGTAGAGAAAAGTCAAGCAAAATGACACCTAAAAAGATTACAATATGCCAGCTTTCGAGGCAACTCAGGCCCCTTCTTCAGCTTGACTTTTCTCTACATTCATAATGGCTAACACAGTACAACACCCTAGTACAATAGTTGTTAATTTAATGACCTTATTTTTGATGCCTTTTTTTTGGTAACTGGTGGATTATTTAGAGAGTGTCATGTCACCTGTTGCCTTGTTAACACTCCCATCATGCACTGGGAATATGCATCAATGTCACTGAGGGTATAAAGGTCACTTCTCGCAGGCCCCAATGTATCCAAGATTAGCTCTCTTACGGTTGACGGTGCGATTTTCTCTCTCAGTGAAATAAGACTTTGCATTTTGATTTTGTGTTACGAGTTTTGACGATCAATTTTTCGATATTCAATGGATGCACTGGAAACAATGGAGGGAAGGATAACACTGTGGAACTGTGGCCCCTCGAGATAATTGGTCCTGTCAATTCCATCACCTGCATCTGATCACTTGTTATTTAAACTGAAGGACAGAAACAAGAAAGAAAAAACAAAACCTCTCGTTCTACTAGGCTGCCATTCCGCTACAGAGACAGGAGAAACCACCGCTTTAAATCATTCACCCCTTTGTCTACCTGCCACTTTCAGCGCTCAACAATAACAGCTTTGCACCGCAAAACCTCGGGGTTCTGGATCACGCCACGTACCGAGGATGAGCACGGTGAGACTGTTTCTTGTTGTTTGGGGAGAGGAGCGAGCCACCATTTTCATCCTTGTTCTCGCCGTAGGACACTTTTAGAGCTGACCCAGGTTCACAAACATTATCCATTTTCTGTTAAATCTTCTGAACTTTTATGTGTGTTTCGTACTTTCTGTGTGTCGTATTGAGTTCGTTCAGTGTGAGGTTGAGGGAGGGTTTGTGTTGTATATTAAGTTTGTGCTGCACTTTTTCTTTTTATTTTTTACTTTTCACCGGACACTTTTGGGGTTGAATGTTATGTCGGGGTTGGTTTGGGTATGATATATATATATATATATATATATATATATATATATATATATATATACAGTGGTGTGAAAAACTATTTGCCCCCTTCCTGATTTCTTATTCTTTTGCATGTTTGTCACACAAAATGTTTCTGATCATCAAACACATGTAACCATTAGTCAAATATAACACAAGTAAACACAAAATGCAGTTTTTAAATGATGGTTTTTATTATTTAGGGAGAAAAAAAATCCAAACCTACATGGCCATGTGTGAAAAAGTAATTGCCCCCTTGTTAAAAAATAACCTAACTGTGGTGTATCACACCTGAGTTCAATTTCCGTAGCCACCCCCAGGCCTGATTACTGCCACACCTGTTTCAATCAAGAAATCACTTAAATAGGAGCTGCCTGACACAGAGAAGTAGACCAAAAGCACCTCAAAAGCTAGACATCATGCCAAGATCCAAAGAAATTCAGGAACAAATGAGAACAGAAGTAATTGAGATCTATCAGTCTGGTAAAGGTTATAAAGCCATTTCTAAAGCTTTGGGACTCCAGCGAACCACAGTGAGAGCCATTATCCATAAATGGCAAAAACATGGAACAGTGGTGAACCTTCCCACGAGTGGCCGGCCGACCAAAATTACCCCAAGAGCGCAGAGACGACTCATCCGAGAGGTCACAAAAGACCCCAGGACAACGTCTAAAGAACTGCAGACCTCACTTGCCTCAATTAAGGTCAGTGTTCACGACTCCACCATAAGAAAGAGACTGGGCAAAAACGGCCTGCATGGCAGATTTCCAAGACGCAAACCACTGTTAAGCAAAAAGAACATTAGGGCTCGTCTCAATTTTGCTAAGAAACATCTCAATGATTGCCAAGACTTTTGGGAAAATACCTTGTGGACTGATGAGACAAAAGTTGAACTTTTTGGAAGGCAAATGTCCCGTTACATCTGGCGTAAAAGGAACACAGCATTTCAGAAAAAGAACATCATACCAACAGTAAAATATGGTGGTGGTAGTGTGATGGTCTGGGGTTGTTTTGCTGCTTCAGGACCTGAAAGGCTTGCTGTGATAGATGGAACCATGAATTCTAATGTCTACCAAAAAATCCTGAAGGAGAATGTCCGGCCATCTGTTCGTCAACTCAAGCTGAAGCGATCTTGGGTGCTGCAACAGGACAATGACCCAAAACACACCCGCAAATCCACCTCTGAATGGCTGAAGAAAAACAAAATGAAGACTCTGGAGTGGCCTAGTCAAAGTCCTGACCTGAATCCAATTGAGATGCTATGGCATGACCTTAAAAAGGCGGTTCATGCTAGAAAACCCTCAAATAAAGCTGAATTACAACAATTCTGCAAAGATGAGTGGGCCAAAATTCCTCCAGAGCGCTGTAAAAGACTCATTGCAAGTTATCGCAAACGCTTGATTGCAGTTATTGCTGCTAATGGTGGCCCAACCAGTTATTAGGTTCAGGGGGCAATTACTTTTTCACACAGGGCCATGTAGGTTTGGATTTTTTTTCTCCCTAAATAATAAAAACCATCATTTAAAAACTGCATTTTGTGTTTACTTGTGTTATATTTGACTAATGGTTACATATGTTTGATGATCAGAAACATTTTGTGTGACAAACATGCAAAAGAATAAGAAATCAGGAAGGGGGCAAATAGTTTTTCACACCACTGTATATACATATATTGCTTGGAATTTGTTCATTTCTTTCTTTATCAATATATCCTCACTTTATTATGTTACATACTGTTTGTTTTTTGGTTTATCTTTGATCATCGATTGGGGAAGTTTATTTGGAAGAAGTACGGCTTGTCGGGTCTAACGACCTCAGCTTGCCAGGCCACAGGCCTTGGTGGTGTAGCAGCCATTACAGATTTGGTGTTGCAAGTTTTGACGATCAATTTCTCGATATTCAGTTTTGAACTAAGCTTGCTTTTTTGACCACGTTATTCTCCCAATTCATCCTTTCAAATTCCCTACTCTCTACTTCGAGGCAACGGAGAGGCTGGTGCCAGGCCACTGATGACCAAATAGACGACTCCATGACGGCAGTCCCAGCTTCTGGTTGTCCTCTTGCTCCCCGAGTCGCTCACACAGGCGCCTTTCCTCTGTAGTGATGCTTGTGTCTGAACCTCTGTTGTCTGTCGAGTTTGTTCTTATAGAGCCTGCTTCTCAAATTCTGGCATTATTTTCAAGGCACCTTTCTCACCTCCTGTCCTCTTTTAAACTGCCCATCTCTCTCAGTGTGCCTCTTTTACCTTTTCTTCTCCTCATGGGTCTCACACTCGCATCACCAAAGCCAAATTGACCAAACAGATGGCTCTGAGGGACTGGACACACACACACACATTAGCATTGTATTATAAAGTTGATGTGCAGTAGGAGAACACACACTGTGTGTGTTTATGCAAGTGTGTAGGTTAAGAGGGTCAAGAAATGGCCAAGTAAAAATCGACACGTTTACGAAGGCGTCAGCAGCTCGATCAAAATGGGGAGCAGTCAGCTGGGAAAATGCTGCGTTTGTGTGCCAAGTTGAACACCCAACGGGATGAAGCCTTTCTAACAGACCTCAAAGCCTGGACTGGACAGGTGGCTGAAGGCCACGTCATGTCGGGTGACTTTTCTATCGATTCTCTGTCGTAGCCTTCATTTATATAATCTTGGCAAGTTAAAGGAAAATCAACGGCACGCTCCTGTGAGGCTGGTCATGTAACATGACATTCTCAGCGACTCGCTCCCTCAGATCTGATTTTGTCTTCAGTCGTACAGGTGGGCTCTGTGTGCATGACAGCTGACCATCGATGAGTGCCCACCCTGAAGTTCAATGCACAGAAGGCAGCAAGCAGGAATAAGAAACACAGAAGAGACCCTCGCCTGCCTGAAATGAGTGAGCATGGCAACGTGATCAGCAGCTCTGGCACACCCCACGACTAGAAGTTATGCAATGTGACATCAACATCAGCTGAAACGTCCATGAGGAAGTGACAGGCTGCCACTGCATGCTGAGATCTTATCGGGGCCATCTGAGTCTTGAACAGCTTATGTGCTCTTGTTATCGTAGTGACCTGAGAACGTCACCAGATGGCTGTTTTCAGATCAGGTCACTGTATCCCCTAATCGTGGCACTGGTGTGTATATGTTAAGTACTGAATATCTAGACCTGGTGGTGTCCCCTCACCTGCCCAGGAGTCCACCATATCAGCAGGCATGGATGGGCATCCTGGCCGGAAGGACTGGCTGCGAGGTAAGGGATGGCCAGGAGGGAGGAGCCCCCCCAGGGACACTTCTTCCCATAGTATACTGGGTGGCATCATCCCTGTCGAGCAGCAGTGCAACTGGGGTCCTTCAGAGCCACTAGAGGGAGGTGCCCCTGTGACCCAGGAGTGAGTGAAAATAGAAAAGAATATAAAAAGAAATGCATTGTGGAGAACAACTCTTGCTCAATGGTACTAGTGGACTTGTGGTCTGGGGTGTGAGTTGCCCCCTAATGTCAACAGTTGCTACATTTTATTGGTCAAATTTTGAAAGGAAATCGTTTTTGAATCTGGCCCTTGTGTAGGACCACATCTAAGTGTTGCCCATGAGAGGGGTCAGCCACTCCTATAAGCCCCCCTGTGTTTAGCACCAGTTGTATATTTAAAAGTTGGTGGGTGCATCTGTCCTGATGACTGGATAGGTCCAGTACGATATGAAAGGTCGACATGCAACCTCATCTTCACACTCATGTCCTACCGCTGCGTTCATATTGCTTTCCTCTCACAGACTAAACCTGCCCAGCCACACGTAAGGTGTGTGCCCTACAGTGCCCTCCACCACCCTACAGTTACGCTAAACAGATTGGAAAAAGAAAAACAGATGAATGAACATAAACCAGCCTAATCCGGTCGAGGGCTGCAGGGAGCCAAAGGCTATCCCAGCAGCATTGGGTGCAAGGCAGGGGACAGTCTTGGACAATGGGACAGTCCATCACAGGGTCCGGGTGAATAATCCAAACTGAATATTCCAGCCATGCAATATGCCAAACATCACGAGAGGGCACTGCAGCATGGCGGCGGGTACACAAGTGGGCACCTCGCGGTGTAGAAGGTGGTGATATGTGCTCAGGCTGCCTCAGGTGTTCAGAGACGGCTCATTAGGAGAAGGAAGGACCACTCCAGTTTTGGCTGACAAGCGAGAAGAGACAACTCAGTCCATCAAGCTAGTTTGTTTAGCTAAAAGTAGGGAGGAAGTTCTTCAGTGGTGTCTATGACTGCTTCAGCCATGTATATACTGTTCAATGGACCCAGGAAGAGGATGAGGAGGAAAACGCAGCCTGGAGGAAATTAGTGTCCATTAGGACAGCTTCACAAGGAGCACAAGATGTTCCTCCTGCGTGTCTGAACAATTTAAGGTGAGATGACACAGGTCTAATATGTGACTGTTTGAGGCTGATACCCTCTAAGCTCTCCCTCTCTGTTCATGTCGTAGGTGAAGTGTTGATGAACAGAGAGCTCCAAGTATTGACGCCCTATCAGGAATCGGCACTGGTACTGTTGAAAGGTGACCTCAGGGAAGTTGGGAATGGCTCCTCTGTTTTACTTTACAGTACTGCCTGCTGTGCCACCCAGGGCACATCACACCATAACTGTGTGGATGGAGTGGTCAATTAAACCAGAACACAGTGACACAAGCTGAATGAGCAGGATGAGGAGAACGCCATCCAGTCCAGCAGGATGTGCCCTGTTGGGGGGTACTGAGTGGCCTGGACCATTGCAGTTCATAGTTCCAGGTTTGAGGTACAGCCCATGCCACCATTTTCCCCAGTAAAGGAGCTGCTCTTGGTCCAGTGTCATACTGGTTTATCTGTAGGACCCTGAAATTCAGATGAATGTTAGAAGTAACCAAAATGGAGGATGTGCAAATTATTCAACATTTGTTTCTTTCTCAACCCCAGCCGTATACCTGAAATGTGAAGTCCCTGAGCTCACAGGGGTGGACTATTCACCAGTTGAGAATGGCAATACCTCTTCTGAGTCTTCTTCTTTGGTGTTTTTCGTTCCAAGATGGAAGCCCATCAGATGTGCTAGAGAGGATGCAGCACTTTCTTCATTGAGGTCAGCCGTGTGCTTGTCTCCTACTTGGTATATGAAATTGGTGCAGAGACACACAGCACTGGTGTTTCTGGTATGCGCTCATTTTCATGGTGTCGTCTTTCACGTGTTAGTATTTAAATGGAGGAGGATCTCACTGGAGTCGGCAGAAGTGAACTTGACAGCACCGGAGAGAAGGCCACGTCATGTAATGAGAGGTACCAGGGCTTGCTTTTTTGCCAGCGACACCCCATGATGACTGTGCAGGTAAGGGGAGTCTTGGTTGTGCCGTGCCATGTTGATGTTGCTTAGCACACATTGCGCCTCATTTATTATAAAGACTGACAAACTCATATGTAACGGGTCAGAGAGACCATAGAACTTGGGAGATCCAAAGTATCATCAGCCATCACGCAGCTGAAGCCCACCGCCCAGTTGCCACCACGCACACTGCTGAGGTCTCGTTTGGTGTGGTTTATCAAATCAGTTTCACTCTGTGCAGAAGTGAGCTGACAAGACCCCGTCAGATAAGGAGCACAGCACTCGGACTCAGTGCCTGGATTAAGACCCCCATAGGCCCCCTGGGTGATGATGAACAGAATGCCTTAACAGAGCAGCATTAGGACACCCAGCCATTTCGTGCAGCGCAGTGATTTTCAGTATTAGTTGCCCGCAGACACTCCCTTGTTTCTTTGAGTTGCCCCCCTGTGGTGATTTTGGACTGCAGACACTTGATTGTCCTCAAGTCCTTACACGGCCCTCAATTAAGTTTAGGGTGAATTTCAGAATCTTCCTTTCAAGTTATAAAGCCTTAAATGGCTGAGGTCCTGCTTACTTATCCAAGCTTATCATTACTTACAAACCAGAGTACACACCGAGATCTCAAGATGCCGGCCTATTTAAGATTCCAAGGATTAATAAAATTACAGTGAGAGGTCAGGTGTTTAGTTACAGGGCCCCAGAGCTGTGAACGGTCTGCCTGCTAATTTAACAGGTGTCTTGTCTGATACACCCTGACTAGAGCTGCTAAGGAGCTGTGCACCCTTCATCTCTGTGTGTTAGTCAGGAATATCACAATATGTATAAACCGTTACTAACCCTCCTCTATTCTGTGTCTCTTCTCAGTATCTGGACGTGGGACTTGGTGTCACTGCTCTACTTCCCATGGAAAGGCCATCTCAGATGGTGCTGTGGTAGCCATCAAGGACCTTGGCGGTGAAGAAGAATCGGGATTTACTGGCCCATTTGAGTCTCTCTCCTAAAGGTCAGGCCACAGGCTGAGGCCTAAAGTAGAAATTCATTGATTCAGGGTGGCAGAGTGGAGAGGGCTGAGCCACTCCTCTGGATTGGCAGAAGGCAAGTGAGGATGGCTGGCTGTCTGGGGTAATGCCAGCAGGTTGCTGGAGCACCACTCATGTTCACTGCCTTACAGCGTGCCTGTCTTCCTGGCTGTTTTATTTTTAAGTGGCAGGCGCTATTGAGGAGAGCACGAGAGTCCCACTTTTCTGAGCCCAGGAGTTCTTGCTGACATTACTCATTTCAGTGTCATATAACAGAGTTGGTCCGAATTTCTCCTGCTGCACTTCTTACTTTCACACTGTGGCTCTTGTGCTTACCAATTAGTGGGCCAAATGCTTCCTTTCCTGTCCGTTTCTTCCTGCAGATTCAACTCTAAATAATGAAAACTACCGCTTGGTGCCGTGGACCCAACCAGAGAGGGACCAGAGCTGTAAGTCGGTGAAGACCTGAGAAGGAGACCTCAGGGCAGAGCCTGAACTAGCCGGTGACACCGAGTGGTGTAGCTGAACTGGGAGACTGGGGGTCTTGGATGTTTCATTCAGCACAGGTGGGTGCAACCAGACAATGGCAACCTCAGTAGAAACACAAGTGCAATGCTTCTCAATCTTTCTAGTGCCACAGCCCACCTTTTCTCATGATAATGGGTTCAAGGAGAGGGTACCCCCTGGTGAGACAAGCGAGATTGTCAGAGTCACAACCTGCTGTGACCACCGTCACAAATCACTCAAGACCCATGACTGACCCCAAAACACTGCACTAGGGACCCCAGATGTAAATACATTGGCTGAACGTAATCTCGGAGGAGTCGGGCTTATCAGTGTGATGTCAGCGCATCTCTTGAAGGTCAGTAGACAGTGGAACAAAAGTTCTCTCCATCTGTCTGTTATATGGTGCCTTACATATCCTACCTGTCTGACTGACTAAAGTAGGAATTCATTCAGAAGTGGGTGGAAGTCGGGATACTCGATACGTCTGGGCGGTCGACCAGGCAGTTCAGGATGTTTCGATATGGCCCACTGCTGTGATCATTTACAAACAGCAGAAATAAAACAAGATAAAATGCTAAGTAGTTTTGACTTTTACTGTCTGTGTCGTTGTAAACATAAGACAAATGTAGTAAGAGAGGAGAGAGAAGGCCCACTTGCACTCTCGCCGTTGTGAATATGTGGCTCTTCTCTGTGTAACTTAACGCTGCTTCTTCTGCAACAGGATTAAGTTTCTGCTGGTCTCGGGGGGGTCTTTCTTTCTCATCATGCGCACGTGAGGGCCGTTAGTATGAGTGAGGCTCTCTGCTCTCATACGTACCAGAAACACGGACCACTGCGCTCACCTCAGGGGGTCTCAGTCTTCAGGAAGAAAGGCATAGAGACCTTCACTGGACGCTTGACAACACTTCGTGATGAGTGAGACAGCGATTTGCATGAAATTGAATTTGCTGTCCTTCTGCCAAACTGATCAGTGCGATTTGTGTTGATGTGAAACAAAAATCACCCAACTTACTTTCTGTCATGTGAGATGAGTGCTCTGATGGAACGACGTGTGTGTCATTGATTACCGCATGACGACAATGGCAGTTAGGGACAAAAGTGACACTCTGAGCGTTCCTCCTCACAGCCTCATCAGGTCTGCTGGGGATCAGTCCCTATGTCGTGGGTTTTCCTGCATTGCACACCTCCACGGCGCTGTGAATGAAAGCCGCCGACGGAATCGATTTGATTGGGTGGGTGTGGATTACCTGCGTCACTCAGCTGTGGATAAAGTGCAGGAGGAGGCTTTGGGAAGCAGCAGTAATGGTTTTTCACCCCTAAAAATCTCACGCTGTATGGTGGACCTTATCACATGAAAAAATTAATTTTAGTTAAAGTTCGTTTCATGCAAAACTGTTTTGCTTATCACTAAAGTTGATGATAATTCCTTGTTTGCTTCCAAGTCAGGGGATCACAGTTGTGCCCACCACAGTCTTTTTTCTGTCATTCCTCATTTAAGTCTTGGCCCTAGAAATGTCAGATTGTTGTAAATGTACGATCCTTTCTACAAAAGCTTGTGAGCCACTTCACGAATTCTCTCATCACGTACTGGCGGACCCCCGTCAGCTCCTGGCTACTGTAAAAGATTTATATTTGCGTTTTCACAGCATTCAAAGATGGGCCGCACTTCAAACCTTAAGTAGGACCAAGCAGCACATCTCGCACAAGACCCCCGTGTCAGGGACAGCCAGATGGATTTCCCATCACATGATGTGTGGTGGGCCTCCAGTAATCTCATATAAGTCAAAATGTGGGCTAAAGGGACCACCCCACATGATCCGAGCTACAAGAAAGACATGCTGGATATCTCGCCCTCTCTGACACCCACCATCAGCTTTGGACAGCACTGGTTTGGTGTTAGCAAGAAACTTCACCTAATGGGACCGTCAACAAGACATTCAGAAGGAGAGGAAGAAACAACCATTAGCTGGTAATGACTACAGTCAGAGGGCCACAGCCAGCAAGCGTCCGATCAGATGTGAAGGTAAACATCACGCTGTGTCGCCGCCGAGTAAGGGATGTGTCTCCACAAAGAAACGGGCCTCAGCAAGTCGGGAGAAGATGGCCGGCTAGCCACTTAAAACATGGAACTAAAGTTAGTGGTAGTTGTGGTGTCTACCGTTGAACATCGACAGTCATCTGTCTACCAGCACAAACGACTTTGTGCATGTAAATGGGGGGAAAAAAAAGCGTTTATATGGTTGTTTTTGTCACGTTTTGAAAGTCCAATCAACACACTGCCACTCGTTTTGGTACCTTATCTTGAAACTCATCCGTCACCTGCAGATCTGCCATTTTGGCTGTCCAAGTGCCGCACTACTCGTGTCAGCACCTCCCGGCCGTCTGTCTCTACTGGTCCTTCATCTCTTAACACGTCTCCCTCCTAGTGGGCCGCTCATCTCCACACAGCACAGGCTCTTCTCCCAAGTCAGCTCTGGTCTCTCGAGGATCTTTTTGGCAGTCGCTTTTCTTGAAGCTCTCTGTCCTGCAGATCGAGGCGCCAGTCAAAGGCCAGTGGTTAGTGACACGGAAACAGTTTGTTTAGATAGATAGATAGATAGATAGATAGATACTTTATTAATCTCAAGGGGAAATTCACATAATCCAGCAGCAGCATACTGATAAAAAACAATATTAAATTAAAGAGTGATAAAAATGCATGTAAAAACAGACAATAACTTTGTATAATGTTAACGTTTACCCCCCCGGGTGGAAATGAAGAGTCGCATAGTGTGGGGGAGGAATGATCTCCTCAGTCTGTCAGTGGAGCAGGACATTGACAGCAGTCTGTCGCTGAAGCTGCTCCTCTGTCTGGAGATGATCCTGTTTAGTGGATGCAGTGGATTCTCCATGTTTGACAGAAGCCTGCTCAGTGCCCGTCACTCTGCCACAGATGTCAAACTGTCCAACTCCGTGCCTACAATCGAGCCTGCCTTCCTCACCAGTTTGTCCAGGCGTGAGGCGTCCTTCATCTTTATGCTGCCTCCCCAGCACACCACCGCATAGAAGAGGGCACTCACCACAACCGCCTGGTAGAACATCTGCAGCATCTTATTGCAGATGTTGAAGGACGCCAGCCTTCTAAGGAAGTATAGTCAGCTCTGTCCTCTCTTGCACAGAGCATCAGTATTGGCAGTCCAGTCCAATTTATCATCCAGCTGCACTCCCAGGTATTTATAGGTCTGTACTCTCTGCACATAGTCACCTCTGATGATCACGGGGTCCTGGAGAGGCCTGGTCCTCCTAAAATCCACCACCAGTTCCTTGGTTTTGCTGGTGTTCAGGTGTAAGTGGTTTGAGTCGCACCATTTAACAAAGTCCTTGATTAGGTTCCTATACTCCTCCTCCTGCCCACTCCTGATGCAGCGCACGATAGCAATGTCGTCAGCAAACCTTTGCACGTGGCAGGACTCTGAGTTGTATTGGAAGTCCGATGTATATAGGCTAAACAGGACCGGAGAAAATGCAGTCCCCTGCGGCGCTCCTGTGCTGCTGACCACAATGTCAGACCTGCAGTTCCCGAGACGCACATATTGACGTCTGTCTGTAAGATAGCCCACGATCCATGCCACCAGGTATGAATCTACTCCCATCTCTGTCAGCTTGTTCCTAAGGAGCAGAGGTTGGATGGTGTTGAAGGCGCTAGAGCAGTCCAGAAATGTAATTCTTACAGCACCACTGCCTCTGTCCAAGTGGGAGAGGGATCGGTGTAGCATGTAGATGAAGGCATCCTCCGCTCCCACATTCTCCTGGTATGCGAACTGCAGAGGGTCGAGGGTGCGGCAGACCTGTGGCCTCAGGTGGTGAAGCAGCAGCCACTCCATGGTCTTCATCACATGTGACTTCAGAGCAACAGGCCGGAAGTCATTCAGCTCACTAAGACGTGATACCTTTGGGACTAGGGTGATACAAGATGTTTTCCAAAGCCTCGGGACTCTCCCCTGTTCCAGGCTCAGGATGAAGATGCGCTGTAGAGGACTCCACAGCTCCAGTGCACAGGCCTTTAACAGTCGTGGCGATACTCCATCTGGACCCACTGCTTGGATGGCACAAAGTCTCCTCAGCTCTCTGCTTACCTGCGCTGCTGTAATTGTGGGTGGGGATGTCTCACCTAGGCTGGTATCAGCAGAAGGATGGTTGGAGGATGCAGTACTCTTGAGTTGAGCGTGGGTTAAGGTGGTCAAACCTGTTAAAGAAGTTGTTCATTTGGTTTGCTCTCTCCACGTCTCTCTCGATGGTGGCACCGCACTCTGAGCTGCAGCAAGTGATGATCTTCATCCCATCCCACACTTCCTTCATGCTGTTATTCTGCAACTTGTGCTCCAGCTTTCTCCTGTACTGCTCCTTCGCCGCCCTGAGCTGGACTCGGAGTTCCTTCAGCACGCGCTTGAGCTCATGCCGATCACTGCCTTTAAAAGCCCTTTTCTTCTGGTTCAAAAGGCCCTTGATGTCACTTGTAATCCATGGCCTGTTGTTAGCGTAGCAGCGTACTGTTCTTACTGGAACTACAATATCCATACAGAAGTTGATGTAGTCAGTAGTGCAGTCAACAACCTCCTCAATGTTCTCACTATGTGACCCCAGCAGGATATCCCAGTCTGTAGTTCCAAAGCAGTCTCTCAGAGCCTGCTCTGCCTCAGGGGACCACTTCCTGAATGATCGTCTGGTTGTAGGTAGCACCTTCACTCTTGGTTTGTAGTGAGGCTGAAGCAGGACCAGGTTATGATCTGCTTTCCCAAGCACAGGCAGCGAGGTGGCGCTGTATGCATCCTTAACGTTTGCATACAGTAGGTCAATAGTCCTATTTCCCCGGGTGTTACAATCCACATACTGGGAGAAGGCAGGTAATGTTTTGTCCAGCATCACATGGTTAAAGTCTCCAGTGATTAGCACAAGCGCCTCAGGGTGCTGTGTTTGTAATTTAGCAACAGCGGAATGGATGATGTCACCCGCTATCTCCATGTCCACCCGAGGAGGGATGTAAACAATAACAACAATGACGTGTCCAAACTCTCTGGGCAAGTAATAGGGACGCAGACTTACGGCCAACAGTTCAATATCCCTGCAGCAAGTGGCGATTTTGACTTTTACATGTCCAGAGTTGCAGCACCTTGTATTGACATAGAGAGCGAGTCCTCCTCCTTTCCGCTTCCCGCAGGTATTTGCGTCTTTGTCCGCTCTAACTGTGCTAAACCCGGGTAGCTCCACGTTAGCATCTGGGATGGTAGTTGTTAGCCACGTTTCACAAAAACACAACAAACTGCATTCTCTGCAGGTCCTGACATTTTTCACCAGCGCAGCCAGTTCGTCGATCTTATTTGGTAGTGAGTTAATATTTCCCAGGATCACAGAAGGCACCAAAGGTTTATAGCGCCACTTTCTCGCAAGCCGCTTCGCTTTTAGCTTAGCGTCGGCTCGGCTGCCCCAATACCGCCTTCTTACCTCGTCAGGTAATTAGGGAACCACACCAGCGCGGGCATTTCTTCTCAGCGCTTGAAGTTGACAACTTGAATAGGAGAGTCTCGGCATGTAAAAATCCATTTCAAGTAGTAAAAGCAGTAAAAAGTGTAAAAAGTTTAGTCCACAAAGCTGGACCGTGGGGTCCTCCTGCTGCCCTCCACCTTAATGTTCTGCTTTCTCTGTTCCTTTTCATCGTCACCATTCCTCACATGTATAATGTGGGTTTGAACCCTGGGCCTGTGGGGTAGCCTGCCCCCTCTGGATTTCCTCCTACACGTCCAAAGCCGACGACTCTAAATTGACTTCATGGGTACGTGCGTTCAAGTGAGTGGTCTGCATAGCGGACTGGATGGCTCTGATTTGTGCCTGGCCTGCATGGCCAGGAGGTGGGCTTGGAAGGTAATGGATGATAGATTTAATAACCAAGATCTGCCAAATATTTATGAACTCTGGTGTTTTAACAAACCCTACCATCAAATTTTCAAAATTACAAACAAGTCACGTGATGACTTACGGGTACATTTGGGCCCGGCTGTTTGACTGTCTGTTGGTCACAAAGTGTACCGGTCATTGAAGGACTGCGGGTCGGCGGTGGCTTGCTGGTAGATGCACCTGTAGGGAGAAGTGCAAAGTGATCTTCATGTCTTGGTGAGCACATGCTGGGTCCCTGTGCTTCTCAACCACTGGCTGGCGCCACCGCTGTGTCGCAGGTTGCCGTCATTGCACAATGTTTTCCTGTTTCTAAAGGAGCTCATTTCACCAAGGGGGACCCCCAATAACGTTTGTTTTACCAGGGTGGAGATTGCAGTTGTTGCTAGTGGGTTGTCAATGAATTTAAAAAGGCAAAGGTGGGGTGCGGGACCATAAGGGTTGAGAAACAAGAAAGGCGATGCTGGCCGAATATGTAATGACAAGCCAGGGAGAGTGGCAGCAATCAAAAGAAACCTGAAAGGGCCCCCCAAGATTCTGAAAATACACGAGACCCTGTGAAAAACGAACCACCAATAACAGAAGGTGTATTACTGCAGCTGGTGCTGGCGATTTCTAGAACCTTATTACCGTGTTGTTTTCCTGTGGTCCTCGGCTGTAGGTATGAATCACCTCAACACAGTCGGTCATAAATCAGCGCAGGGCTGGACAGAAATATCAAGTCAGATGTACGGGTAGCAGGATATCAATGTTTCCTCATTGTGCTTTTATCTTGCACTGTAGACTTTGAAGGAATGCTTGGGCATTAGAGACCTGGCGACTTGAACTAGGAAGCCTTGATGGCTGTCACCAGTCAGTGTGCCCTGAAGTTCAACTCCACTCCACAGGAATGCCCAAGGTGTGCCATGAACTGTGTGTGTGTAACATTAAACACGTAAAGCGCAATTCCCACACCCATTTAGTCCAATCCAAGTTCATGGGTGGATGGAGCTGATCGAGAGAACTTTACTGTGCACAGGGCGAGATCTAAAGATCTGATCCTGAATGGGGCACCACATGGCCCAGTCGCACAACGCTCACCTCCACGTCTTTGGCACATAAATGACCTCTGAAGGATCCAAATGGAAGTTATGTAAAGAAATGCAAAAACAGACCTCATAAATGATCGTCTTTTCATTGGTGCGGTCACAGGAAAAAAGAAAGTCCACCCTCCTCCAATTCTTCGAGTGTATTAACCTCCTTGGCATCAAACCCCCGAGTGTCATGTAGGCTCGGAATCCCATATAAAAATGGTTTACCCTGAGCAGTGCATGGGGACACTTACTGCACACACAGCATTACGTGCAACTGACGCTGCGGACAGCACTCTGCTGCCATCTTGTGGATGAAATGACGTCTTACAAGAAAAAAAATAATGTGCTACTCTGTGGCAGAAAACACAACGGCATGTAAACAAGAAGCTCTATAGTTAGTTGAAGAATACACTGAAAGTGAACCATGAGTTGAATCACGCCATAGTGAGGACCATCTGATGCATGTGGCATTGGTCAAGCAAAGCGCCGTCACATGCCCGGTGTATTCAGTAGCCTGAAGGTCCACTGTGGTGCAAGTAGGTAAGTGGCTCAAAGACAACATGATTATGATCAAGTAGAAGGACAAGAAAGATGTTAGCCTCTGATGGTCCGGGTTGGCTGCATCTACCTTATGTCTCTTGATCCTGGGGCCACAATGGTCACAATGCACAACAGTTGCTCATGAATTCACTAAGCCTTTCACTGGGTTTGCCAACAATAGCACAAGGGGCATGTTGATCGTTTGGATCGGGCACTGACATTCTACCTTAACGTCTGCTGTCCTGATAAAGACATCAGACTGTGCACTGGTGACTGTTTCCTAACATATCACATGAAAATGTGTATTAAACATGCTTCAGTACAGCAGTAGACACTTGTCAGACCTTTTCTACTGGATTTATGTTGATGTTTTGGTATTAACACATTTCTGTTAAATATACATTTTATTTTTTTGTTGAGAAAATTCAATGTTTATAGCTTGTGTTTCTGAGAGTAACCATCACACTGCAGAGGTGGTTTTGGGTCTCAATCCCAATTGTGTTGTCATCACATCTTGGTTACTGTATGTGTTTGTTTTTTTTTTTTTTTTTTTAACCAAAGAGTGCATAAACATTCAGAGAAAACTCAGCAGACCCCTCTACAGTAATGTCAGAGTATTTAGCAGCCCACTGTCACTGAGCAAAACGCACAAGAGGAGCTGCAACGTCATCCTTAGAGCTGTGCCCCCAGCAGAGCCACTGTCGCTGTTCAGCCACCTGGGAAGGACTCAAAGGCCATTTGTAAACCATCTGAACGTCACCATTCTACAGTAAGAAGGGCTGCCTTCAAGACACACCTGTCATCCCAGGAGTGGACATCCCAGCAATGTCAGCTCAGAGAAACCAAGAACTACACGAGTGGCCTCCAGAGCTTGTAGAGCTTGTTAAACATTCATGACAGCACAGTTATTAAAAGACTCAACAAGTGTGGCTTTCATGGAAGGGTGGGGATCAAAGGCCCCCAACAAAAAGAATATGATGGTGAAGAAATGTGCGAATCTGAAACAAACTACCAAGACATGGAGCTGAAGCAGAAAGTCTCTGGATGAGATTGGGGGGCAGCTTAGCTGTGAGGAGCAACAAATGGAATGAATGGCTGCCTCTTGTGTGTCAAATTTCTTAACTTCTAAAAATCCTGGGACGATATCCATTGGACTGATGAGACCAAGCTGGAGATGTCTGGTAAAAATCAAAGCCCCCACTGTCAAGGGCTAAGGATCTGAGCTTGCTTTGCTGCCAGAGGACCTGAGAAACTTGCAGTCATGGAGACAACCATGAACTCCACTTTATATTAAAACACTAGCAAAATACCCGCGCTTCTCAGCGGCGAAGTACTGCCTTAA
Source organism: Polypterus bichir lapradei (assembly GCA_026402145.1). Lineage (NCBI taxonomy): Eukaryota > Metazoa > Chordata > Cladistia > Polypteriformes > Polypteridae > Polypterus > Polypterus bichir. The sequence goes on from JANRMT010062799.1 coordinate 7,563,270, forward strand.
AATTTTTATTAAGAAGAAAATCAAACCTTTTTAAACTGAGGGAAAATATACCAATAATTATTTGTTAAGGATCTCTTTGTATACCACATTGTCAGTTTGGCCCTCCAGTTGTAATATGACCAAGCTGTGCGCTGAGCTTACTCTTGAGCATGCAACGTACAGTTGGTCATGTGAAAAGTAATTTTGTTTCAAATCTCACAGCTTGGATTGCTGCTGTCATAATCGGTTTGAGTTTCATGGTTTGTTTCAATTACGACAGTATTTGTAGGACTTGTTGTGTTGAAGTGACATTCAGCATCTGTCAAGTGTTGTAAGTATACAACCAGTTTCATCGATAACTTCACATCCAGCTTTTGAGAGTTTAAACATTCATAAACATCAAAGTGTCCACTACTGAAATCGTCACCTGTGAATCTAAGATGTTTAAGAGGCATTGGCGGTTGTCAAAAGATGTAAAATATTTGGCCATTTCGGTACACTTGAAAGCGACAACCGAACAATTCAGCGGCAGCCATCAACTCACATGCAGAACCATAGGTGAAGGGCTTAAGCATTTCACTCTTATAGTGCTCCTGTGTAGTATAATTATCTCCTGTACCGTCATCAGTCCACACCTTGAACCTGTCCCAGTCATTCAAAACATAAGACACAATGTTCCTCCGGATATCAAGAGTGAGCCTGATATGGCCGTGCAATATGTAACAAAGAGAATGGAAAAGGCAGGCGCCATCTCTGGGCATGGAAACCACTCGGTAAGTGACAGTTCTTTGATCGATGGTGATCACGCCGATAGACATGTTAATGGGGGTACGGTTGGAACGATAAAGGAAATGGGTACCTGAACAATGTAAAGCAAGTCTAAAATACCTACACAATAACTATAATTGTAATAAACGAACAATAAAACAGCAGAGAAGCCGTGGATTAAATAAAAAGGCTGCAGTTATCATCAGTTATACCGTGGTGAAGCAAGGAAGGGAATGAAGAGACGGACGGCCTTATACAGGCAGGCAGCCAACAACGTGGGAGGCGTTGGGATGGGAGTCCCAATGCCACCTTACACGGTGACCGAGCTGCAGGCTATGGACGTATATATGTACGTAAGTAGGATTCAGTTAGCGTTGGGAACCCGTGTATCAAATTTCTTAAAGATGGGCCCATAAGTAACAAAGACCGTTAGAAAGTTCAATATGGCGGCCGACAGTGGTGTCATACCACTGAAATAAGTACGTACATTGGTTTTGGTTAGCTCAGGGAAGCCGCCTACCAAATTTCGTGAAGATGGGGCCATAAATAAGAAAGTTCAAAATGGCGGACGTTGTCGACCATTATGACCGTTACGTGTAGAATTCCGAAATGAAACCTGCTTAACTTTTGTAAGTAAGCTGTAAGGAATGAGCCTGCCAAATTTCAGCCTTCTACCTACACGGGAAGTTGGAGAATTAGTGATGAGTCAGTGAGTGAGTGAGTCAGTCAGTCAGTCAGTGAGGGCTTTGCCTTTTATTAGTATAGATTCTTGAGACAAACACGAGGCCCTCTATCCATCTGTTTAGGGGTCACACCACTGGACAGTAGGGCTGCAATGATTAGTCGACGTAATCAACGATGTCGACTACAAAAAATTGTTGACGCAGATTTTTTATTGTCGACGCATTATAAATGGAACCTTTAATAGAGGCTCCAGTCACAAAGAACCACATTGGTTTTTGTAACTGCAATGCACTACATGAACGTCGGGGGGCAGTATCATTTGTTATTGTTTGTCAAGACTGCACACAGTCCTACCAACGAGTCACTGATTACAAGTGCAAGAAGAAACGCAAATGAATATGAATAATGTTACATCCATGTCACAATGTTTTCCGAAATGTACTATAAGGTCATAAAACGAATAATTCCAAATATCATATATACCTATGTCTCTGTTTTTTTGTCAGTGCAGCTTTGACATCACGGACCATAAGGCGCATACTAATTCAGCGTGAGCAGGAACACTCAATAAAATTGAATAAAAAAAATCAAGTGACGGTGAGATACGAAGAAGGCAGATTCACCAGCGTTTGTGTGTCAGCTTTTATCCCTCCAGATCAGAGAATGTCCAGTTCCATTGCCTCAAAACACCACTCACATCTACAGTTATTCCCAGTTTCAGATAAAAAGTAACAGCGTCAGATCTGGGGGGGTGGTAATATGTATCGTGATCGTGACTGAGAGAATAAACGTGAAACCACAGGCCGCAGGCATCAAAATAGTCAGGCATGAAATAATCGTGACTAATTGAAAAATAAATTGAATGATTAGTCGACTACCAAAATAATCATTAGTTGCAGCCCTACTGAGCCACACCTGCAGAACAACATCTGAATGGCTGAAAGAAAAAAACAAACAGACTGTTGGAATGGAGAAGTCCAAGTTCAGACCACAATCCTATTGCCATGCTGTAGAGGGACCTTAACAGAGCCAATGCCCTCTGACATCAATGAACTGATGAGTGGGTCAAAAAAAAAAAAAGTAACCATGGCGGCTAAAGGTGTTTCTACATGTCATTAAATTACAGGGGCTACTGATTCCCCCCCCAAGTGGCAGCTGAATGTTTACTTACTTACTGAAAGAGCAACTTAGTGAAAGACCCTGCACTTCATTAGTAGCTCGAGGTTGGAGGTCTCTGTTAATGGAAATTAGTGATGACAACTGTGGACGCTGAAAGTCGGAAACAACGGGAGACAAACACCAATTTAAAGGAAAAAGCAATTTCTTTATTCTTGGTGAGTTAAAGAGACTGCCGCCCCCAGCTCAGTGCCACTGACTGGTCAGATCAGACAGCCTGCAGCCTAACGTGGGGCCTCCCTCTATGTACCTAGTTTGAGTACTAAACAAAAAAAAAATAAAAATAATAATATACAGTATATATATATATATATATATATATATATATGTATATACATATATACATACATATACACACACACACTGTATGGCAGTTCATTCTGAGTTTATACATAAATTAAAATAGCTTGCGACTCCCTGAATTGGAATGTGCACATTGCTTCTTTCAGATAAAGAGGTTATCAGGGCACTCACAGTTTTAAGAAATACGCTCAAATAGTTTTAAGCAAGAATTCAGAAACTGTCACACTGATTTATAATATCACAGAGTGTTCTGTTAGTATCAAGAGGTCAGCATTTTCTCATAAAAGAATGCAAGTTAGTCCCCTATTCTGTGCACAAGCTTAATTCTTTTTCTACCTAAATGAAGAACAAATCATATAGAAGTAATAAATCATATAACTCTCTGCAGCATGATTAATACAAAATACAGTCCTCGCTATTTGTAAGCTAACTACTTACAATCATTATAGTTAATAATATTTGTTCTTTCTCACACCACAGTGGGGTTTTAGACCAGAACTAAAGGGGGCACTTTCTTTTTCCCATGACTGTATTTCAAAAAGGCCCCTGTTTAGGTAGGAGTTAAACTCCGAGGACCAGGGGGCCTCATCTGTAAAGCCTGCATATATTTACAGAAACTCTGACCCAAGCCTTCCCTTAACCATGTAGGGAAGTGCAGGAAAACCAGCTAAATGACGACTCACGCTTACAATAATTCATATCAGAGAGACAACATTCTAATGTGCATTGACATGACAAAACATATTACACCTCAAAAGTGACAAATATGATGTACAAACTGGATTTTAGTTCCCTTTGAAGAGGACCAATGCTACAAATTTGCACTAAAGATTGTTTTTGTTTTTTGTCAGTTCCTATTGACTGCCTGTTGTCACTTCTCAGGGAACTGGCTGACAAGTCAGGAATACCTCAGCCAAGCTTCACTCCATCATGTCTACTGTGCTGGAAGCTATTAACCAACAGTTATTGTTTTCATATGGTATGGGGGTATGGGTTTACATGTATAAAACATCACATTTTTGCCAACATAAAAAGGCAATTTGCAGCAGTGACTGGTTTTCCTAAGGTCATCGGAGTAATTTACTACACTCATGTTGTAATACCCTGTGACCCTGTAGTTAGGAAATAGCGGGTTGGATAATGGATGGATGGATGCATATTGTAATATAGGCACCTTTAAAGGAGAAAATTAAGCTGCTTTTATTAGCTCTAAGCAGTGACTTTCCAATAACACACAAGGCATCTGTGATGCCAAGATAAGACTGACAAACATCGCGGCTCGGTGGCCTCGTCACCTCAATTCATTAATTTTGAGCTACACTCGCTTTGACAGAGCGGAGTGCTTTGGTGGGCTTGTTTGGTATGGTCACTGGTTGACCTCTCAAGTGTCTCAGATGGCCTGTGCTGTTCTTTGTGATAGCAATCTCGTAATTACGTGTGCCAGGTGATATTGGGTATCCACTCAGGCACCAGCACCTTGCCAACCCACAGGGTGCGCATAGCAAAGGCGCTACAATGCCGTGCATGACTTTGGCACACTCAGTTACGAAGCGCGTCCCAGCCAATGAAGGCCCGCAGCATCCTGACAAGAGGTGGGACACTGACTGGTACAGCCCATGCATGGCAGTTTGAGGCGCGCTCACATATGCACTTTTACAACACAAGTGTGATTTACAAAATGTACGTACGGCAGGTTTTACAAATTTTTTTTTTTTTTTTACCCACACATTTTCACACTCAGTTTCACACAAAGCTTTATAAATGAAACCCCTCGTCCATCCCCATCCCTTCAGAGCTCAACCTGATGTGTCATTTTAGAGGACTGTCCAGCTTTGTTGGGCCGAGAGGCCTGTTCTCTGGTGTTACTGATGTTTTAATGTTCACACAATTGCAGCATTAGAAAGACAAATGGAAGAGTCAGACATCACAGAGCCGGATGAGTAACACTGTGGAACTTTGTGTTTTTAAAATGAGTCGAGTATTCATGAAACTTAAATGTCTAAACCCCCCGTACTCTGGTGGTGGTGGTGCAGGCTTTAATCTCTCCCATTTTTAACGTTTTTGTCATGACGTAGTTGTGCTGTAGGTTTCTGTGGGGGTCATTTTGTATTTGTCTGCTGTTTATATTCCTTGGCATTTCCTCTCCATGTCCACACTTTTTTTTACCCATACATGCGCAGGCTTGACACACTGGACTCTCCACACCAGCTGTCTGTCTGTGAGGAGGGTCCGGACCGCTTCTCACTTCGTCTTTCTGCTGCTGTGAGCTCTGTACAGACCTGTGCCAGAAAAGTCAGAAATCCAGCAAATAAATGCACGCCATTCACACTGCGCACTTGCGTCACCTTTAAAGCAGATGGTCATTTGTGTGGCAAACACCCGAGTAAGTTCAACTGAAGTAAAGCCGACAGCTGACCAGGAGAAATAACTGGCAGTGAGAAATCAAAGTCGATCGCTCAGCGGGTGGTGGAAACTTAAAGCTGACGGTCTCTTAGTGATTCAGCTGAACGCGGAAAGCGCCGAAGCACCGAAGTAACTACAAAAATGAAGAAGATTATATCAGCGCTAAACGTAAGTTCTATCTGCTCTCTGCCCGTTGAGAGCACGTTTGTATGTTGTGTGTCCTGCAGTATGTACAGTTCAAGTTTTCCGGCCGACAGTGTAGACAGCTTCACCTGCCCAAAGTGTTTAGTTAATTTAGAGTTACGCAAATTGGAGGACCGCGTTAGGAAACTGATGGCAATTAGGCAAACCGAAAATTGGATTGACTCGGTTTGTTTAGACAATTCGGCTACTTCTGATTCAGCTTCAGTCTCTCCAGGTCCCACGGTAGTCAGTACGCGGCCAAAGTCAGCAGCACCGATTCAGCCACAGGGCGAGTGGGTAACAGTAAGACGGGGGTCTAAGAAGCCAAAATTTAGTCCCTCAGCACCCAGGTCACCATTTCGGACCCAGAACAGATTGTCAGCACTCTGCAGTGCGCCTATGGAAACTGAGAATAAGAAAGTGCTCATAATTGGCGATTCCATGGTGCAGAATGTTAGAATTCCAAACTATGTTAAACCAGCAGTTAATGTTAAGTGCCTCGCAGGGGCCAAGATTTCTGACATAGAGGCTGCATTGGACCGTGTCGCTGACGATGAAGCACCTTATTGCTGCATGTCGGCACTAATGATATTTATTTACAGCAATCTGAGGTATTAAACAGGAACTTCATCTCTCTATGCACCAAAGCTAAAAGAAAATGTTGGAATTTAGTTGTATCTGGCCTATTACCAAGATTATATAGAGGGGATGTGATTTATAGCAGATTGCATTCCCTTCACTGCTGGCTAGAAACCTGGTATGCAAATAAAAGCATAGCGTTTGTGAACAATTGGGATGATTTTTGGGAAAGGCCTGGATTTTTCAGAAGAGATGGTCTTTACATCCTAACTGGAGGGGATCTTATGTATTATCCCAAAATATGGCAGCAAAACTGCCTGGTTGACTGATTAGAGCACCATCCAGGCTGCAGTCATGTGATCTTAAATCACGGGCTGTTGTTTATCCCACCTGTCACTATCCTGAAGCTGTTACCCATAATCCCTGTTGTGGGGCATCCAGTAAATTTAGTCTTGATGCAAACCTTAAATTACTTGATAACCAAAAAATAAGGTGTATAATTAGACCAAGGGATAAAACCAGACCCTCCACCAGGGGCATCTGTAATAGATATTTATTTCAAATTAAAGTAATAAAATATACCACCAGTTCAGAAAGAAGTATGCAGTTTTAAATGCTGTTTATTGAACATTCGCTCTCTTGGCACTAAAGCTGTTTTGGTAAATGATATTATATTAAGTACAAAATCTGATCTGTGTCTTCTCACTGAAACCTGGTTTAGTAAATGTGACACTGTTCCCCTAGCTGAGGCGTCACCAGATCGATATTCTTTCCTTCATAAGTCTAGAGATTCTGGTCGAGGAGGAGGCCTTGGAATAATTCATTGTACCAAAATGCAAATCACTTCTAAAAATTTAGGCGACTTTACATCCTTTACATTCATTTTAAATATTAAAACAGATTCCTACACAATTATAGTGCTAGTCTACAGACCACCAGGGCCATATTCATTGTTCATGACTGAATTTAGCAACCTTTTATCTGATTTGGCTATAAATTATGATCATGTAGTACTGATGGGGGAATTTTATATACACATTGATGTGGAAACTGACACTTTTAGCAAATGTTTACTTATTTGTTAAATTCAGTAGGATTTTGTCAGATTGTCAAAGGTCCAACTCAATCATAACCACACATTAGATTTAATTATAACTTACAAAGTTGAAATTCAAAATTTAAATATTACTCCATTAAGTTATTTCTGATCACTACTTAATTACATTTGATTTAGTCCTGCCCTTTCCAACGCACTCACAGATTAAAACAAAGACAGTGCGACATCTAGATTGCAATTCTGCTTCAAAATTTATAGATACTTTGAGTAAGTCGAGTGTAATTGTGGAAACCATTTAGATCAGTTAACATCAAATGTAAATGTGGAAAACAATTTAGATCAGCTAACATCACATTATAATGTGACCTTGAGAGATGCTCTGGACACAGTGGCTCCCCTTAAAACCAAAGTGATCAAAGCACATAGAAACTCTCCCTGGTTTAATGAAAATACTCGCGCTCTTAAATTAGAGTGTCGAAAACTGGAGCGCAGCTGGAGAACAACAAAGCTACATGTCTTTCAAATTGCATGGACAGAGAGTGTTAATAAATATAAAAAAGCTCTCTTTAAAGCTTGCTCAGAATACTATTCTACATTAATAGATAGCAATAATAAAAATCCTCGGGTACTGTTTAGAACAGTGGCTAAATTAACAAATGGAAATTTAGATCTACAGTGCAAAATACCAACAGATATTAGCAGTACAGACTTTATGAACTTCTTCAATGAGAAAATTAAAAATATAAGATCTCAGCATCACAGTACAAACCAAATACTAGCTTAGCAGACCCTGCCTCACATTGCATTCAGCACTTTAGTAATTTTAATCCTGTAACTGAGCAGGAAGTCTTAACTTTAATTTCTAAAATGAAACCCACTACTTGTTCCCTAGATCCAGTGCCAACAAAACTAGTAAAAAGTGCAATGGATGTTCTTGCAGCACTTATTCTAAAGATTATCAATAGTTCATTATTGCATGTACCTGATGCACTAAAAGTGTCAGTCATTAAACCTTTACTTAAAAAGTCAGACCTAGACCCACACATACTTAATAATTATAGGCCTATTTCAAATTTACCATTTCTCTCTAAAATATTAGAAAAAGTAGTCACCAATCAGCTTCAGTCACACCTTACACATTACAATTTATTTGAGAAATTCCAGTCTGGTTTCCGCACTGGTCATAGTACAGAAACTGCACTAACACGGGTTGTAAATGACATTCTGATATCCTCTGATGAAGGAAACTCCACTGTAATTATGTTGTTAGACTTAAGTGCAGCATTTGACACCATTGACCATTCTATTTTACTGCACAGGCTAGAAAACGATGTTGGGCTTACAGGCACTGTGCTCGCTTGGTTTAGTTCTTATTTATCAAATCGGTTTTAATATGTACAGAAATGTGCTGACAGTACTCCATCATTATACAGTACACAGAAGTGAGATATGGTGACCTGCAGGGCTTAGTACTGGGACCTTTATTATTTTCAATTTACATGCTTCCACTGGGATCTCTCATTAGGAAACATAATGTTAATTTTCACTTGTATTCAGATGACACCCAGTTATACCTTTCATTTAGATCAAATGAAGTTTCTCCGATGTTGTCTTTAATTAGTTCTGCTAGTGAATTAAGGGAGTGGATGGAGGAGAACTACTTGTCTTTAAACACCAATAAAACAGAGATGTTAATTGTTGGTGGGAATGATGCTGATCACAACAATATTCTGTCATCATTTAACTCAGTTGGAATCACCATTAATTTTACTGAATCAGCCCGCAATCTAGGAGTTATATATGACTCTAGCATGTCATTTAAAGTGCATATTACAAAGTTGTCCAAATCATGTTTCTTCCATCTTAAAAATGTTGGGAAATTAAGGCGCTTTCTAAATAAACAGGATTTTGAAAAATTAATTCATGCATTTTGATTCCAAGGATTAATAAAATAACAATGGGAGGTTAAAGTTTTAGTTACAGGGCTCCTAAACTGTGGAATGGTCTTCCTGTCACTATAAGAGATGCCCTTTCGGTCTCAGCTTTTAAATCTCGGCTGAAGACTCACTACTTCAGTTTAGCATATCTTGACTAGAGCTGCTGATTAACTGTACAGACTGCATCTCTGTTCTTAGTCATTAACACTAAAACATAAGTAATATGATTGTTATAATTTGTTACTAACCCTCACCTATTCTGTTTCTGTTCTCGGTACTCAAATGTGGCAATTGGTGCCACGGCCCACCTGCCAAGTTGTTTGCCTGCCTATGGTAAAGTCATCCCTGATGGAGGATCACAGGAATCATGGGGTAGAGGGGTCCTTTCATCGGATTGGCTGGCCCAGCGCTGACTCAGCTGTGGATTGGCCAAATGGGGGAAGCAGCTTGATGGCTGTGGTCTCCAGGACTTTAAAAATCTCCAAATCATATTATGGGATATCATCTACTGTTAAATTCTGCTCCATACTTGTACATTTTTTATACTGTATTGAGGATTTGTTCTGTGTATTGTATTCTATTGTATTGATCCCCTTCTTTTTGACACCCACTGCATGCCCAGCCTCCCTGGAAAGGGGTCTCTTTTTGAACTGCCTTTCCCAAGTTTTCTTCCATTTTCTTCCCAACAAGGGTTTTTTTTTGGGAGTTTTTTCTTGTCTTCTTAGGGAGTCAAGGCTGGGGGGCTGTCAAGAGGCAGGGCCTGTTAAAGCCCATTGCGGCACTTCTTGTGTGATTTTGGGCAATACAAAAATAAATTGAATTGTATTGTATCGTATTATGGCCAAAGGTGCCGTTTGTATGCCGTACACAACCTGGCAACATTACAGTAATCCCTCCTCGATCGCGGGGGTTGCGTTCCAGAACCCCCCGCGATAGATGAAAATCTGCGAAGTAGAAACCATATGTTTGTATGGTTATTTTTATATATTTTAAGCCCTTATAAACCCTCCCACACTGTTAACATTATTAGAGCCCTCTAGACATGAAATAACACCCTTTAGTCAAAAGTTTAAACTGCTCCATGACAAGACTGAGATGACAGGTCTTTCTCACAATTAAAAGAATGCAAATATATCTTCTCTTCAAAGGAATGCGTGTCAGGAGCATAGAATTTCAGAGAGAGAGAGCGCTCGCTAAGAAAAGCAAACAATCAAAAAATCAATAAGTGCTTTTGTGCTTTTAAGTATGCCGAAGCACCGCGATAAAGCGGCATTTTTTAGAGGAGCGTCTGCATCCTCTAGGCAAACAGCCTCTGTGCAATGAGCCCCTCTGCTCACACCCCCTCCGTCAGGCGCAGAGAATATCAAAGAGAGTGAGAGAGACAGAGAAAAGCAAACAATCAAGTACCGTGCAGGAAGCATATCTTATATCATTGAGGAGTTTTAGTTAATATGTAATACATGCTCTGACTGGGTAGCTTCTAAGCCATCCACCAATAGCGTCTCTTGTATGAAATCAACTGGGCAAACAAACTGAGGAAGCATGTACCATAAATTAAAAGACCCATTGTCCGCAAAAATCCGCGAACCAGCAAAAAATCTATGATATATACAGTATTTAGATATGCTTACATTTAAAATCCGCGATAGAGTGACTCCGCGAAAGTTGAAGCGCGATATAGCGAGGGATCACTGTATAAAGGAAATTAAGGTCTTGATTGTTTGTTATTCTTTAAAGCATTCCAAATATAATACAATGGGATATAGCCAAAGTGGCTAAGAGTGGGCAAGAACTGACTGCAATTAGCCAAAATGTTTAAGTGACAATAACTCAATCCATTGAAAACTGCACGAGTCCTCTGCCTCTTTCCACAGTAGCACTGCAGTGTAAGTTGGGGTCCACACAGTGGAATTGAATCTAAAGTCAGAGGGTGGACAAGATTAACGAGCAGACAACTGTGTGCATAGCAGTAGAAATCTCCTCCATTTTGTCTTTTACAGAAATCTGTGGCAGCTTGGCAGAGGACAAAGTGCCCTTTGGATATGGTGGAAATGTCACTTCAGTATGGCACATGGAGCTTCAGTTGTTGTAACTGAATAATACCAATTAATAAAGATGGTGGGGTGTGTGCTTAACTTTTTTTTAAGGGAACCTGGTGGGGGGGTACTGGAGGTGGAGTCCTTGTGGATAACAGGGTAGGAGCCTGTGTTTTAATTGGGGGTGTCACCAGTTGGGCCCCATGCCTCTGATTGGACATTGTGTCTTAAAATGACTCACGACTAGCGTCAGTCTAGCATATTGCTGAGCATACACTAGCATTAAGGTGCAAAGCAGCCACTGTCGGCTACAAGGAAGAAAGAAAACCTGTAAAGTGTGCAGCTTAACACACCGGACTTGGAGAATAAAGTACAGAAGACTCAAGGCAGGAACTGCCCAGCTGTACTTCCAATACCTCACACGAAAGGTAAGAACTAATAAACAAAGTCCATGACACTCATCAACTGAATCAAATAGCAATGAAGGCACAGAAATGAGCTGCCACTGGCAGACTTCCACCAAAGGGGGTGCTGTCCATTTTTTATAAATCCCCTGGGAGCAAAAATCATTCACCAACAATAAAACCACCAGGGGCAGCATAAGGAACACCAAAAACCTCAACTACCACCATATCGGCAAAGGCACAAAAAAAAAATTAACAATAAGCACCAAATGAGCGAAAAACTAACAAGTACCCATAACGAAATAAACACCACAACTGCAATAAAAAAATGACTACAGGCATCCACAACTAAATATTGCAAACTAGCAAAATACCCGCGCTTCGCAGCGGAGAAGTAGTGTGTTAAAGAAGCAATGAAAAAGAAAAGGAAACATTTTGAAAATAACGTAACATGATTGTCAATGTAATTGTTTTGTCACTGTTGTGAGTGATGAGTGTTGCTGTCATATATATATATATATACTAGCAAATTACCCGCGCTTCGCAGCGGCGAAGTGCTGCATTAAAATTTTTATTAAGAAGAAAATTTAACCTTTTTAAAGTGAGGGAAAATATGGCAATAATTATTTGTTAAGGATCTCTTTGTATACCACGTTGTCAGTTCGGCCCTCCGGTTGTAACATGACCAAGCTGTGCACTGAGCTTACTCTTGAGCATGCAACTTACAGTTGGCCATGTGAACAGTAATCTTGTTTCAAATCTCACAGCATGGATTGCTGCTGTCATAATCGATTTCAGTTTCATGGTTTGTTTTAATTACGACAGTATTTGTAGGACTTGTGTTGAAGTGACATTCGGCATCTGTCAAGCGTTGTAAGCTTACAACCGGTTTCATCGATACTTTCACATCCAGCTTTTGAGAGTTTAAACATTCATAAACATCAAAGTGTCCACTACTGAAATTGTCACCTATGAATGTAAGATGTTTAAGAGGCATTGGCGGTTGTCGAAAGGTGTAAAATATTTGGCCATTTCGGTACACTTGAAAGCACCAACCGAACAATTCAGCGGCAGCCATCAACTCACATGCAGAACCATAGGTGAAGGGCTTAAGCATTTTACTCTTCTAGTGCTCCTGTGTAGTATAATTATCTCCTGTACCGTCATCAGTCCACACCTTGAACCTGTCCCAGTCATTCAATACATAAGACACAATGTTCTTCCAGATATCAAGAGTGAGCCTGATATGGCCGTGCAATATGTAACACAGAGAATGGAAAAGG
>JANRMT010062799.1:7576461-7613578 GCA_026402145.1 Polypterus bichir lapradei
AGTCAGTCAGTCAGTCAGTCAGTCAGTCAGTGAGTGAGTGAGGGCTTTGCCTTTTATTATTATAGATTCTAAAAAACGTGAAAAACTTCCAATTTAAACACCAAATGAGCAAAACCGCCCATCACTTATGAACCTTGTAAAAAACAGTTTTTAAGAAACGTGAAAAATGAACTAAACGACACCAAAATCCGCTTCAGAAATGAACGGACAAGCGACTCCAACGCCTCCAAACTCCAGCAAAACTAAAGCAGGTGCCGGAGTAGCGACATCCCAAATAAACGCACGCACCTGACAGAAATGGCCTAAAAAAATCCCGAAATTCAACGCGAATCAATACAAGCCGAATATCTGGCTGCCAAACACCACTGACGCCGAAGTCTTCAGCCACAATAACAAGCGGATAGCGAACGGCCCTTCCCACACCACAGAAACACGAAACGCCGGAGTGGCAACCTTGGCAGACATCTAACAAAAACGGAGAAAAGCCTCCGGAGAGCAAATGACGCAAAACGATGGCCCACTCAAAGCCGGCAGTTTGTCAATGAAAAATAAAAACAACGAAAGCGTCAGCTTGTTTACCACCTCCAAGAGTAAAGAGTCACACATCATCTCCGTACGCGGCCATCTCGCACAATAGCGGGCGGCAAACCACGTTCAACGGCCTAGCGCGTCATCTGAGGGGCGGGCACAGCCCAACTTCCACTAGCCAATCGAATTGAATGGCACCAAACCACGCGCACCCCTCGCTGTTCAAGGAAAAGAAAACTTCGCATTTGTAAACTAAGCGATAAGAGAAATGAAAAATAAAAGAAATACGAGGCTCTGCTGAAATGATGGCATCTAATGTGAGAATCACGCAAGACGCCAATAACATTTTTCGTGACTGGAAGCGACCCCACATCTGCTCATGGGAAGGGCCTTCACAACCCCGCATGGTTAAGCTTATCTGACTTAAAGTCCGTTCTGTGACTAACGTTGTGGTATTACCTCATGTATTGCTGGCAGTTAGACACTTCTCGGTAATCTCGTCGATGTCGAAGATCGTGAAACGCCAAACACAGACCGTAACCTGCGAACATCAAAGCAGATAACGCATGTCAAAGCGACAGCTGGGCGATCCGAATTTGTCAACGAAAAGGACCAACGAGCAGTCGATAAACTTACCGCCACCGCCGCCGTACTCCTCCACTCAGACAGTGCGTGGTTCTCCTGCCACAGGTGACTGCAATCACCGATGGGGCAGAGGAGGAGGGGGGACACGCCCCTTGTTTGGGCGCGCCAAAATGACCGACTAAAGGTAAAGATAGGGAGCTTGCTTCGAGAGGTCCCAGTGGCTCGGCGGGAGTTGCTGAGGTATAATAGTGTCGGGGGGTGCGGGATCGAATTCGGCCGGGGTGCAATGAGAGGGGGCCTGAAGAATCTGAGGAACTGATCGCGCCCTGACATAAACCTTTGTTAGTGCGTTTTGTGACCTGCTTCCCTAAAAAATGAACAATTCAATAGAAAATGAGATCGCACGCGCCATTTTAGGGTGTCGAGGGACTTTACATCTCAGCAGTTTTGTTTCTTCTAAAAGTGTCAGACTTAAATGACCAGGCCACGCGCTCCGATTTATGTCTGCAGAACTTGAACCCTGATCACTCCAGCAACATGTCCATGCATTAGCCCACCACACCACAGGCAGACTCCGCCAATCGGCCCTGTGTCACCGTAGTTCAGATAAACAGAAAGTTGGACTTGTGTGCCCTCTGACGACCGTGGCGGGGTCAAAGATGACATCAGCAGACGGCATTTCAGCGCGTTTGAAAGACTGTGGCGGAGCTCCAGCTGGCCGCCTTCTTTTGGATTTGTCTGGCTGTCCGGTGTCTTTTTCTTGTCTTTTTAAACCACGGAACACAGCCATTTTGAAGAGATGAAGAATACCAAAGACCCGAATGACCGACCCGCGAAGACCGAGACTAACTGGACGAACTGCTGAGGATATCGGAGGAGTCACCCGAGACACTTGGGCATCAAAAATGAACAGAAATGAATGAGAACTCGCAGTGTCTGCCTCTGCGTCGCCCTCTTGTGGACGACAGACGATTTCGTCTGAGCACACAAAGCTGTGAATTTAATGGAGCCTGAGGAGTGAGTTGTGTGCTGATGAGCTGCATGGCAATCTCTTTAAAAATAAATAAATAAAAAATTATAAAGAAATGTAAATTGCTCATGGATGGGCTGCATTGTCTATCTAGTATTATACACAGGTAAAGGGACACAGATAAGGCGCTAATGATATTGAAAGATAGAAAATGCACTATAAAACAGATGGATGATTGGATAGGCAGAAAAACAGATAAAAAGACACTATATAATAGATAACTTTATGAAAGACTGCATGTATTATTGTTTAAATTCAGGAAAGCATCTTTCTGCCCTCACATATTATTAAGGTACAGTGGTTTGCCTCTGCAGTTTCATGGCCTGAGACCACAAGGTTCTCTGCCTGCACATGCCATGTTCACCTAGTGGTCAGTTGGATTTTCCCCTGGTCCTTCAGTCAGTTATCTTCTTGCATCTAAAAGTTGAGCAAGTGAGGTTAATTAGCAAGTAAAAAAAAGACCTGTCAGAAGGTGTGTGTCCATGAGTGGCTTTCAGCTCTATCAACACTGGCATATTCATTATATTGTGGTGCCTTTCTTTCCTATCTGTCTCTCTACCTATCAGTCTGTCTGTCTTATATTTAAGACTGTAGGCTTTGAAATCTACTATACAGTGCCTTTCACATCTATCTGTCTATCTATCATATAGTGCCCTTCCTATCATTAAAGGACCCCTGGACTGAATACGGAGGGTACAATACAAGTAGTGAGACTTGTAAAAGGTTAGAGGTAACAATCATAGAGCCAGGCATGACATTTCTTTGTATCCCCCATTAAGAAAAACAGGTGAATCATTTGGTTAACGCAGGTGATCTCATAACGTGATGGACCACCAGGGGCCTCATGTATAATGCTGTGCATAGAATTCTCTCTAAAACATGGAGTACAGACAAAACTTGAAATGTGTGTATGCACAAAAAAATTAAGATGCATAAACCTGTGCATATGTCAAGTTCCACACACTTCCCCTTTACAAATCCCATTGAACGTGAAATTTAACACACATGCACACACCTACAGCCCCACCCTGACGTATCCCACAATTTCACATATTTGAATATGCAAATCAATATAAATTGCCTCTTCTATTCAGTGTTTCGTTAGAAGATAATGGCAAAAGCATGTGGAAAAAGGAAGAATTTCAATAAATATGAAGTGGAGGCAAGGGTAACATACTATTTGTTGGCATACGCAGTGATAAAAGTTTGATGGAGTGATACAGGGTTGTGGAGACACTCAAAAGTTCAAGTTCAGAAAGTTGCACAGTGCCTGAAATAAAAAAGAAGTAGTCATTTTATCAAAGTCGACGTGAAAAGGCAAGTCGCAGCCCACCGTCTGAGTGTTTTCACCACGGAGAAGGTAGCAGAATTCCAGGGCTTACAGTACACTCTTTGAGCAGTGAGCTGCTGCACTTTTTCGTAAGACAATTGTATATCCTGCCACAAAATTAATGAAATGCATTTTTACATCACAGGTAATTTACATAAGCAAATTCATTATTGAAGGCACCTTTATAACAATGTGTGTGCAGTCGACTGCTCTGCCCATACAGCTGGCATGGTGCGACTCCGTGATGTTTGTGAAATACCCGATCAGTATTCATGTTGAAAAGCTCCTGTGGCTAAGAACCTGAGAGAACTAGCAAAGGAGCAGGTAGAGCACAATTCCTCAAAGTCTGCCTTTGTAAAGTTCAGCACACTGGTCCAAGAGGATAGCTCTCGGAAATCGAAATCGACCTGGAAGCCAGTCATTGTCATCTCTACATAAGCACTGTCTTCTAATTCTTCCATTTGCGATGTCTTCTAACAACACTAAAGCAGTTATGGTACCTTTATTGTGTATTTGATAACACCCGTGTCATTGATGTGAATATAAAAATGAAAGGTAAACAGTCTGCAAAACCAAGCAGAACAGTGTGTACGTATGGTGTGAGGCTGCTGAAACACTGTTGTGACAATGTGTGTAGCTTTACGCCAAGTTTAGTTTTTGTACATCTCGAAGTGAGCGTGGAAACAGATGTATACGTGAGGCCCCAGGTCCACACCCCAGGCCCCTACGGCACAATGTCCATCGAGTGGATCAGAAGCACTTGGGTGGACTGGAGTTACAGAGGGGCTCAAAGGAAAGGCAGACGGGGTGTGAGCCTTACTTTTTCAGTTCAGAATTTTGATGGTGATGCTGGTTTTATTTGTTTTTCAAACTGTCATTTTGCAATTCAGGGTGGCAAAGGAGAACCAAACGTTGACTCAAGCCCGGTGCCACACTGCCCATCGGTCTTGGATGAGACGTCTTTTTACCACCATGCCCTGCTTGGTGGGCCTGTGCGCTCCCCTGTTCTTAGCTACCACTGGCCTGCGGTGCCAACCACTGATTTTCTTTTGCCTGTCAGTCTGCGCCGTTGGTTTAGTAAGACGAGTTGACCTCGAGTTCACAAATGCGTACTCCACATGTGGCGTGTTTTTGAGTATGGAAGTGATTCAGACATGTGAGGAAACATAGTGAGGGTGCCGGAGCAGCATGGTGGGCTGGAATGGAAAAGATGGAGTGATGCAGCATGGTGAGGAGCACTCAGGTTCAAGTGCTTGTCCCCCAAAGCTGACAGTGGCAGCACATCACAAATGAGCCCATCAAGGCGCCCCTTTAATTATTACTGGAGTGTCTCGGCCCTTCCTCCATCACACCTCCAAGTTGTCACGACTTGTAACTTGAGCAGTTCATTAGAAGCATAAAGAAATATCAATGACTGATCTCACCCTCTTACTGATGATTCTGCTATGAAGTGCCCCCTTCAGATTCTCCCTTCCACTGTGTGGCACCCTCACTCATATGGGCCTAAATTAGAGGCAGCCCTACTTGTGCAAATGTTTGTGGTAAAAGCAACTCAAACACGGGAAGAACATCCAGAGTCCACACAGACAGTAAGAGTGACTAATGAGAATCACTGAGCGGGACGCATCGAATGGGCCTGATTTGTCATCAGAGTCCACAAACTTGTAGTCAGCCGACAAGTGCGAATGCCGTCACAAACAAAGTCATTTGTCATTCTGCTCATGTTAATGCACTTTCATCCTGTTACAAAATGCCGCTTGGCAGATGAGTGCACCAGAGACAAGCCTGGCATGTCTCAATATGGCATCTGAACACGACGTCTGTCTCGCTTTGACCCCACATTCTTGAATGTGGCAGGTGGGCACGGCAGTCTTGGCTCATTTTCCAGGCCGTTACAGTGTCAGGTTGTCCTATTGGTTCCTCTCCAAATCCCAAGATTCCTCCAGATGATTCAGGATTGGATTTGACAAATGACCCCCCTCCCACCCCAACACCACTATTCTGGCATTGGCAACAGCAGACATAACCAACGTCTTGGGCAGCTGATGCACAGACTTGGGGTCCCATGCATGTTCATACTGTATTTGCCCGATTACTTGACCGAGACTCTGAGGTCTCTTTCTGGGATCTGTTTTAGCTTTCATGCCTCATTTTCCAGTTCTTGTTAGCCGCTGGTTCAGGTGGCTCTTTCTTTATCAAGTGTTTACGTCAAGCATGTTATTGAAAAAAAATCAGTTTGACACTAAAAATGATGAAATGTCTCTAGTTCAAATGCAGGCTCAAGTTCTAGCTGGTCACCCCTAACCCCGATGTCACATGAGCAGGGACCACACAACTGCATCAGAAATTCATTTGAAAACGACAGCTTGTGAACTCTTCACAACTGTTCACACTTCCACCCAAACCACAAATCCAACCTCCAAACCTCGAGAACGTCATCTGAATGACTCAAAACTCCTGCTAGAAGCCTGAAAAGGCTGACTGTACGTCCATAAACACTGGCACCATAAATAAAAAAGGTGACTCTGCATACCTGGGCTGGGTATCCATGTGTCCTGCCGCCAACTCTGACTCCTTGCTTGCATTTTTGATGATAAAGTCCTCTGCTGATGCCACCTTGCGTCTGCTCTTCAGATATGTCTGCCAGCATTTGTTGACATTCTCATTGGGATTTCCAGCTAAAGACAAAAATCTCAACAATTGCCACACAGCTGGTGAACAGCCAAGTGTCCAGTCTGTGTAGACCACCGCATTCGGAGTGACGGAGCCTCCCCAGCCATGCTCTGGTTGGCCCTGTTAACTTCCCTGCAGGGAGAGCTACTGACAAGAATGGACAAATGTAAATATTGTGGACCACTGGCAGCCCAAGATGGAGGATTAGATGCAGAGATAACCCACAG
Source organism: Polypterus bichir lapradei (assembly GCA_026402145.1). Lineage (NCBI taxonomy): Eukaryota > Metazoa > Chordata > Cladistia > Polypteriformes > Polypteridae > Polypterus > Polypterus bichir. The sequence continues at coordinate 7,582,835 of JANRMT010062799.1, forward strand.
AGTGTAGTGCAGATGTAAGAACTGAAAGAAGGTATCAGGTGTATTGTGTGATTGAGAAATTAAGGTTAAAGATGAGGTTTTTATGACAGTTGTACGACCAGCAGTGATGTATGGAGCTGAGCCATGGACGGTAAAGGGAGAACAGCGGGAGAAGAAGTTAGATGTGGCAGATATGAGAATGTTAAGATGGATGTGTGGAGTTACAAAGAAGGGGACAGAATAAAAAAAGAGACAATCAGAGGTACAACAAAAGTGGGAGAGATGTGTAAAGTACAGGAAAGTAGGTTGAAGTGATATGGACACGTGATCAGGCGAGATGGTGCATACGTGGGTAAAAGAGCGATGAACATGGAAGTACAGGGGAAGAGAAAGTGAGGGAGGCCAAACGGAGGTGGATGGATAAAGTAAAAGAAGATCTGAAGGAAAAAGGGTCTGACTGGGGAGGAGGTGCAGGTCTGGGCTGTACGGAGAAGGCTGGTCAAACACATTGACCCCACATAGACATGGCAATGGATGAAGAAGAAGATGGAGAAAAAGAAGTGAAGCTTTATGTGAACATCAAAAGAACAAAGGAATTGGATTTGTATGTGTCCACACTTGTCAGAAGTAAGCAGTTCTCTATTTTCTCAACATTTCTGTGTATTTTCACTATTTGGTCTCACTGTCCCACTTGCTTTATTCCCTTGGGGATTTGTGTTTCTTTAAAACTGGATTTGTGTTGGGTTCTCTCTAACCACAAAGCAGGAAATCTTCCCTAAAGACAGCACTCTATTTAAAAACAAAACATCAACAGCAATATGAGAACATCAGTACGACCATACATAAATATGACCTGCAACGTCAACAACCTAGTTTTGAAGACCTAACTCTCAAAGGTATTTATGAAGAAGATCTAACAGAACAAGATGTCAAATTGTGTACTCAAGGACATCAGTGGGAATTAAGGGGAGGCGCATTGAGGACTGACGCCAGAAAGCGCTTCTTCATGCAAAGAGTTGTGGAAATCTGGACAAACTACAAAGACATGGAGTTGAAGAAGAAACCTTGAGAACCTTTAAGGATGAGAAATCAGGACAGTTTAGCTGTTAGCTTAACAAATGGGCCTGATGGACTAAATCAGGGGTCGCCAATGCTGGAGGACCACCGTGACTGCAGGTTTTCATCCTAACCCTTTTTTTTTACTGAGTGCCCTGTTTGTGCTGCTAATTAACTTCTTGTGAATTCATTTTAATTTGCTTCACTTTTAAGATTTGTTCCCCTGAATTTCTTCCTCATTCCTCTGAATTGCTTCATTTCTTTCCTTAAATGGAACCCAAACAGAAAAGAAATGTGAGGCGAGTGAGCCAACAGAAGACCAGCTAAGTCAGGGTCTCAAACTCCAACCAGTTGCTTAATTAGGCGCCGATTCTTGTTGTTAATTAAATCCGTTCTTTAATTTTGTGGCTTGTTGCTGCTCTCATTGTGCAGTAGCAGACATTTACGAAACTGTTGATTTTCTCTTTTCTAAGAGCTCCGTTAAAATGTTTTGTGGACCTGAACAGATCAACATTCCTGTGACCTTCATCTTGCTTTACTTTCAGATATTGTATGATTTGACACCAGTTGTTTTGGCTCATTTTATATCTCATTATTGTTTGGCTGCTAATTAAGGAAAAAGAAACAATTAATGGGCCTGGGCCTTCAAGAGCAAGTCAGTTACAATGAATTCAAAAGAAGTTCATTAGCAGCAAAACCAGGTCACTCATTAAGAAAGTGGTTAGAATGAAAATCTGCAGCCATGTTGGTCCTCCAGGACCAGAGTTGGTGACCCCTGGACTAAATGGGCTCCTCTCGCTTATCAGATTTGTTATGTTTGTATCACCAATAAAACATCAGAGAAAAATCAGGCAGGCTAGATGAGATCAAGCAACTGCAAAAGGACTGTGTGCTGATGAGTTGTTACAAAAGTTAAAATAAGGCTTTACATAACAGCAGATTGTCTTACTAAGGATCTTTAGGGTCCACATGTAACATGTCATAGATGGTGGGTTTAAAGACAAAGAGTCAGATTGTTCTAAAATGTCAAAACGTGCAGAAATGGTCTAAGGTAAGAGATATTTGTGTATTCCTTGAAGTCTAAACTACTTAAGTGCACAGTAAAACAGGACCACTTCATACTGGAATGAATACTACTACTACTACTACTACTACTACTAATAATAATAATAATAATAATAGTATTAGAATGGTACTTCATGCCAGACAGTACACTTACTGTGTGAAATGCACATTTTGTGCGTATCGCAAGAAAGAGCATCACTTGTCAAATAAGGAAAAACCCAAACAAACCCTGGTGGAGTGGCTTGTCATCTGCTCTAACGATTACCCACCTTGTCTCTCTCAGTTTCTCAATCTTCTCCTGCTCCCCCGTTGTCCCTTTGGTCCTCTGTTCACCCATCATCTTACAAGCACAGTTTGGGTGAAATAAACTTGTCACTTGCATCTCTGCTGCAAAGGCTCTGTCCTATTGGACTGTGGGGCAGTTGCATGTCTGCTTTGTTAACCTGATTTGACCATCCACCTTCTACTTGGACAATAACACCAGCGTTGTGGAGAATTTATGTTTTTTCAACTTTTATCTTGTCGATTGTTTCCAGGGTGCTGGTTCAAGGTTGCCAGGTAATGCAGGATTCCAAAGGCCCAGCCAGGCTACACGCAATGGGTTTGGTTTCATTTTGTACAAAAAAAAAAAAACGCACACAGACTGCGGTGTTGTATTGCATTGGGAACTTTATTTTTTCCAAAAAAAAAAAAAAAAAAAAAAAAAAAAAAGGTTGCAGAGGTATGCAGAGCCATCACATACAAGGAGCCATACAGGAGCACGTTATCGCCCAGTGGATCTCGTGATTGAGACGACTGTGGGATCGTCTTGGTAATTCCACCCTAAAATTTTTGCAGCCTGATAGCAAGAGAGGATTTAACTGAATTAAATTCAAATGGATTCCAGTTTTGGTTAAAGACGAAAACAAAAAGCCACCAAAGCCATCTGCTAATCCCGAAGAACTACAGCGCAAACATACTAGAAAGGACAGATGTCATGTTGCATAGCTTTGTTTGTTCAGGTAAGGCACTTTTTTCACGTTTTGACACTTTTATAGTAAGCAACAAGGTTTTCTCAGATGTGTGTGTGGATAAGAATATGTTACCTCAACTCGGGGCACCTTTTTAGGCACAAGAGGGATCTGAGGTGGGCGGCGTTGACCGGCTGGGAAGGGTTACCGATCTGCAACAGCTAACCTCTACATGATGATGTGGCAGGGTGTGCATGCTTTATGTGGGCAGATAGTGAACAGATTAAAGCAGTGTGTTGATTAAAGGAGGGCAGCAAGTTTACGCAGGTCTATAAAATCATTAGGGAAATCACATTTGTAAGGAGATATCTACTTGTCCCCCCTGCAGAAGGAGAGCATCACAAATACATAAGCAGGCTGTCAATGCCAAGTGTGTGACCGGATATTCTGTATCATATTCTGCTTTAAGCATTATTTTTTTTGTGTTCTTTTTTTATTGTCTAGTTTTGTCAGCGTTTAAATTGATGAAAGCCAGAAAACTGCAATCTTTCACAGATTAATTTCTTAGGCCGCCCCATTTACTCAAGACAATAACGTGCGGACAATGCAATCGGAGGATAAGGCAGAGCAATATGACGTGCAATTATTTAGAGAATACATTATGACAGTGGCAAAACAGTAGTGTTGTGCTGAAATCATAAAATCTATGAGAAAAAGCAGAGGCTGTCTAAGAAGAGAAAACGTAAGAATGGGAGGCTTGAATTTATAACCCCTGAATTCTCATGTGTGTCTCTCTTCACAGCCCCGAGCTGAGCTAAATTCAAGTAACGCAGCACACATCTTGTCATTTAATTTCATATTGCCCATGGTATGGTTTGTTATCCATTTAAGTGCAGAATTTACTCATTTTTCTTACAATAAATAAATATGTAAGATCCAGAGGAAAAAAAAAACAGATTCCATTGGAAAACTTACATTTGGCATTAGTAGCAGTTCATCATTTACAAAATGATGAGAACGCCATTTTGAATACTAGTAAGTATACGTACAGTAGCTATTCTGTTACCCTTTTGAACCCAAGACTCACCCTAAGACAGTATTAGTGAAATGATTTTAAGGTGGTGATTGGACAGGAACATTGGGCACAACAGTTATTCACATAAAGGCAGCAGCGTTTTTATTTAGAACAGCGGCAAGAGTCCGCTCTAGAAAACAAGGTCTTTAAATTTGAGATATTGGTGTAGTTGGCAGGATTCTGTTACGTAAAATGATATTTTTAAATTGGTAGCGCTGGCATAGTTGACAGGAATCTAGTATGTAAACCAGTATCTTTAAATAGATAATGTTGGCATTGTCAGTTATGTCAAACAATATTACTAAAACTGGCAATATTGGCAAAGCCATCATGTCACTATATTCACATTTTCTGACTGGCACATTGATCAAGTGCCACAGAAGGCAGGCAGACTGATACTTAAGTTACACAGTAATACTGTTCTACTTGAGAACAGAAACAGGTCGATGACTAGAATAAGGGGTGGGTGTTCTGTGTAGTCTTTGAAACGTCTTGAAAAGACTCATTTTAAGATGGCAGAGAGGCTAGGACTGTAACATTTGGGCTTCAGGGTCATCTTCTCCTTTCTTCCATCTTCTTAACCCAACTGATCCTCATATTGTTTGCGGAAGCAATCTCCAGCAGGGAAGAAGTCCCAACAGCGTTCCTGGTACATCTTCCAGACATAGGATTCCTGTGGAATTGAAACTTCATTAATAGAACAGCAGAGCTGTGAACACCAGATAAACTTTTTCATTTTCTTTTGAGACATCCCATGTGGGAGAGAGTAATGAAGAGATTTACGAGAATGAATAAACATGGCAAGCTGATCTGCAGCATGGGAGGGATTTGAAATTTCATGGGACACCACATATTGAAAGCAAATGCCTGGATAAGTATCAAATCCCTTCGGGAAAAGCAATTGGTGAGGTCTCGGATAACTTTACTCATGAATAATAAGGATCATGAAATGCTTACTACAAAAAGGAAGAAGCAAGTCAAAGAAGTGCCCTAATTAGTTCCATGTAGTCTGAAATGACCATCTAAACTGACTTCCTTAGCCCTTTTCCCATAATGCAGTTTTACAAGTGTGCATTTCTTTTGTTTTGAGCTCCAGGCCTTGCTTTTTATTAGTAAACATACAGTACTTATATATTTTGTGGAACGAGTGGCATGGTTGGACAATGCTCCAGTGACCCGTTTGGTCTCTGTCCATGTTTTTTTCCACATGCTTTCTGTTAGAGCAGACTCTGGTCGAATCAGAAAGTATGCATATCAGATAAAGGCATGAACCTAAGTTGGTCATGTGATGCTGTGTGTGTGAATGTGGACAACGTCAGCACCTGCTTTAGGTCTAGTGGTCTCATTTATAAAATTGTTCATACGTGAAGACACCTTGAACACCACCCTGAAACATCCATATATGGAGCGTGCTACTCAATATATATGCTGATACATATACAATTGTGACGCTACAGAACTTCATTTGCTTTTAGAGCAGCCTCTCACTTGATGCATCGAGACACCACCATCTACATTGAAGAGTAAGTATCTGGCTGCGCTCTGCAACTGACAGTACAAAATCATTTGCAGTACACCTCTCCTTTGCGTTCTGGGGATCCATGAAAGGCATAAGGTGCTAGCGTCTGAGCAATTAGCCACTATACCTGGTGCATGTAATGATGTAATTACATTTATAATGAATAGTACAGGCCATGAAAAACTGAGGGTCAAGCCAGTTACTTTACCGCCCAGCTAGTCACCATGTACAGCACCATCAGCAAGTCATCTGATCAATGCTAGATTGCCTCAAAATAAATGAATCCTGGGATTACCCAGGCCACTGAGACATGACGTTCATCAGTATAATTTTCACATCATAGATGACTTCTACATTAATAGAATGTCACTGCTTTATGGTTAACAAAAACAGCTTCATTTATGCTAGATGCTGTTATTGAAATATGACTGTAGTAAAGTGCTCAAATTAGGTTAGGAGAACTGGACACTGCTGCACATTGCCTTCTTATGCTGGCAAAAACATGTTATGTACAGTATATGTATCTACTCCATACGAAAACTGGATATAGCGTCTCACCGGTTAATTAAGGGCCAACAACACCATGGGCATGACAGAGCTAAGCCCAGCCGAGATATTCCTGATGTGTCATCCAGTTTGCTGAAAAGTGACAGCAGATAGCCGATATAAACTGACAAATAACCAAAAAAGTTCTTTAATGCAAATATGCAGCATTGACCCTCTTAATAGGGAACTAAAATACAATTTGTGCATCATCTTTATTGTTTGTGTGGTATCCTTATGTTTGTCACATTAACACACGTTTTAATAACTGCTCAGTGATTATTATTCATGTGTGTTGTCATTTAGCCAGTTTGGCTGAATTTCTCTACTTGATCAAGTGTGTCATCACTTCCCAGTTACTCCAAAATGTTGCTTTCCCATGGTTCAGAGTTCCCATAAATACATATGATACCCCGTCAAATTTTTTTTGTAAATCCTGACATTTACGTGGGAAGTTCTGAATGCACATTTCCAACCTCATGTTGTGTGTACGCAAGCTTTATAAATGAGGCCCCAGGACTGTTAGGGTAAGCTAAAATAAACAAATTAGGGAACCAGCTGCGGTCATTGTAAATGTGAATTTTCCCTTGGGGATTAATAAAGTATCTACAGTATCTATCTATCTAAAACCTATAATACATGTAGGGTGAAAGTGATGAGAGCCTCTGTCACTAAAAAAATGACTCGTATTTAAATGGATTTTAGAAAGAACGTTAAATGCTCCTCCTACACTAATGGTAAAGCCTCCCATATTATGTCTCTGTGTTCCTTCATTAAGTCTGAGAGGGGAGATATGAAGGATGAGCAGCGAGACTGTGTCTTGTCAATACACATCACTTTGTAGAAAGCTAAACCTCACACACACTTGTCAGTTACCTACCTGACCTGTGTGCTCCGTCTCATCTTTGTTAATGAGGTACATAAGGAAGAACCTGTTAAAAAAAGAACAGAGGCATTGGAACCACCAATCATATGATTGACAATGACATAAATGTAACATGTTCAGGAAGATATTGGCTGCTTATGGCTCTGCTGTTTGATCCCTGTGCTCCCAGTTAGTGGTATAATGGCCTGATTTGCACCAATGCTGATTTGTTCTTCTGTGCTGCTACACATTTTGTTGATACACCAGCAGCACAGCCTTTGTGTAGCAGGGCTGTAATTTCACACATTTTGTCAGGGCAGACAACTTGCGAACTCAGTCCAGTGTTTCTTAACATGATATCTTAATTTGGGTTTTCTTGCACGACTTATATTTTGGTTAACAGTTGACAAGCTTACTAAGCCAAAGCATTTAAGCCATTATATTTTATTTTATCACTTGCCATCAATGGATCATTCAAGAAAGCCCTTTGTACAGAAGCCACAAAATAGTAAAGAGTCAAACACTACATCACGGAACATGAGAAATTCTGAGGAAGACTACGATCACCTATGCATTGGTCTCCAACCCTCTTTCCAGAAATATTTGTGAGTTACTTAATTTAAATCAGTGCCACTGCAATAACAGCTCTGCAGGTCAGAGTATCACAGCAACACCTCTGTGTGCATGTGGGATGTATGAATCAAGTTCTCGACCTAAACTGGAAAGGTCAGTTAGGAGGATTACGTTCAAAGTGTGCTCATATTGATCACTTGCAAAAGAGTTTGTTTTCATGAGAATGCTCTTAAACCCACATCTTAAAGATGACCAAGCACAGACAACTTGTCCTTGAGACTCCCATTTTCAGGATAATACCAGAGAACGTCATCAGTAATGACCTGAATGGAAAAGGAAGGTTCCGTCGCTCTGAGCTCACAGTTGGAAGCTGATGTCAACTAAGCAGGAGGCCATCAGAGTTGAAGTACTGCAGGGCAGCTAAGGGCAGGAGCTCTAGTGATCCCATTAAGAAGCTGTCACATGGATGATTACCTTTAAATCAGATGATGGTGGATTGGCCTTTTTCAAAAAGGATCTTACTGAGCAGTGAAGCCGCAACAGAAACGTATTTTCTATGTCCTTTGGTATACTGACTGATAACATTTTAGCGTAGCATGGAGCGTAGTTAAATCATCAAGGTAGGCTTAACATATCATCCATGGCCGCAAAGTTATACCTATCCCTTCTGATTTTTCATGCTCAAACTGGTTTACAGAAATGATGTTTCACAGGCTACATGAATTTTCTGTTCTACAGATTCACCTGCATGTCTACTAACATGTAAGGTACTCACAAGTAGTTGGCCAGGTTGTGTTCTTGCAAGGTGTGAGTTTCAAAGCCATGTGGCGTTGTGTCAAAGTAATCATTTCCAATTCCACAAATGAAGCATTTGGTCTGTGGAGCAGAAGACAAGATGACAATAAATGAGAAGATCGTGAGTACAGCAAAGTGAACACCTAAAGCATGTCCACAATGGCCAAGCGGTGGACAATTCCACTATGACAAAAAAGTCTCTTACCTCCATATCCTCCCTTACTTGCTCCTGCTGATCTCTGAGCTCACCAAATGCATCAATGATGAGACCTGTAGGTAAATAGTCAAAGCAATCAGGAACACCATAGGAAAAGCACTCCATCAATATAAGGAATCATTTCTGTTCCTCACAATATCCCACATTTTGAATTTAGTCCATTCTTTTAGGAGAATGTTCAAAGTCAGGAAGCAAAAACATTTTCTCAAGTAATGGTGGTCCTGGGTATGACGTTAATCTGTATCCAGCCCTAAAAGCAGGTCCTTCAACTTGCAGGGAAAAGTTGGGGGTTGTTGGCAGGATTGGCACTCCAGCCACTGTAAAAAACCTCACATTGTTTCAGTGTGGTGCTGAAGTGTCACCCATTGTACGGCTCCACTCAGATCCCAATCAGTTGGTTTGTCATGTGTTGGGTGTGGCCACTTCATTTGGGAGAATGTGGTCAGCTTGAATCTGAAGGACAAGAGCTCAAGATAAATGGATTTGGCCCAAAGATGGTTAACTCTCTGAATGTGAGTTCTGTCTAACTCTGTCTCATGTTGCGCAGTGAGCAGTTTACCAAGAATCGTCACACTGATGGATTCCTTTACTGAAAATATGGTGGTGACTCTTTGTATGTCAGAGTCACCACTGTAAATACTGTATAATGTGGTACCCAGGGATTTTGAAGGTAGGTCTGTTACATATAAGAAATGTTGTCCTATACTCCCATGATGCATCACTTTATGAAGGTCGTTATGTAATACCCTGTATTGTCGCACAAAGTCCTTTATCAAATCTGTTGTGACTGTGTCCACTATGAAAGGTGCTATATAAATTAATAAGGCAAAATATGCAAAGTTGAAGTCATTCCTTTAATAATTAAGAAAAGGTTAAAAACAAAACCGTAGTGAGATTGTATGTGGTGTGATAGCCTAGCATCTGAAATGTTAAACATATTGCAGCAGTGAGTTCAAATGTACAAATTTCAGGCATTCCCGAGCTTGACTTGACCACTTTTATAAAGACGCCAGGGTGTGAAACTTTGGACATGGTAACTCAAAAACGAACACTACAAATGGAATGAAACTTGGTGCAATTATCAGAAACAGGATTGGAAATGCCAGAAGCCTAATAATTTAAATGGAGTCCCTCAAGTACATTTTGTTCTACAGAGACAACGACTGAGCATTTCTTTCGCTCCACTGAGATATACTGGTGAGAATGTGTTTGGCAGACATCCCTGAACTCGATTACAACACTTTTTAAATTATTGTCTGTTTAAATTTTATTATTTAAATATTAATATTGTCATTCTGGCAATGCCATTTTGTTTTTATTATATGGTTGTTGCCATTTTATATGTCTTTGCATTGAGAAATAGTGGTTATGCCCATGCCCAGTCATGTGCTATGGAGGTCACATGATGTGCTCAACCACTTTATGTATGCATCACCCTCAGCAAGCAGTGGAGCAGTGGAATGAAGACATACAAGCATATGTAAGTATGGGAGCAAGGCTGAAGAGACTACTTCGACTACACTATTCAGATTGTTTGTTTATTTCAGGTCTCACCTGCGTCCTAACTACCACATTGTCCGCTTCCAACCCAGATGGCTTGTTTTTCTGGATGGAAGTGCTCATTCCATCCAGTATATCATACATGTATGTGGTGACTCTGAAATCATTGGGTTTCTGCAGCCAAGGTGAATGACTGTCCAGGATCAATACCTCTGATGTTATTCTAGGTAAACAAGAAACCCAATATACAGATGTACGATATATGTGTGTGTGTGTGTACATTAAGAAGACTTTGACAAAGGTGGCATTTCAAAAATCCCACCTTTAACAATGTAAAGTTGTGCTCGGGATACATTGCATTCTTTTTTTTAGTGTTGCTTTAAACATTTATGTTTTTTCCTTTAACAGATATATGGAGTCTATAAAATCAACTGCTTCATAAAATGCACTGTATCTATGAAAGGCACAGTAGGAAACTGTGTCATGTGTCATTATGAACTGCTTTGTAAAAATGTCTATGAGAAATGAAAAAGGCAATAAAAATAATGTACTTTCACATTTAATTAATCGCATTAATTGGCTTGTATCATTACTTGTTACAGTGCATATAAATACACACTTAAACATATATTTTGTAATAAATATAAACTATGAAGAATGCTGTAAGTTCTAAAAAGCTCTATTTGAGACAAGTTTAAAATCAAAAGAACTGCTTTTTGAAATTCTCTTTATTACAGTAAAGTAATGCAACTGTTTTCTGAAAAGTTGTGATTGAATACAATGTGCTATAACTTACAGAAAGGGTATATTTAATGTTTAATAAAATAAAAGTTAATGATAAGTTGATTTTTCATCTCATTTTCATCTTCAAAGGCTTGATCAAGAAGAACAAAGACATTCAATGAACCCGTATTTAGTCAAGTCCCCTGCAGAAGTCTGCGTCAAAGATGTTACCTTGAAAAGGTCTCATTCAGTCCCTAAACATTTGCTTCTTGATTTTCTGTTGTGATTCCAATACACACACATTCATAAAAACCACCCAGTAAGAGACCCTCTCTACAGTGGCTGGTTACTTCAGATGATAAAGATCAAACAGACATCTGCATTAGTTTAAAGCCTAAAGGAGACTACATAATGAACAGCATGTGGTCCACACACTAGTCCTTATGGATTTTGTGGCACATCTTTATGGGCTAAAGTTTTTTGAGGCAACAGCCAACCAAAAGGTCTCTTCGTTTACACTTTGGCAGAGCCCAGCTCTTCTTGACTGCTTTAAGGTACTGTGCACAAAAACATTAGCGTAATAAGGTGGCACTACATACCCTGGATGATGGCAAGCAAGATGACAATGACGAAGAAGAAAAATGTGATGTCAAAGACAATACGGTACATCTCATAGGGGTCACCAGCTGGGTCTTCAATCTCATCACCAATGCCTCCTCCGGCTCTCACGCCCACGTACATGTGGAAGAGGTAGCACTGAGAACCAGAAATCAAGCTGAAGTCAGCACTATTATATTATATATATATATATCTATATAGATATATACCAAGAATTTGGCAACTCTCTTCCGCATTGTCACCCAACTCACGTCTTTGCACTCTTCTGTCTATGCACCTCTCCACCTATGTTAATGACGTCTTAATGAGCCACATGACTCACTAATGCAACAGACAGTTGTTCTGCTTTAATGCACATCTGCTGTACATTTCTTATGTAGATACATTAGAGAACAGGTGATACGATTAGTAGCCACTCTTCATTTGGTACATCTGCACATAAACAACAGTAGCCTGCTCCAAATAGACATGGTCAGAATGTTTATGTTATTTGATACTAGAAGATCACCATTCATGAGCTAAATTACTTTGATTGTGCTATGGTTGTTGGTACCAGATGTGGTGAGGTCAGATGTTCTTCTTGTATTTCATACACTAGACAATAGTATGACAAACAAAAAAGTCTAGTAAGTGTCTGGGGGTTAAAAGCATATTGCAAAAGTGAAAGGCCAGAGAAGGATGGCCAGACTTGTTTAAACTGACAGAAAAGCCACAGATACTAAAATAACTGCCCTTTAATGCAGCAGTGTATAAAAGGGCATCTCTAAACACAAAACACTTGGACAACTCGCACAGCACTTTGGACCTTGAAGTGGATGGCCTATAGCAGCACAAAACTGTGACAGTTTCTACTTTTATTAGCTATCAACAAGTAAATGATGCTACCCTAGGCATATGATCACAGTAACTGGATCACTGAAGACTGGAAAATATGATGCGATGAAGCACAATTTCTGCCACAACATGCAAATGACAGGGCCAGGTTTTGGTGTAAATGGCATGAATTTGTGGGTTCATCCTTGTGTCATTTGTAAATGGTGGCAAAGGAAGTGTAACGAAATGGGAAATGTCTTCTTGATATGAAACTCCACAGCATACCTAAGCATTGCTACTGATCATATGCACCCCATTATAGCAATGGTCACTCTTCTTTCCAGGAGGACTGTGTGCCTTATCACCAGCACATCTCATCTCAGGCCGTTTTCATGAGCGTGACAGGTACTTCCAGTTACTACAAAAGTCCACACAGTCCCCACATCTCAATTCAGTGGACTACCTTTGAGATGAATTGGAATTTGAGGTTCTGCAGGAACTGCATGGAACTACTGAGTCAGCAGACTAAAGTCTCACAAGAGTATCACCAGCACTTTGTTAAATACATACCTCAAAGAATTCACACTGTTCTGGAAGCCAAGGTGGGTCCCAGCCAGTACTAGGGGGGTGAACCTAACAGAGTGGCTACAAAACGTAAATTCCAGTGCATATTCAAAACACTGACATGCAATACTGTTCATAAAGGGCACTATATGCAATAAAATGGGCCAGTCTTAAAGATCTCCTTGGGTGAAAATTCTCCCCTGCACTGGTATGGCTTGTTCTTTTTATTGAATTTACGGAGAGGTGCTCTTTATAAAATAAAGAACTGTCCAAGTACTAAAAACTGAATTGGCTCATCTGTTGTTCTGTTAATGCTTACTTATAGCACACTTACCGTCATCATGTCATCACACTTCATGTCTGGCTCATCCTCATCCTCGCTCTTGTTGTAGAATTTGCGGAAAAAGTTAAATGCAACCACTGTGTAGAGATACACGACAACGGCCAGAAGACCCACAGTCAGGACCAGCTGTAAAGGGAAATACCTAATTGTGTTAAATAGTAAGAACAACAAAAAAAGCAAAAAAGACAATTCAACACCCCCTTCCTCCTTCAGGGTACGTTATGTAGCCAACCAATTATACACATGTTCTACCAGAACATTGGACTTGGACTTTCCACTTTCCACAAACATGGAATCAGATAATCAGGAACTGAGCAGGTGCAACTACAGGCCACACTGTTGGCCTGCCTGTGTGAATTAACATCATAAAATAAAATTCATGAAACGGAACATAAAATGACTTGGCAGGCCTAAGTGCAGTGTTAGTTTGATGGAGTTCATGACAAGGAGACACTGCTGAGACAAAAGTCATTAAGAGTAAACATTTAGAGACAACAAATTCATATTTAAAATATTAACATCTGATTAAATGTTAGTGTGAAGAGTGCCATATCCAAAAATAAACATTTAGTTTTATCATTTAGTATTTTATCAAAGGATTGCCATTACTGTCTCAGCACATACTGACCATAGGAAAGCCATATACTTATATATTATTTAACAACTATTTTTTTCATATTTATCTGTAGCTTTTAAATAAAGTGAATCGAACATCACCTTTGCTTTCATTTTCAGACAGTAAACACTTGCAGCTGAGGTGATCTGCTCAGGATAACACAGTGAATGTGGATGAGGATTCAATGGGTTTTGATGTTTACAGTTCACCATATTTCCACCAGACAGCCACAATCCCAGGCTAAGAGGCTTATTTAATTTTTCATATAACCTTTCTATGGCAAACCGTGTCCTAAGTGTGGTTTACTGTGCAATAGTCTATCCCTATAATGGCAGTAGTGGTAGTCAAAGTAACAAGTTTGTGGCAATACTCCCAATTGGACAAAGCCAGCAGTACAATCAGGATAATGTTCTTTGACTTTTCCAGTGATTTAAACACCATTCTGCCTCATCGACTAGGAAGACGCTCAAGGATATCAATCATAACACCCCCATAATCTCCTGGATCATGGACTAACTGACCAACATATAGCAGTTTGTGAGGCTGAGGGCTGTGTGTCAAAAATGGGGGTGTGTAATACTGGAGCACCTCAGAGAACTATCCTGTCTCCTTCTTGTAAACCCTCTACACAACAGATTTCCAGCACAATACCAACACATGAAATCTACAGAAATTTTCAGATGACTCTTCCATCATATGCTGCATCGATAATGGAGATGAGTCAGAGTACAGGAAGGTTGTGGAGAACTTCATTTTGTGGTGAAGGAGAAGCCACCTGCAACTCAACATCAGCAAGACAAAAGAGCTGGTAGTGGACTTCTGGCATGCTAAGGAGCCTCTGATACCCATCAGCATCCAGGGAGAGGACACGGAAGTGGTGCAGAGCTACAAGTACCTGGGGGTTCATATAAGCAACAAACTGGACTGGTCTGACAACATAGTGGCGCAGGACAAGAAGGGCCAGAGCAGTCTGCACTTCTTAAGGAGACTCAGGTCTTTTGATGTGTGCAGCAAGCTACTGGAAATGTTCTACCAGTCCATAGTACCCAATGTGTTATTTCTACATTGTGGTTTCCTGGGAACAAACCTTAAGTTCAAAAGAAACACAATGTCTGAATAAACTTATCTGAAAAGCCTGTATCATCACAGGATGAACTCTGGACACACTGGAAGCTGTTATGGGAAACAGGATGGTGGCAAAATTGGACATCATCATGAAAAATCCCCTCCAGAAGGCGATCTCTTGGGGCACTTTTAGCCACTGACTCCTTCCAACATGGTGTGCTAAGAATCACCTCTTGGGGTCTTTTCTGCCCACTGCTATCAGGCAATTCTGTGCTTCCTTCCTACTCTTTTAGTTAATTTTGAAATATAATATACATTTATTTATTTATTGATCGATCAATCGATTTATTGGCTGTATTATTTGTCTTGTTAGTCTGTATCTTTGTTTATTATGTTTCTGATGCTGTATGCATCTGAAGTATCCCTTGGCATTAATAACGTTTATCTAAACTAATCTAATACTCTGAGCCAGAGTAACGGACTTTGTACAGATGACCTTTCAGAAAATTCAACATTTTATGGTATAAATTATGCAAGAGCACCAGCTGGTTTGTTGCATTCAGTTCTCTAATGTTGTTTTATAACAAATTTCTGGTTCTATTTGTGCTTTGTAGATCTTAAGACATTGGGTATCTAAATCCAGGTGTACTGTATGTCTGTCACACATTCTTAAATGTCTGTTAAGAGTTAACTTGCCTTAAATGTAACAACATTAAGAATATATATTTATCTAGCACCTTCCAATACAAAGTATAATTGAAGTTGCTTTACACTGGCAGTATGTGAAAACATAGAAAAACAAGAAACAAATAAACTAATCATACCGAGGTTTAGCTGTTCATTGGGGAGAGGTAAAAAAACTCCAGTGCACAAAAACCTCTGGGATTCCATGACCAAAAGCCCACCCAGTAAATATGAAATGCTTGGAGAAATTAAGAAGTTTCAAAGAAATTAGACAGGACACTGCATCTGCAAAGTCTCCAGTGTTCAGTACAATAGCTCTGTCAGCCTTCTGGCCTCTTGGCTTTATTAAATACAGAAACATACAACAGAGGCGAGAGTCAAATGACTGGTGTGCAAGCTGGAATAAAATTACACATGTGATGCCTGGAGGCTTTTCACATGGTGGGTGACAACAAAAGAAGTAGAAAAGTAAAGACCTCACTAATGCAAGTTAAAGCCTACACGCTCAAAATGTCCTTGACAGACGCAAGCTTCCCAGTAGCATTCCCAGGGGAGGACTAGAGTGGACAGTAACAAGGTATGTGGCATAAGCCGTCAGCACTTCAACTGCACAAAGATTGGAGCTTTAGGGGAATAAACATATGTTCATGTAAAAAGAAAAATCACAAACGTCTCTGAGACATTCTTCTCTATTACCTTTTCAAGTCCTTCTTAGCTATAATTGGCTTTTCCTTTTGAATAGAGCAAATGTCTGATTTTACTTAATTACATAACCTCAAATATTCCACCTTTAATTAATTAAAATCACATTTAACTAAATCAGCTGCATTAATTAATTGACTGTACTTTGTTTTCATTTTTTGATTTATGTAATTTCATTCGCTTCCATTATTTAAAAAACGTCTTTTTAGATTTTATTTATGCATATTTTCTGTTACTTTTAATTAAATAACTAAACCATTTAATTAATTTTAATCTGTTTGCATTTTCTATTAAATTTAATTTCTTTTATCAATTATATTTAAGTAAAAGCTTGATATACAATTTATTTTTTGAAACACATTACTTGACAAGTTTTCTGTTTGTTTCAATTTTCATTTTAATGTATGTTTTTGGATAAGAAAATGTGAATGTCTATGAAGGAAAAGAAACTGGAGTTTAATCTGAACAGGGCATAAAAAAGACCCTTAATTTTTCCATCTATCCATCTATCTCAATATAGAGTCAGATAAAACATAGCAGAGAGTGGAAGGAGTGAGCAAATTATTACTCTAATTCATACAGGAACAGTTTAGAGACACCTACCAATCCATGACACATTACTTAGGACCAAAAAGAGGGGAATGCATAATCCCTCCATTCAGACATCGACTTGGCTAGGATTTGAACCTAGGTCCACTTTAAGGTGACACAATAAACAAACAAAAACACTGCACCACTATACAGCCCTGAACTGGTATCGTTGGTAAAACATTTGGTCACCCACATACCAATCGGATACATCCAAGACACAAGAGTGTGAACAGTGGAGCTTCTCAGTGCCAGCTTTTCTATGGAAAAAGTCACTAGACTTCAGAGTGCACTCTGTACTCTGTACAGTCAGTACTTTGGGAAATGTCATGCGATTAGACATACTACAAAAGGATATTAGACAAAAACAAAGAAAAGCAAAATGTGAAGGAAAACACAAAAGTCAAACATAGGCTAAAAGGCCAAAAAACACTACAGACCTTAGAAGTTTAAAGACGGCACTCTGGCCAGGCGTCTGTGGGCTGGTGGATGGAGAGATTGACCTGGACTGGCAAGTGGGAAGCATTAGTTTTGATTTTGGTTTAATGATCGTTAAGTTTGGTTTATATCATTTATTTAGTTTTGAAAAATGTGTTTCAACTTAAGCTCCACAGTACTCCATTTGGTTGACTTTGAGGGTTGCACTATGACAGTGAGGGGGCGATCAAAGCCACTATATAAACTCGGTAATAGCATTAATTCGAGATCAATCAAAGGAAGAGCGCTTCGTAATAGCAGAGCCTTATTAATTGGAATGTGGAATGATGTGAGCCATGTATTTTTTTTTCTTTTTAATGAAGGACTGATATTTTGCTTCAGTGTTTATGGTTAGCCAGTTAGAGCCCTTACACGGAGGAAAGTATTTTATTTTTCGAGAGTGACACAGTGGTGGTTACTTTGGTTTTGGTCTGGCTTTGTGTTACTCACTTGTGTTTTCATAGGACTTCAACTTTTTGAATACATAATTTTTTTTTACTGTAAAATTTGAATCACTTTACAAATTGTCCTTGTATGCTGAACTTGCTGTTGAATAAAATCAACATTATATATTTTAATATTCGCTGTCACCACTGTGCCATTGTTTGATTCAGTAAATTTTAAGGCTACACCAGTGTAGGCAAGATGATATTTAAAATTTATAGAAAACACTGGGCTTTGGAACACTATGCTTATATACTGTGTTTGTGAAGAAATACATTTGACTTGAAAAATACTGAACTTACAGTGTTGTGCATATAACAGAAGGACAATGCATGAGATGAGAATATTCCTGGATATTATTCCATGCTCCCTACCTGAAAACCCTTACCTGTTTTCCATTGTGAGTTACAGATGACAGGATGGTTCTCAATGTCTTAAAGCCCATGGCAATATCAAGCAAGTGAGCGGCAAAGAAGAAGTTGTTATAGTGGCCCAAAATAGACATGGTGGTGTACCAGGCCAGGTAAAGGAAGGACTGTGAAAAAAACAGAAAAAAACAACAAGGCACTGTTTAGCAAAAACAACAAGGAACAAATGCCCTTTCGATCTTGCTTTGTTACCTATATACCTCCTGGGTGGTAAAAAGACTCTTTGAAATGAACTGCATTGTTGGCTTTTAATGGTGCCACCTTACTGAGTCTGACAGAGGCAATAGGAAGGTCCATAGTACGCAGATAATGATCTCTGAATTCTTCAAGCCTGGCAAATACCAACTACTGGCAGGTTTGAAGCAAGCCTTCTAGTTCTTGAAATGGCATCATTATATGTTGTATTTTATTGTTATTCATTTGTGCATATTGTTTTTGTTCTGTTAGGTTTTCCAACTATCCATCTACTTTCTAACCTAACCTCTCAGTTTTGGAACATTATACTAGTCCATTACATTCTGAGAAAATTAAAAATTTTACCTCTTACCAAGCCAAGGAGAAACATTATTCAGAGTGAAAAGGGTTAAGAAAAGATGATGCCTACATTAAAGATTAACAGCAATTATGATGTGCAAGTTGTCAACTGAAGACTTGAGCAAAGGTGATGCCATCAGTGAATTTATGAGTCATGGTGGCATCGCAAATTTAATTCACAGATTTGAAGAGTGGCACTACACTGGGTAAAACTGATGAAAGAAAGGAAACTATTACTGACAAAGTACCAGAGAACATACACCATAAATAAAACACCTATGGCAGAAATTTCACTTCTTATTACACTCCACTACTCCATTCAGACAAAGCAACCCCAACTCAAGGACAAACCATTTTTTCCACTTGCCTGAAGCAACTGCTTCTCCTTACTGCCTCTGTGTAAGATGTTTTATAAATGAAAATCTCCCGCTAGCCATTTGTCACATTAGATAATACTTACTACATTCTAGGTTGTAGCAGGAGGATCAATCATAACGTTGACATGCTGAGTGCTGTGAGTGCCATACCGGGTAAGCCTATATTGTTCTCTGTTGTGCTATGGTGCCCACAGTGTGACCTTCTCTATCTTTTTTATAAATACTGTAGAAAAAAGTCAAGCAAAATGACACTTTTTATTGGCTAACTAAAAAGATTACAATATGCAACCTTCCGAGGCAACTCAGGCCCCTTCTTCAAGCAAGATACTGTGAAATCTTCATTTATTAAGAAAGTCTGTTAGAGAATCTTCATTCCTTTTGCTCCAGAAGTAAACTTACTCCTGCTCATGTAGCCTAAACATCCACTAGGGAGCATTCATGAACTACACAAAACATAAGTATTGTAGTTCGTTCTGTTCAATGCCCTACTTGTAATGTGTGCATCATTATGACAGATAAGCACATGCAGTATCTGTTACAAATAAGATATAATACTGCCATACCTAGAGAAACAGGTTTAGCAGACTCAGTCTGTAAGATAGGAATGAAAGAGATAATATAACAAATACAGATAGCTAGACAGATAAATTTGAAAGGCACTATAAGACAGACAGACAGACAGACAGACGTTTGCATAGGCTAATAGGTAGTTTAAGCATGCATAGTGTGGTGCTCTGATTTTAGTGTAATTGAATGAAGGATGGCTTCTGCAGATCTGTAAGCTGTTTGGGTACCCATCATGCACTTTGGTACCTTCAGATCCGTACATGATATCCAAATGTGAAGCAGTAGTGAACAATATAATCTATCAGTCTTCTCTGGTGAAGGCATTTGCTCTGTCAATGTGCACGATGTTAGTGATTGACCATATCGAGTCTTGTTGGTTACATTTTTTCTTCTCTCTTTTAGCCTTTGTACCCATTCTTAAACTTTTCATGCTGTTTTCACTTCCGCACTAAGCCAACATAATTTTAGTAGGTTTCACTGTCTGCCCAAAGATATCTCACTATGGCTTGTTATTCAACAATGGTGCAATCCCTTGGCGGACCATCCATGCTCTTTTGACCTTGGCTTCAACTAAGACTAATGGCAGGGAGCTGCACTGTGTGTGTAACCCATAAGCCATCATGACTGTGCTGTATTGTGTCAGGTTCTATCTCTTGTGGCTACCGTGTAATTTTCAAATTGCCTTTAATCTTTGTGATTTACCCTTATACTCCACATTTTTACAGTGTGTATCATCTAACACATTACTTTAAACCTTTGAAACAGAAAAAACTGCACCTAAAATAATGTATTTAGAAGAAAAGTAATTGAAAGAAGGACTGTATGAAAGATGGTTGTGGACGGAGAGTCAAGTAGCCATATTTACTATAAGTTTAAAGTTGTTCATTCACAAAAGAAAATGTCACAGTCTTTGTAGATTAATCATGTTTATTTATTTGTCAAAGTGCAAAATTTTTAGAAATTTAGAAAAAGCATAATCACTGTGATGGCCATTTTCTCAGACAATAACTGGCATCACATTTTTGGATTTCCTGTTTGGTAAGTTATTTTGAATCACAGGAATACCAAATATCTATAAAATGATCGTGACTACTCTCTGGGTCATCTGGACATTTTAATGATTTAGAAAGTGTGTACCCACTGTCTAAAACCTCAAAAACGTTAAGCCCTTTCCACCTGCACTGGCTACTTTTTATACATCGGAGAAAGATTGAAAACATTGAGGAGGTGTTGAATAACACACTTTCTTTGTTTCGAGGTGTTTTTAAATAAGATGACTTACGTTGTCAGTAAAGACGACTCCCAGTTTCCATATGTGATATTTCATGTCAATAGAGCTCAACCTACCGAAACAGAAGAAGGGGGTCACAGATTAATCATGAAGGCTGCATTATATTAGAACACATAAACAAAAAAGTATGAAAATAATGTGTCTTTGTTTATGAAATTGTAGATGATCTTTTTATTTATGAAGAGAACAGTGTCTGCTGCAATCACTGTGGGAATAATGGGAATTGAGTGTGAATGCAAGGAGAACAGGCTGATAGTAGTACCATTAAGACTTTTTAGTCCTTATACTATCCTGGAGGGAAATATGTTTGTTGCAGCAAAGTACAAGATGTAGGACATTGCTACACAAATATAAGAAAATAAGCCAGGAAATAACGTGACAACTACTGCTAGTGTCAGTACATACACCCATAAGATTTATACATGTACAGTACACATCAACGCACTGGAATGTGGCCTGTGAGACAAACAGGGTTGTATAAATGCTAAAAAGCTTTCTTGTATCATGTCACATAATGGAGAAATGGGAGACAATTTATCTCTAGAAGATGGCAACCAATAGAACTGATAATAACTCATCTATGATAATTTCTTTGTGAACACTTGGTAAAATGAATCTGAATTGAAACAAGCAGGTGAGAAGTTAAAACTACATAGCAGTCATTTACTTTGTAACATTTTTGACACCACTAAAAGAATGCACTCACCTTTAAGCAAGTATTTTGCAAAACTGGGTATTTTTTGTCCAAATTCTTCTTTGGCATCAACCATACTTTATTATTTCTACACATTTTAATGTTAAGTTGGTATACAACACTTGGGTTTTCATGCAGTAAGAGCTAGTTGAAGCAACACTTCCACAGTGGTGTGTAGGATCAGCCATTCTGTCCATGCTCTCTTTGATTAGGTTATCCGAGATATTCTTTCTGTCCTTCCCTACCAAGTAGCTTACCATGACACCAGTGTGGCTTCTTTGGGGGCAGTCTCTTCCGTTGGGTTGAAGTCCAGAGCACTTTTGTCCAAACCCAAGAGTTCAGCAATTCTCTCAGCTCCATAGAGATCCCCATATTTGTTAATGACCTATAAACAATATAATGTTTGTCTTGTTTATACAATGTTTTAAAGACTTTTTACATTATTATCCAATGTGCAGTGTCCTGACCATTCAGTTTTTCTCATATACAGTACATAAGAATGGATTGTAGACCTTACACAGTTGTGTAAATAGAAAGCAGTAGCAGTTACACATAACTGCACATATCTATTTACATGAGTGGTAACAGAGAAATACAGTTTTATTAAAATGGAATGGAAATCATCCAAAAGGAATATCCATCATCAAATTGTAAGTCGGGTCATGTGGCTAAGGTGCCAGAGTTCAAACATTAGGTGAAGGGTTCTTAAACTTTTTAATCTGAAGGCCCAAATTAGAAAATTGGTACCATGGTGGGACCAAAGAAAAGGATTTTTACCATAATGGCAGTGGAAAAAAAGAGACACATAATAAAAGCCATATAATCAAAAAAGTGAAAGTTTTTTTTCATTCGAGCATATATCTCACATGAATATTACTAACAGAGAAATGTTAGACACAAACGCAGAGAAAATCCATCACAGTGTGAATACATATACAAACAGTACAGTGAATTTAGGATTGCCATTCCAACTAACTTGCATTTCTTTGAATGTAGGAAGAAACTGGAGCACCTGAAGGAAACCCATGCAGAGATGGAAAGAACACGCAAACTCCACAAAGAGAGAACCTGGTTGCTTGAACCTAAAACAATTAACATTCAAAGCAGGAATAGATTCCTCAAGTATATCATCATTGGAAATGCTTTTTGAAAGATTGGGAAAGCTGAAAGAAAGATGTAGCAGGAAGATAAGATGATTTTTGAAAGGACAGAATGAAAGGTCGTTTCAACTTATCCTTAAACTCAGTCATTTGACTCATGAGACCAGTTGAGGAATGGAGTAGTTCAAAAATTAAATAATTGATGCAGCCTATTAACTATGTCTGAAATAACTTTTTTAACACTGTTTAAATGAGCTCCATTACTAACAAAACATTTTTCTAAATGAGTTTGCAAAGAGTTCAATATAGTTCATCCCTACTTTCGATTTCACAATTCAATTGAATGAGTTAAAAAAAAAAAAAAAAAAATTATTCCTAAAACTGTATGCACCATTTGAAACTTATAAGGGTGACAGGATAAACTTTGCTAAAAATTTTGCCGAACTGCCCAGTTTGACAACTGACATGGTCTCAACCTTTTGATATTTTCGGGTGTTCTTACAGTTCTCTTCGGTCTAACAAACATGTCCTTCACAATACCAGTTGATGGACATTTATTAGAATGCTTTCATTCCATTGTAACGAGAAGGAATTCTTCCTCATTGAGGCACATTAAACTCAATTCAAAATCTTTTTTGCACCAAAATTACATATTTGGATATCATGTAAGCCATAACAGCAAACATACAACGAACCACACAAGAATTAGTCATTGTCACTGTAGCTGTATTTAGCATGGCATATTCTAACCCCGTACGTGTCTTTGCTGTCAGTCTTCTCAGACTGATAGTTTAACAGAATTTGAGATTTGTGGTGGGGAATGCTTGTTAAATCATCATCAGAATTATCAGAAACTTAAGCACTCCGTGAAGTGTCGATCGTACTGTTTCATATATTGCTGCAATTAAAAAATACGTTAAATGGAGGGCAGCATATCACAGAATTAACACTTGAGCCAGCTCAATTGACTTTGCTACATAATCATATGGCAACCCATCACAGACAAGTCTGCGACCCAATGGAGTCGCAACTCACAGTGTAAGAAACACCATTCTGGAGGTCCAGGGTTTATATCCAGCCACTGGCCATCCTGCAACACAGTAATGAACTTGTAAACAACATGTAAACAATTGGTAGTACAAGGCTAAATCAAAAATTAAAGGCAATTTAAAAATCATGTGGTAATTGCAGCAGATAGAAGCTGACACAATACAACATGCTTGTGATGGCTTAGGAGAAGTTCGACCATACACAGGCTGCACTCTGCTGTTAGTCCTGTTGAAGCTAAGGTCATATAAACATGGATGGGATTGCACCCTTGCAGAATGAAGCACAGTAGTGAGATTTCTTTAGGAGGAGGGATTGAAACCTGTCGAAATCCACCAAAGGATATTGGCTCAGTACAGAAGTGAAAACAGCACGACTCAACAAAAAGTTTATGAATGGGAAGAAAGATTTGAAATGGGAACAACAAGTGTAACCAACAAAGCTCAATCTGGGCTTGATCAAGTCCACTTCAACATGGTAAATGCCTTCACCAGAGAACACTGACAGATTGTGCTGCTACATGTTTATATAGTAGCCACAGATTTGCAAATGTCATATTGTGTGATGACTTGGGGTACCATAAAGTTTGCACAAGATGGGTACCCAAATAGCTTAGTGATCTGCATAAGCCAACATCCTTTTAGTAAATTTTAGCAGGTTGCACTCCCTCTGCCCAAAGAAATCCCAAAGAAATTAGTGTTGTTCAACCAGATTCAACCAGATCGAGCTTTGTTGGTTATACTTGTTCTTCCTGCTTTAAATCTTTCTACCCATTCATAAACTTTTTGCTAAGTTGTGTTGTTTTAACTTCCGTACTTAGCCAATATCCTTCGGTGAATCTCAGCACAAAGAAATCTCACTACAGCATGTTGTTCAACAATGGCGCAATCCCGCAGTGGAGCATCCATGTTTATTTGACCTCAGCTTGATCTAGGCTAACAACAGAGTGCTGTGTGTGTTCGAACTAACCATAAGCCGTCATGAATACCCTGTACAGTACTATGTCAGCTTCAATCCGTTGTGCTTCCTGTGTAATTTTCAAATTGCTTTTAATTTTTGATTTACACTTGTACTAGTAGCAGTGGAAGTACCTGTAGTATTGTCAAATGTGCGAGAACAGG
Organism: Polypterus bichir lapradei; assembly: GCA_026402145.1. Taxonomy (NCBI): domain Eukaryota; kingdom Metazoa; phylum Chordata; class Cladistia; order Polypteriformes; family Polypteridae; genus Polypterus; species Polypterus bichir. The sequence goes on from JANRMT010062799.1 coordinate 7,607,768, forward strand.
CCATTCAGCCCAATATAGCTTGTGTTCTGGAATAAACATGAGAGGATCAGCAAATTAACAAATATATGTGGCACTATGGGAGAATTTTCTGCAAAAAAAGAAAATGAAAATTATAAAATACAAATACAATCTCTCTTTTTTAATTTCATTTTCAAAGTCTGCACACAAGAATCTTTCAAAAATTAAAATTAAAATGAAATAACTCCATTTGCAATTTCATTTTCAAAGTTTATGCTTAGGAATGCTGCAAAAATTAAAAATAACGTGAAACAACCTCCATTTGCCATTTCATTTTCAGCCTGAACAGCAATGAACCCGCAAAAATGAAAAGTAAAATTCATTTTCATTTTCAAGTTCTCAATGTGCAAATAGCGCAGGTCTAGTGCGGCAAAAGGCAAGCAGTCCTTTTAAGGATAGTAAGCCACTCAAAAAACCATGTAAAGAGCAGCGAATCTAACAATTGCAGTGCTTGGCACCAACTCTACAATATAATGTTACCAAATACAAAACGCCCTGTTTCCAATTCAGTGTAAATAAATGTAAATTATGATGTAGTAAAGGCAAATTTTATCATGTTAAATATTGCAATTAAGTAGTACATTATTTCAGAACTACAATTATGTGAGGTCTTTGGATTTTGAGAGAAGGTGTTGCTGTGAAGGTCAAAATCAGGTGAATTAAACACAGTCGAAGTGAAAAGTATTCTATCAATCAAAGTGGCTCTACAGGTATGAAGGACAAAGAATTGAAGGAAATTGAAGTGCAAAGCCCTGTCCATTGACCCATGTAATTTGCATGTTCAGATGTAATGAAAATGCAAAGTGGAAATATGTTTTACTTTTCATTTTTGCAGATTCATTGCTGTTCTGGCTGAAAATGAAATGGCAAATGGGGTTATTTCCTTTAAATTTTGCATCATTCTTGCACTAAGACTTTGAAAATGAAATTTCAAATGGTGTTATTTCATCCAGCCATTATCCAACCCGCTATATCCTAACTACAGGGTCAAGGGGGTCTGCTGGAGCAAATCCCAGCCAGCACAGGGTGCAAGGCAGGAAACAAACCCCAGGCAGGGTGCCAGCCCACTGCAGGGTGCACACACACACGCCCCCACACACCAAGCACACACTAGGGACAATTTAGGATCGCCAATGCACAGAACCTGCATGTCTTTGGACTGTGGGAGGAAACCAGAGTACCTGGAGGTAACCCACGCAGACACAGGGAGAACATGCAAACTCCACGCAGGGAGGACCCAGGAAGAGAACCCAGGTCTCCTAACTGTGAGGCAGCAGCGCTAACCACTGCACCACCGTGCCACCTGGGTTATTTAATTTTCATTTTTGCAGCATTCTTGCACAAACACTTTGAAAATGAAATCGAAAAAGAGACATTGCATTTTATTTTATAATTTTAATATTCAATTTCTTTTTTGCAGAAAATACCTACCATAGTGGCACACACCAGACACCAAAAGGCAGAATATATGCTCTGGGAACAGCAGCCCTCTCAGGGCATTAAATAATATCAGCAAAGTTGGATGTACAGCTGTCAACATCATAAGAAGTCTACATCTAATCTTCAATAAGAGTAAAAACAGTTTTGTCTGGTACACAAGTACAGACTGATCCTGCAAATGGATGCAAGTAGAAACTCTTCAGAACTCTAAAAAAGAAAATCATACAATATTGCACTGCTTTTCTCTTGAATATGTTTGGTCTTTTGTAATTACATTTAGTTTTCAGCCCATGTTAAGCAAAGCACTTAACTATATAACACACATACAATAATACTTTATTGCACACTTATCAATCAGTATTTGTCTAAGTCTAGGCTCTGCATGGAAGTGAAGGTAAGCAGAAGCTGCATGCAGATCAAAATGAAAGTTATGCATATGGATAAATTCAATATGTAACAAAGCCTTAGTGCAATGAAATGTTACCCAAGACACCATAAAGGAACCTCCAGTCATGTTGCCTACAGATCAAATGCCTAGAAAAAAGGTTTTTTTTCAGTTTATTTAACTAAAATACAAAAGAAGAGCCCTTACCTTACGTTTCACAAACTTGTCCCAGTAGTTGTTAGGGAAAGATCTGTATTAAAGAAAAAAAAAAAGTAATTAAATTAGATACCGGTAACAAAGAATGAGAAAACAGAAAACCTGAGATTCATTCGATCAGCTAGGTAGTTGTTGAAAAGCTATACAGTGAAATGTGAAGCCGCATACTATGCTATTGGCCATCATGTGCCACTAGATCAACTTGTACACACTGTGATACACAATCAATCACCATCTGAAATACTGTAGGAGTTACTTCATCTCGAAATTCAACCGAAGTATGATTTCTCAGTTGAGCGCTCATGTAAACACTTGTTTGGGTTTAGTAGAAGACTGTGAAAGGGCTTATAAAGTCTCACAATATAGCATAACTTCACATTTACCAAATTGTTTGAGTGGTCAAGCAGATATGTTTTGTGGATAGTGGGGAATGGGAAAGACACGTTGCAACATTAAATTAAGATGATCACACAGTCATGTTTTAGAAGTCATTTTGACGTCTAAGTTGTTGAAAGTAGTCTAACCATGACAAAATAAACACTCCAAAAACACCTGAAAAAACCTTTCACTTTAGGAACTGAGCAGTCAGAAGTAATATAGGTTAGGTGGTGGATAAATTAGTCCACCTTCGAAATAACAATCAACATACCCCTAATCACTAAATATCTCTATTTGACTGACAGTGGGTAAGAGTATAAATGTATCATATTATAGAACAGCATCTAGTCCATTTTGATTGACACTGTAGCCATTCTCAAACCTAAACTAGATTAAATTAGTGTGAATATGGGTAGATGGATGGATTATATAGTGGTCATACTGAGAAAGGAATGTGGCTTACCTGCCTGCACTTTTTACTTTATTTTTTGATATTAACATTGCATTACAAATGGATTTTGTGACAATATGAACCACAAAGTGGGTCAAGTCTGTTATTTTTCAAGGATGAGAATATCTGTTTGCGGAAAGAAAAACATTACATTTTCAATGATTCTGGCTAGCGATCTATACAGTAACTTGGAATACACTACTCTTTAGCTGCAAAGCTATAGTGGTGCTGATGAAAGGCAGTAAAAATTACACAGCTGTCCCCAAGTCTCAACTAGTACACTGTTCTAACCTCATTTATCAATACAACAAGAATGACATGTTTATTTTTAAGAAGAAGAAGATGAAAAAGGTAAGCAATTTAATAATAATAATAATAATACATTTTATTCATTTGTAGGCGCCTTTCTAAACACTCAAGGACACTGAACAATAGACAAAACACAGTTAAAATCAGACAGAGCAATTATAATCAAAGAGAAAAAGTAGTCTTAAACAAATGAGTTTTAAGTTTAGATTTGAAAAGTGAAAATGATTCAATATTTCTAAGCTCAGGTGGTAGTGAGTTCCAAAGCTGGGGAGCAGAGCAACTGAATGCTCTGCTCCCCATAGAGGTAAGACGGACGAAGGGGACAGTCAAGTGGATGGAGGAAGAGGATCTAAGGGTACAGGAGGGAAAGGCAACATGGAGGGGTCTGTTTGTGGAGAGCCTTAAAAGTTAGTAGGAGAATTTTGAATTGAATTCGGAACTGAACTGGAAGCCAATGAAGCTGCTGCAAAATGGGAGTGATATGGTGAGTAGAGGGGGTTCTAGTAATGATGCGGGCAGCTGAGTTCTGGACCAGTTGGAGCTTAAAGAGATTTGCGAGAAAGACCAAAGAAAAGGGAATTGCAATAATCCAGATGAGAAGTGACAAGGCTATGAATGAGGATAGCAGTGGTGTGGGGAGTGAGGGAGGGGCGAATACGATTAATGTTATGTAAGTGGAAATATGCAGACCGGGAGATGTTATTGATGTGGGACTGAAAGGATAAAGTACTGTCAAGGATGACACCCAGACTCTTAACCTGTGGGGAAGGGGAGACAGAGAAATTATATATAACAAATGAAAAATGATCAGTCTTGGATAATGTTGATTTTGTACCAATGAGGAGAACCTCAGTTTTGTTACTATTTAATTTAAGAAAATTTGAAGAAAACCAGGATTTGATTTCTATTATGCAATCAGTAAGTGAGGAGGGTGGAAAGAAAGCAGTAAGTTTGCTAGTGAGATAGAGCTGGGTGTCATCAGCATAACAGTTGAAGCTAATGTTATATTTATGAAAGATATTGCCAAGGGGAAGGAGGCCATCTCTCCTGTCTCTCCCTCTCCACTTGCCTGTCCACTTAATTCAAGCAGAATAACCAAGCAATCCTGGTGGTAATGACCAGGGCCCTCATTTATAAAACTTGCATATGCAGAGAAACAGGCATGACATGTGTGTATGCAACTTTCTGTACAAACACCATGGTTTATAAAAGCAAACCTGACAGAGAAACATGTGTATATTTATGGCAACTCTAAACCATCCATATTGAACAAACCAGAGCAACCGGGAAACAATGACACACTTGATTAAGCAGGGAAGTGCAGTCAAACCAGCTAAATGACAACTTGCATGTATAATAATTCAAGTCACTAACCCATTATTAGAATGCACATTGATGTGACAAACAGATTACACCTCAAAAATGATGAAAGTGATGTATTGAGACTATTATAGTTCCCTTTTAAGAGGGCCAATGAAGCTTATTTGTGTTGTAGAACCTTTTTTGGTTTTTGGTCAGTTTATATCAGTTACCTGTTGTCACTTCTCAGTGAACTGGCCAATAGGAATATCTCAGCTAAGATTCACTCTATCAGGACCGCTGAGCTGGAGGCCATTAACCCACCAGCGAGGCACTACATTCAGTTTTGTATGATGTAGGTGTACACAAATAAAACGTAACATGATTTTGACAACATAAAGAGTCAATTTTCAGTCGTGTCCAGTTCTCCTAATTTAACTGGAGCACTTTATTGCACACATATTGCAATAACTACTTTTGTTAACCATAAGCAGTAACATTCCATTAATGCACAAGTTATCTATGATGCCAAGATGAGACTGACAAGCGTCACGGCTCAGTGGCTTGGGTCAACCCGTGTTTCATTTATTTTGAGCTAAAGTAGCTTTGACAGATATGATGGTGCTGTACACGATTAGGGAACCCGAAATTCCTGGACATTTTTCATTCCTGCATTCCCGGGAATGAAACTGCTGTAATTCCCGGGAAAACAGGAATGGACAAGCTCGCTTATATAGCATGTAAAAGTGTAAAAATCGATCAAGAAATAACAGAGTTATAGTTGAAAACCGAAGACTTTATTAATGTCTGTCAGACAACAGCTGTGAACAGCAACTTGAAATTGCAATGCGTCAGTCTATTGCATCCGCATTATCTGTGCCAAGAAACTTGCAATCACAGAATGATGACAAGAAACTGGATGCATCAGTAACAGCTGAAATGGCGGTGTTTCACAGCAACGGCAAGCACGGGCGTAGTTTAGAACAAGTGTATCTGTATCTGATGACTGTGCTGTCTACTTCAGTGGAGGCAAAGTGTGCTTTCTCAGCAGCTGGCGTGCTCTGCACGAAGTACACTCTCGCCTGGACGACCGCATGCTGGACACGTTGTGCTTTCTACGCGCTCTTGTTACCGCAACTAATTAGATTGGGGTGCCCACAGTTTTTCAGCTTACAAGCTACTTTTAAAATGACCAGGTCGAAATGATCTACCTGCATTAAAAATGATTATATATATATATACTAGCAGAATACCCGCGCTTTGCAGCGGAGAAGTAGTGTGTTAAAGAAGGTATGAAAAAGAAAAGGAAAAATTT
>JANRMT010062799.1:7614750-7647808 GCA_026402145.1 Polypterus bichir lapradei
ACTAAATAGAACTTGAAAAGAAATATTTTTTGGAATGTGATCGCGCAAGTCAGATCTAGTTGACGCGCACTACAGTACATCTAGCCCGCGTGCTATTTTTGGTTTTGCTTGTGTGCTTCAGTAAGTTACCGTCCACTCGCTCTTACTTTTTTACCTTTCATCTATTGAATACACTGAGTATGGCTTTACCAATACAATCATTGATCGCGAATAAAGTATCCATTATTCATGAAGCTTCAATAGGTGATCTGTCTTTCTGCATTAACCGCATGCGTTTTCATATGTCTCAAACTAAGGGGATGCGAGGTTAAAATGAATCGAGAAGCGCGCGTACATACTTAGTACATCCCCTCTCGGGAATCGAACCTCGGACGTGGGCGCTACAGGCGAATGCTCTACTATTGCGCCACGGCGTGTGGTTTGTCTATTTGAGCGTAGCAGTGTAATTCGGTTTTTGTTCAGCACTCTTTGGAACTGTTGCTTTTTGTCTGCGCACTGCGTCAGTTCACGTGAGCCGCTGAATATGGTTTTATATGTCACTCGCTCGCTTCTAATTGTTTCGCTGCCTTCTTAATTATATAATGCATGTTTTCTTCAGCGCGTTTTGTAGCTCTTCCTGGTTTTCTACGTAATGCGTGATTACGTGAGAGGCGTGATGATGTCACACGAAACTCCGCGCCTCGAGCTGAACTCCATTACAGTAAATGGAGAAAAATAGCTTCTAGTTATGACCATTATGCGTAGAATTCCGAAATGAAACCTGCCCAACTTTTGTAAGTAAGCTGTAAGGAATGAGCCTGCCAAATTTCAGCCTTCTACCCACACGGGAAGTTGGAGAATTAGTGATGAGTCAGTGAGTGAGTGAGTGAGTGAGTGAGTGAGTCAGTGAGGGCTTTGCCTTTTATTAGTATAGATATATATACTGTACACACTGAGTATACTTTATACATAAAATATATGTTGTTGTACCTTGCAGAACTGAATACCCTTTATGGCACAATAAAAATTCAATACATTTATGGTCACTACGGTCAAGGAGCTTTTGAATTCAGCCGAGTGAAAAATGACAGCTGTCCGATTAACTGCGATTTTAGTTCCCTCTCCTTTCTCTTTCTCAGATCGCTTTTTGGAAGGACGTCAGTTTCGTAGTTTTTATGAACAGTTTGAAAATGCCTTTCCACATTTTCCTTCTTTGGAATAGCAATGATAGATTGACAGATCAGACAAACGCACATCGATTGTGACATTGTGAGAAAATAAATCCTCTTCCAATTCCACATCCAGCCCATACCCTCTCCAAACAATTTTTTTTAATCCCTTCTTTAGCTGATATAAATTGGAAGGCTAATTAAATCACAGCTGGAGTTTTGCAGTAGCTCGCAACGTTTGATTGTGCGTGTGGAATGACCAGTGTGTTAGAAGAGAAGAGATCTCAGGCCACCCTGTATGTCAATCAAGTTGCAAATGACTAACATTAAAAAAATTTTTTTTTGAATGCAACACGATCTACCTGCACTACCTTTGCGATCTACCAGTCAATTGCGATCGACGCATTGGGCACCCCTGAACTAGATACATGTACTTATATGACAGCATGAACTGCTTGTAGATAAGGTTATTCTTTTATTGGTGTCTACATATTGCAGTAGTATTTTTAAAAATAAGTGTCGGTCGTTCTAAAACCGTTCACATGTGAGATGCCCGTGCACTGTGTCATCCCCGGGAGCCCAGGATTCCCGGGAATGACATGCAGGATTCTCGAATTCCCGGGAATGGATAAACCGTCCAGGAATGGATTCTCTAAACACGATGGTGGGTTTGTTAGTAAAGTAACTGGCTAAACAATCAGTGTTTCATATGGCCTGTACTATTCATTGTAACAGCAATCATGTCATTACATGTGCCAGGTGATAGCGGCTTCACACTCAGATGCTGGTACATTACACCTTTCCCTGACCCCCAGAACGCAGAGGAGAGGCGCTGTAATGTCATGTATGATCTTGTGCTCTCAGTTGCGGATCACAGCCTGATACTTTTGAATGCAGGTGGCAGATACATCAGGAGGGAGGCTGCTCTACCAGCCAATAAACTTCTGCAGCATTATTACTGTATATGCATTAGGTTTATTAGCATGCTCCATATATGGATGTTTCAGGGTAGTATTCTGACGTGCGTTCGCTTATGCATATTTACAAGGTGACTGTGATTTATAAAGGCTAAATTGCTTAGAAATGTGTGCACGGCAGATTTTAATACTCTGATTTGTTTTTGGTGTATACATTTCCCTGATTTTTTGGTGTACACATACTTTCACTCTTGAATCTACACAAAGTTTTATAAATTAGTTCCCAAGACTCCAACCCAGTGCTGCAAATTACCCAGCTTCCAAATCAACAATTTTGTAATGCTTGGACAATTATGGTACCTTCAAATAATGTTACATTTCTGTTTTCGTTGACTGCAATTTTTAATTTTACATTTTTTGATGAATTTACAACATTATATCATTTTATTGTTTTTCTTTGCTTTGCTCACATTCATTAGCATTAAGTGCGTTAATTTTTCCCTATTAATGAATGTTCTTTATATTATCTGCCATTTTCAATTTCTGCAACAACTTTTTAAAAATTATTTCTCCAGTATTTTCCTATATTTGTGGAAACCAAATTACCCCCTGGGGACAAATAAAATTCTATCTAACCTTATATGTTAATGCACTTTCTTTGTAGAAAAATGTGATGAGCCCAAGAGGTTATCAGATTTTGCTCTGGGAATTGCAGCATTTTATAATTTTGTCTTCCATATTTGCTGTTCTCTCCATTATGACATTTGTAACATAAATATGTGATTAGTAAAAACTCCACATTTATTTGCTTTGGCTGTGCGATTTCCATTTTCTTGAGTTAATTACAAAAATGATTGCAATATGCAAAAATGTGATTAATGTGTTCTACATGGTCTGGTTTGTTATGTGAAAGGCTTGCCTATTGTGTCATTTAATTTTACTTTTCTCATCAGGCAGACTTTGCACCGTTCATGTTATTATAATTCCTTCCGATGATGTTTAAATAATGCCTTACTTGACTTTCATGTATTTTAATATTAGTACCAGTTATTTCAGATGACTCTGAACTTTATGTGGTACATACAGTGGTCAATGAACAAAATAAATTTATCTTAGACTTAGACTCTGGGAAGAAAAATGTAATGAACACATTTGACAAATTTAATGTATCATGGTTGTCATGCTTAAACAGAAAATATATAAATTATAGTTATAATTAAATTATAGTTTACAAGTGCCATTTTTAAATTGCCCTTTCCCTGTGTTATTTACAAACAAACATCCAAATGTTTCTTCTTTATTTTTTTCTTATTTTTAATTCTGTCCGTACAATATTTCCATTTCTGTCTGTGCAGGAAGTAAAATCTGATAAGGATTTGCCTCTTTGCTTTCCTTGCTTTTTGATGCAGCAAAATGTGATAAAGAAACAAACACATGTCAGAGTACAGGTTCTCATGTACACTCACCTAAAGGATTATTAGGAACACCATACTAATACGGTGTTTGACCCCTTTCGCCTTCAGAACTGCCTTAATTCTACGTGGCATTGATTCAACAAGGTGCTGAAAGCATTCTTTACAAATGTTGGCCCATATTGATAGGATAGCATCTTGCAGTTGATGGAGATTTGTGGGATGCACATCCAGGGCACGAAGCTCCCGTTCCACCATATCCCAAAGATGCTCTATTGGGTTGAGATCTGGTGACTGTGGGGGCCATTTTAGTACAGTGAACTCATTGTCATGTTCAAGAAACCAATTTGAAATGATTCGAGCTTTGTGACATGGTGCATTATCCTGCTGGAAGTAGCCATCAGAGGATGGGTACATGGTGGTCATGAAGGGATGGACATTGTCAGAAACAATGCTCAGGTAGCCCGTGGCATTTAAACGATGCCCAATTGGCACTAAGGGGCCTAAAGTGTGCCAAGAAAACATCCCCCACACCATTACACCACCACCACCAGCCTGCACAGTGGTAACAAGGCATGATGGATCCATGTTCTCATTCTGTTTACGCCAAATTCTGACTCTACCATTTGAATGTCTCAACAGAAATCGAGACTCATTAGACCAGGCAACATTTTTCCAGTCTTCAACTGTCCAATTTTGGTGAGCTCGTGCAAATTGTATCCTCTTTTTCCTATTTGTAGTGGAGATGAGTGGTACCCGGTGGGGTCTTCTGCTGTTGTAGCCCATCCGCCTCAAGGTTGTGCGTGTTGTGGCTTCACAAATGCTTTGCTGCATACCTCGGTTGTAACGAGTGGTTATTTCAGTCAAAGTTGCTCTTCTATCAGCTTGAATCAGTCGGCCCATTCTCCTCTGACCTCTAGCATCAACAAGGCATTTTCGCCCACAGGACTGTCGCATACTGGATGCTTTTCCCTTTTCACACCATTCTTTGTAAACCCTAGAAATGGTTGTGCGTGAAAATCGCAGTAACTGAGCAGATTGTGAAATACTCAGACCGGGGTGTCTGGCACCAACAACCATGCCACGCTCAAAATTGCTTAAATCACCTTTCTTTCCCATTCTGACATTCAGTTTTGAGTTCAGGAGATTGTCTTGACCAGGACCACACCCCTAAATGCATTGAAGCAACTGCCATGTGATTGGTTGATTAGATAATTGCATTAATGAGAAATTGAAAAGGTGTTCCTAATAATCCTTTAGGTGAGTGTATATACAATACAATAAAATTTATTTTTGTATAGCCCAAAACCACACAAGAAGTGCCGCAATGGGCTTTAACAGGCCCTGCCTCTTGACAGCACCCCAGCCTTGACTCTCTAAGAAGACATGGAAAAAAAACCCTTGTAGGGAAAAATGGAAGAAACCTTGGGAAAGGCAGTTCAAAAAGAGATCCCGTTCCATGTAGGTTGGACGTGCATTGGGTGTCAAAAAGAAGGGGGTCAATACAATACAATACAATGTATATGTCATCTAGATGACTCACGGAGTGTTAATCACCAGCCGGTCCCACTGTCCCTTGATGTCATCATCTGATGGTTGTTCAGTTATGTAGAGGCCATCAAACTCCAACTTTCTGGCAATTTCCTTTTCACGTTTGAACACAACCAGAGGCACCTATGAGATTAAGCAAGAGGCCATTTAATAATTCAGAAAGAACAATGCAAATGAGCTTGAGATGACTAGTTCATACTGGACTCCACTGGAGGAGCAAACATATTTGTTTTCTAATAAAGACACCATTAAAGGATATGTTTGATTTTCTGGCAAGTCTCACTGCTTACATTAACCTGATGGCTAAAACTATGCAATATGATCACAAAATTCAGAAACGTTTGGGTGTCTTCATCGTCCACCATAAAGTTTTTCAGGTGATTAGATTGATAAACATTAGAAGGGCACTGGGCCAGGGTGTAGCACTGGCCAGTCAGAATCCTGGTAAGCTTGTGCACTGCAGTTAACCCTTCAATCAGACAAAATAAAGTTGAACTTTTAAGGTACCCGACAGTGATGCTGCCACAAATGAAGGCAGACAGAGCAACTTTTGGCCTCTATTAATCAAGGCTTTATTTTAAAACACAATTTCTAATGTATACCCGCAAAGATTTCATATAACTCCTCTCACCGCTACTACCATAACAGAGTTTGAGTTGTAACTCCAGATTTATTTTATACATCTCTCTATTATTAAAGAAAATCATGAAACAAGATGAGACTATTGCCAAGACATTTTTTTTAAGTTCTGCCCACCTCTCATCCATTTCAGGTTAATGACCCACGCCCACGATCCTCTCACTTCTCATTCCTGTGAATGCTTTTGTCAGACAGTTCCTGTGCTCTCAGCTCTAATAAATTTTTATGTTTCCTCACTTTAAGTTCCCAATAAAAGAAGACTTATTATGTTCAAATCTTATTGAAAAATTTCATCCAGAAGGGTTATCAACAGAAGAAATGAGTACATGGGCAATGCTAGCACCGAGAAACAATGAAGTCAAACGAATTAACACGAAAACTGTCGATCGGATTCACAACAAATTGGTTAAATGCGTATCAATAGACTATGCTGAAACAATTGGTGGTGATGTTGCGGAAGATGAAAACATCAACTTAAAATATCCCGGAGAATGTCTACAACCGTTAACACTGTCCGTTCTTCCACCGGCCGAATTACTGTTGAAAGAAGGATGTATTGTAATGTTATTACGTAATTTATGTCTGATTGTATTTAAAATTGGTGGAGCAATTCTGACATGTAAAATTTTTACAGGCGACAAGAAAGGTAATGTAGTACATCTTCTGCGGATAACATTAGATACCAAAGGAGATCTTGATATGCCATTCGTATTAAAACGTTTACAGTTTCCCGTTAGAATAGCTTTTGCTATGACAATTAACAAATCACAGGGAAAAACATTAGAAAAAGTCGGTTTATTTATTAAAGAGAAAGAAACGATATTCACTCACGGGCAGTTATATGTTGCTTTGTCACAATATAAGTCCAAACACGGAATCAAAATTCAGTGCGATATTGATGAAAATTTAATTCCAAATATTGTTTTTACTAAAGTTTTACAGTAAAATTGTACTTTTAAAAAGTATTTTGCGTGTTAATTTCAAAGCCAAAGAGAATGAAAACGTATAATGCAACAAATACCTCTAATGCAACATGAAACATAATTTTTTTTCTATTTATTATGTTTTACTATTTTTTATTATGGTTAATTATTCACTGTATTTAATATAGTAAGTTATATTATGCATATGGAACAATTCCCATGAAAATAACAATCTGTTTAAATTGTACATTTGCTTCCCCATACATGAGCGGCACAGCCGCAAAGTGGCTAGCGCACATCGCCTGTTTGGGGGTTGGCGAGTGAAGTAAGCAGGGGGCAGAGCCCCCTAGTCTATACTAATAAAAGGCAAAGCCCTCACTGACTCACTGACTGACTGACTGACTGACTGACTGACTGACTGACTCACTCACTCACTCACTCATCACTAATTCTCCAATTTCCCGTGTAGGTAGACAGAAGTTAGGCAGGTTTCATTTCGAAATTCTACACGTAACGGTCATAACTGGAACCTGCTTAAGTACATATATACGGCCATAGCCTGCAGCTCGGTCACCGTGTGGGGCGGAGTTGCGTCCCTCATCGTCACGCCTCCCATGTAATTGATTGCCTGCCCATATAAGGCCGTCTGTCAGCAGCAATCCAATAGACACGCTGCCGCTAAATATTTGCGGGTGAAGGACTGTGCTTATGCAAACGAGGATGAGATGGTCAGGGACAGACTGGTATTTGGCACAAACTCAGCGAAAGTGCGAGAGAAAGTTTTAAGTGCCGGGTCTTAGCTAACATTAAATAAAGCCGTGGACATTGCAAGATCGCACGACATAGCACAAGCACAGCTGAGAACCTTCGATGCATGTACTCCAAGCGGCTCATGTGAACTGACTTTGCAGGACTGGGAAAGGTAAACCCGTGCATGCAGTGTGTGATGTCTCAGATAAAGAGGAAAACGAGCTGCTTATTGATGCAGTAAGACAGAAACGACCCTCTGATGCTGAACAAGCCTTTGTACACATATCAATAGGAAAGCAAGGTGTAAAGCTTAAGTTTAAATTATGTTCATAGACATGCTGCCGCTAAATATTCGCAGGTAAATCCACAACTTAATACTGGGAATGCCTGTTAAACATCTTAGATTCACGAGTACCGATTTGGGTGGTGATCACTTCGATGAATGAAACCTGTTCAAAAAACGCATTACACAATTGAGAAGGCAGCAAAAGAATATGAAGCGAGTGACGCATACAAGCATATTTATAAGTGCAGCTACTGCGGAAACAAAGCACGGTGTGAACCTTAAGTTTAAATTACGTTCATAGACAGGCTGGCATTTGTCATGCCTACGACAAATATGATATTCGCGAGATGCAAGTTTAATGAGAAGACACAGGGTATAACCAAGACTTTCGCTCACTTTGTAATGGAGTTAAAATTGCTGTAACGGAGTTAAAATTGCTGGTGAAGGACTGTGCTTATGCAAACGAATGAGAAGACAAGATGTGAAACTTAACTTTAAATTAGGTTCAACGACACGCTGCCGCTGGCGTTTGTCATGCCTAAGACGAATGCGATATTCGCAAGATACAAGTTTAATGAGAGGACGCATTGTATAAATGAGACTTTTCATCACTTTGTAACGGATTTAAAATTGCTGGTACAGGACTGTGCTTATGCAAACGAAGATGAGATGGTCAGGGATAGACTAGTGTTTGGCACAAACTCAGCAAACGTGCGAGAGAAACTTTTAAGTGCCGGGTCTGAGCTAACATTAAATAAAGCCGTGCACATCGCAAGATCGCACGAGATAGACTGGGAGAGGTAAACCCGTGCATGCAGTGTGTGATGTCTCAGATAAAGAGGAAGACGAGGTATTTATTGATGCAGTAAGACAGGAACAACCCTCTGAAGCTGAACAAGCCTTTGTAGACATATCAATAGGAAAGCAAGGTGTAAAGCTTAACTTTAAATTAAGTTCATAGACACGCTGCCGCTAAATATTCGCAGGCAAATCCACAACTTAATACTGGGAATGCCTGTTAAACATCTTAGATTCACGAGTGCCGCTTTGGGTAGTGAACACTTCGATGAATGAAACCTGTTATCTTTACAACGGTTGACAAACACGGAATATAAATTGAACACAACACATCCTCCAAATACGAACCTCATTGAAAGAAATAATGATAATCAAGTTGTTGATGCCAGCAACACTCTAAACAGTGACAAAACAATTACATTGACAATCATGTTACACTGTTTTTAAAATGTTTCGTTTTCTTTTTCATAACTTATTTAACACACTACTTCTCCGCTGCGAAGCGCGGGTATTTTGCTAGTATTGTATAAATTGATATATCCATCCATCCATTATCCAACCCGCTATATCCTAACCACAGGGTCACGGGGGTCCGCTGGAGCCAATCCCAGCCAACACAGGGTGCAAGGCAGGAAACAAACCCTGGGCAGGGCGCCAACCCACTGCAGTATATTTATATACAAATGTTATAATAGTACTTACTCAAGCTCCGTTTTAAATAGTGCAATTTTAAACTGAGCAGGTCCACAAAATGCTGAATGTCACCTTACCTTAAGGCAGTAGTACCCAATAACACACAAGAAGGAAATGATGGTGTGAATCACAGCCAGGAATCGGAGCGTAGGCGCCATGTAACCCGTACTCTCCTGCAAAACAAAGTAAACCATTCCTCCTTCATCCTCCTCCTCCTCGTCTCCATTCCATAGATCAGAGTCTTCATCCACTTCATCAAAGTCAAAGGGGTCCTCAGTGACCTAACAATACAAAATGTGTGGACTTTCAGTTTCCTTTCTTGCCCCTCATAGAAAGATGCTCTGAATTGTGTACACTTATGCACCACAAAACACTTTAAATATGCCCAGCTATTCTTTTCCTGCACTTCCAATTTCATCTCATGCTTATAATCGTTTATCTTTTTATCAGACTGCATTACACATGTATATGCAGGTTTTCACTTGGATTCCCTTCGTGTCTCAAGACTTACCTAGTCTGTTGCCATCCGGTCTTTTTAGATACAGTTTCCTACACCAGAAAATATTAGAAGTGTGGCACAGGATCCACTAGAACCCACAGAATTCACTAGAACTCAAACACAACCTTCTAGAGTCTGGGGAACTCTTGTTAGAAGTGGTATTCATGAAAGCCATTCATCCATGGAAACAAAACCAAGAAGCTTAGAATTGCACAAAACACAAGGATTGGGATACACAACAAAAGAAGCAGGTGCATTGGACTGATGAGTCAAAATTTGAAAGAAGAGTAACCTGAATACAAAAAGTAATTTAGGATGAAATCAAATGGAAAGATTCCCTCATCAGACTGGAAAACCCAGAAGCAGGTAGGCGGCCAGTTGGCAGAGGTCTCCAGGACTCCGACTTTATTTTTGACTTTCTCTTTTGCAATTTTAATCTTCTCTGTTGTCAACTGGCCATAGTTTATCCATTAAGTAATGGACAGATATTATTGATTTCCATTTATATTTAATCAGTTTCTGCCTTGTTCTCTGTGTGTTTTAACAAATATGCATTTATATGTGTGCTAGTTACGTATTTAGTAATTAGCATCACCTCTACTTGTATTTTAACTATGAATTATTCACAGAGCTCTGAACCTGCACTCAGTGAAGAGTGTTACACAAAAAAATAAGTCGTATTGTATTGTGTTATACACTCACCGGCCACTTTATTATGATCACCTTGCTAATACAGGGTAGGATACCTTTTGCCTTCAGAACTGCCATAATTCTTTGTAGCATGGATTCAAAAAGGTGCTGGGAACATTCCCCAGGGATTTTGGTCCAAATTGACACAATAGCATCACGCAATTGCTGCACATTTGTCGGCTGCTCATCCATGATGCAAACCTCCCGTTCCACCACATCCCAGTGGTGCTCTATTAGAGATTTGATGACTGCGAAAGTCATTGGAGTACAGTGAACTCATTGTTACGTTCAAGAAACCAGTTTGAAATTATCTGAGCTTTGTGAAATGGTGTGTTATCCTGCTAGAAGTAGCCATCAGAAGATGGGTACACTTCAGTCAAAAAGGGATGAACATGGTGAGCAACAATACTCAGGTAGGCCGAGGCATTTAAATGATGCTCAATTGGTACTAAGGCGCCTAAAATGTGCCAAGAAAATATCCTCCAATTTATTACACCACCACCACCACCAGCCTGAATCGTTGATACAAAGTGGGATGGATCCATGCTTTTATGTTGTTGACACCAAATTCTAACACTTACCATTTACATGTTGCAACAGAAATTGAGACTCATCAGACCAGGAAATGTTTTTCCAATCATCTATTGTCCAATTTTGGTGATCCCGTGTGAATTGTAGCCTCAGTTGCATGTTCTTATTTGACAGGAGTGGTACCCACTGTGCTCTCCTGCTGCTAGCCCATCTGCTTCAAGGATCAACATGTTGTGCATTCAGAGATGCTTTTCTACATATAGTACCTCGGTTGTAACAAGTGATTTTCTGAGTTACTGTTGCCTTTCTATAAGCTGGAACCAGTCTGGCCATTCTCCTCTAACCCCTGAGATCAACAAGGCATTTTTGCCAAGACAGCTGCTGCTAACTGAATATTTTATGTTTTTCTGACCATTCTCTGTAAACAATAGAGATGGCTGTGTGTGAAACTGCCAGAAGATTAGTAGTTTCTGAAATACTCAGATCAGCCTGTCAGGCACCAACAACCATGACACTTTCAAAGTCACTTAAGTCACCTGGCTTCCCCATTTTGACACTCAGTTTCAACTTCAGCAGATTGTCTTGACAATGTGTATATGCGAAAATGCATTGCGCTGATGCCATGTGATTTGCTGATTAGATATTTACGTTAACATGCAGTTGAACAAGTTAACCTAATTAAGTGGCTGGTGAGTGTACTGTATATTCATACAATTTGTCTGAACAAAGAATTGTTAGCGTATCTATGATCACAGTTCAAGATCAACATTTTGTATTATATGCTCCAAAAAAGTCTTTGTTAATTCGTTTTTTAACGACTTCCTGGATTCCTGAGAGCCTTTATATTCTATCGACAGAAGTGAAACGGAGATCAATAATCAAGAATTTGGGATAAAGATTTTTGTGAACTGTGTTTTTGTAGTCACACTGATCAATGTCTTTTGTCAGGAGAACTCTTTGATATTTTTTTTGACAGTACCCCATAAATATGACCCAATTTTTACTCAAAACAAAACTCAATAGGACAACTAAATACAATGTATTTCCATAACTTGTGGAAAAATCTAACAGAGAGAATACTTTAACTTCATGTTCTATTATAATTCTAACTTGGAAGTAGTCATCTTAAGTAAGGAAGACAGGAGTTTTGAGGTAAGAAAGATGGAAATTTTGAGGTTTGAGTAATAATATTCACTGATCATGGTGACATGTTGCATATTATTTAGCATATGTAAGTAAGAATTTCACTGTACTCTGCACCTGTGACAATATTAATCATATGAACCTATGAACAAATAACACTGCAACATATAGTGACCCCCACAGTCATTGGAGTTCATATAATTTAAGTGATAATTCTGCTCTCCACTTTCTCAACAGCTCATCTCCTGTAAGGCCAACCCTCCTTTCCAACTACTGCCATGGAGTAACCACCCTCTATAGTCGCCTGTGCAGGGCTGTGCATTTTCCTCAACTAGTGTTCCATCATTAAGTGTGTGCCTGTAAATGCCAAACCTGTAAGCAGCGCTTTGTTCCACACAATAGAGCACACTCATATCTAAGAGGAAGGAGAAGAGAAACCAGACTAAACAAAGTGTTTTAAATAAGGAGCTTCCTATACATTGGCCGGGCCTCCTGTGTTGGTAGGACTACAAAATCAGGACCATCACAAAGCTGGTATAATGTAATTTATTGATATAAAGCAGACAAGACTAGAGCACAAATTGAGAAAAAATCCAAAACTGGGTGTTTTCAAGAAAGACTACATGAACTATTTGTGGAAATTTATTGGATCTACTAAGCTGCTGTTTTTGGGAGGCCGAGGTACTAAAACTCTGGCAGTACTATTTAAATTATCTGCTAGTCAATGGTCCCTCCAAAAGGCACAAGTTACTTGATCTAATATACTGTACATATTATATATGCTCCTCTTGTTCTGCCATTCATGTCAACACTTGGGCAGTAGGATGAGAAATATTTTTCAAAATTAAACCAAGCTGGAAAAAACTCCTTCACTGTTGAGCAAACCTGCTCTTCTTACCAGCAGCTGTATGGCATAAAAATATTCCCTAAGGTATAGTGTCCATTCTTCAAAGCTGCAGATAAAACAGACTCCAGCAGATAAAACAGACTCCAGAGGAACAGAAAACAGCTAATCCAGGCTTTTACCATTTCCTTGGCTCTCCTACTATTTGGATTAGGAGTTGTCTTTGCCTTACGTTATGTTCATACCTTAAGCTGGGTGGATTTTTATTCGTGATAAATGGCTGACTGAGGAACAGCAATCACAGAGGCATACCTCAAGCTCATAGCCCCAGTATCCTCTCCATTCCTTAGCAGATTCTCTTCTAAGACTCTTCACCCTCAGCCCTGACTCTAATCTCATTTCCTCAAAGAGGTATTGTGGAACTTGTTACCTTGTAGAAGAGGAGGATGAAGTTGATGGCGAAGGCCACAAAGAGAGCGAGAAGTCTCAGGTTGTAGAAATTGCGTGCCAGGTAATTCTAAAAGAAGACACAACATGAATGTTATTTTCTCAGAGCACACAATAGCCGGACTGGACATGTAATAACACTGATTCCCAAGAGGTGTAACTGCTCTGGTATTGTCACTAAATCACTGGAGGAAAACAAAGGGACATTCATGCCTACAGAGCAAGAGCTACAATTAGCTCTGTGTAGTGCCACATTTCAAGTGGTAGTCACTGCTCACCAGCATCTTAGTCTGATACACCTCCAGGCCAGCCAGGAAATTAGCCATGAAAGCATCAGTCTCTTCCTGCTTCTGGCCATGTCGTCTTCTTCGGATCTTCTTCTCCTCCACCACCAGCTCTGGTGGCTCCTCTTCCTTGGCTTTATCCTTTTTCTCACCATCCTCAGTGCTTAGGATAACAGAATAAATAAGACATTTTAACAGTTTACTCATTGCTTTCCATTCTAACCAAGATGAAATAATGCAATCCCACTTCATGCCCCTCTATGTATTAAACCAGCCTCTGGTTTATGTTTAGTATGTCTTATGCTCCACAACCAAACTGCCTCTTTTGTGCTGGGGAAATCAGATGCTGCTACTTACTCTGCCTTTTCTGCTTCTGATTTGACTTCAGTTTCAGCTTCCTTGGTGATGTCTGTTTCCTGAAATACCAAGGAAATACATTAGTCTGTTGTCATGTCCACAATGGTTGGAATTTCTGTCCACATAATGGCAGGCTATGTTTCACATACATTTAGTACAGGACCACCCAAAATGTTATGTATAGTACCACTATCTCAGGACATCTATTTGTGTATTATTTACATAGGATTACATTTATGATTATGGTTCTAAGATATCCTTGCATAAATGCTTAGGGCCCTGGATTTCCAACTTCATATTCCATACTGCCACTTCTGTGAATATCACAGGACACTGATTGATAAGAAAAGCAGTGTGTAAAAACTAATCAAGAGTTTAAGGGAAGCTGATGCATGATACACCATTGTACAACCAACCTGCCAGGATATGACAGGTGAATAAGGTTGCATACAGTTTTACTGTGCTGCAAAATTAGCTTTGTGACAAAAAGGCAAAATAATTGTGATCATACACAAGGACAAGCAAAACATTAGCACCCTAAGCACTGTTTACAATGTTCAAGTCAGGGGAAATGCAGAAGTTGCTAAGCCTTGTGCTACAGTAACCTGCATTAACACAAGGAGCAAAGCAAAAGAAAAAATATAATAAAACTGTGCAAAGAATCATGCACTACTGTCTTGATTTTAACATCGGGCTGTGCATTGGTGACTGTCTCAATACGTGCCACACAAAGGACGTGTATTAAATCTGCATCAGTACAGCAGTGGACACTGGACAGACCTTTCCTACTGTGTATATGTTGATGTATTGGTATTTACATGTTCCGGTTACAAGTAATAATATTTTTCTTGTTGGAAAAAATCAATATATTTGGCTAGTATTTCCAGGAGAAAACATTGCACTAAGAAGGTTAAAGATGAGAGAACCTCTAAAAGTGAGGTGAAGCTTGAAAACAACACAATATCATTTAAAAGAAAATGAGTTAACTTTCTTAAAAATAGCTTGACCAAGTCCCCATTGATCAATGCCACTAGTGATTCAATAAGAATTAAAAATATAATCAAACTTCCTTTTGAATACCTAATAATTCACACCCATAAAAGATGAAGCGACCCATGGCTCCTACTGCCCACATAAAATAGGGTACACAAATACTAGAGTTCCTCACAATTTATGGAGCTCTTTGTTTCCAGTCTATTTTCGTGGTGATTCATTGTGCCATAGTAAGACTTATTCTGCAGGCCTGGAACCCTGCTGCTGTAGAAGCAAGCTCCTACTGGGTTGTAAAAATGGCTATACATGTATCAGTTTCCATCACAGAAAAAAAGACATGTCACACATTTTCTGTGGACAAACATCTTAAAGGAGCTGAAATTCATATCCAGTTCAAAGTGGGAGCAATACTTTACCTCTCAAAAATCTATAAAAGTGGACAGAGATTTACAGCTATGGTTGCATAGGTATGTCAGATGCAGAGATCTCAACATCTACCACTAAGGAAAAGTGGTAAGAAGCCATGGTTGTTGTTTTCACTGACAGATGACTAACAGTAGCGGAAAGGTCAAGGTTCAGCCTATGGTAGATGATGATGTGCCACAAAAAATGGTGCTGATCTGCTCTTATATTCAGTCACACACTTTTCTTTTGGAGGTTTTCAAAGGATTGTGCACGAATGGTGTAAGTGTATTGAGAAGCAAGGAGACTAAAATGAGAAGTAATGAATCTGAAATTCATATGAACAATAGAGTGGGAATTTTGAGAAGAAGAACCCTTACAATGATCACAAGGGTGAATGGTCTAAGGTAGCTAGTCATAAATCACTGCAAAAGAGAACAACCTGAGGATGCTAATTCTCTTTTTAAACTTTTTAAATCTTTTTAAACCTCTGATCCAGTTCAAACCATTCACACCTGTTATAAAATAAATGATTTAAATAGGTTCAAACTCACCTGGGCTAGTTGCTTTTGATGCACTGCAGTTACTAAAGATGATGGAGTGTCTGTGCCAATTATTTCGGAGATGTCACCTAAACCAGGCTCTGGGCTGTGTTTAGAGTGGCCTTCCTTCTTTGGGCCAATGCCTAGTAGTTCTGACATCAGATCTGGCTCAGCTTTCTCTCCTTTTGCTAATTGTACAAGGTCAGAGGTGGTGGTCGATTCACTGCTGTCACCCTTTTCAGCTTCAAGGATGTCACCATGGATGCCAAACTGGGTGGGGTCAGGCATGTTTCCTAAAATATCAGTCACTTTAATGTTCTTTGCACCTTCAACTAAGCCACCCCCAAACATAGAGCTCCACACAATATGGATCAGGCCCCACACCAGGGTGAAGATAAAATGGAAGAGGCCAACAAATATCATCCAGAAGAATGAGAAGAAGACTTTGACCATTTCTTTTATTGTCATCTTTTTAAATTTCCTGTACTGCTTTCGAATATTTTTGAATGTGAGGAGATGCATGAAGTTGGCAAAGTTTTTCTTCATGGAGACACAGGCAATGGTGAAGGCAGATGAAGATTCCAAATTTGCCTCCTCTTCCTCTTCTGATCCCAGTTCCTCCAGGAGGCTGTGTGGCTCATCCTCTTCCTCCTCAGGCCTTTCAGCAGCATCAGGTTCGGAAATCTGAGAAGCCAGCTGCATTTCAAAAATGGTGTCTTCACAAAAGTTCACAAAGAGCTCCATCTTTTCACTCTCCCCACCTTCATTGACAACATCAAAGATAAACTGCCGCTTGGACTCCTTGACTTGTGGCTTCTCCCACTGGGTCCTGCTGGACTCACTGATCTCAAAGTACACTCTTTCAATGCGCTTTGCTCCTCCCATGATTTCGATGCGGCCTAGGTAGGGCTCAAAGTAACTGAGGACACTTTCTGCCAGTTCTAAGAAAGAACTGAGCCGCGAGTCGTGGGGCATGTGCTCTGACAGATTAGTTAGCAAGACTGCTACATTAAAGCCAATATCCTTAGCAGGCTCATGGAAACGATCTACAAACTCTTTATAGCTAAACATGTCATTCTCATCAGCCTCTGCACATGATAACAAGAATTCAATTTCTGATTGAGTGTACTGCTTTTGGCTTTCCATAGCTTTCTGAAACTCTTTCTTGGAGATGACTCCCTTTCCATCAGGATCATACTCCTTGAATGCATCAGAAGAGGTTAGGTCTTTCAACTTGAGGAACATATCAAAAAATTTCAGGATCATTTCAACATTGCTAGATGATTCTACCAGGGTATCAACCATCTGCTTGCCAATTGTTCCATTTACAACATTACCTGAGCACAAAAAGAAAAATAAAACCTATAAGGAAGCATCACCTCTGTTCCTTTCTGCAGACAGAAAAAATTCTGCTTTACAAATTCGTAAAATAATTCTAAGATCATCAAGAACATCAATGTTATTGTTTTTATTAACCTTACAGGGCTAAAATGCATAAACAATTTTATGTTAAAGGCTAGGTTCACTCTTGGACTTGGGTACATGCAATATTTTGTTGTATTTTGTATTGTTTATTGTTACATTTTTTAATGTCCTTTGCTGTTACAGATGGGATGGGCATGTAAAAAGGATCAAATAAAGCATAACTTGGAAAGAATTAATTCCAGTTGATACTAGCATGTCATACTCATGTGCAATTGTGCTAAAAAGTAACGGGGCTTGTAGGCCTATAGCCAGATTGTTATACATTATCTATGATTTTGTTATAGACTCTTAAGGTCGATTTATACGTCTTTGTCAAGCTTATGCCATAGCCATGTGCATTACCTGCATACACTGTAAGTTGTTGAAAGCAGTTTATACTTCTGCATAACACTGTGCTACAGGTGTATGCCTAAACACTAGTTGGCAGTGTTTGTAGTATGCAAGAAAAGTGAATGAAGACAGTTTTTTGCCCTCCAGGATCTCCTCTTGCTAAACATTTTCTTCCATAGATAAACTTACTCGCCCATCACATTTTTCCACTTTTTCATACACTTGCTGACTTTCAAATCAATGTTGGATGATTTTTCACAGCACAAATTGGCAACCACCAAATTGACTTTGTATATTTTATGACTTCATCAAGTGTTTTCCTGATCTGCTCTATGCTTACTTCAGAATAGCAAAAACAAATGGAAACTTATTTCAGTAAATAAGTGGTTACCAAACTAGCCAATCAGAGTTTCAGAGGTCTGCATATCTCCGCATTGACACAACGAGTTGTCACATTTTTGAGGTGCATGTTGGGCTATGATCAGCCTTTACAGGGCATTTAAGATTGAAAATTTGAGAAGTTATTTCACACAAATTGTCTTGCAAAAAAGAAGTGCATTGTGGGAAGAACAATTATGTTAATATGTCAATCCTGATCAAGGGCACAAATTTCTTGGACTATAAGAGGCATTCTTAGGCTGAGGATACCATTTGCTTATTTTTATAGATAAGGCCTGGTGAATGCATTTCTGTAATTTGCTTCTCAGCTAAGAATGGAGTGTGAAAGACATCACAAAAAAGAATTATCCTGCATATGAAGAAGAAATCTACCTAATCTACCTGTTACAGAAGGCCGTTTTTTTTTTCATCTTCTGGTTTCAACACTTACTCAAGGTAATATGAGATAAAATAGCAGGGTGTAGCAGGCTATGACACTTGCCTGTTGTTGTATGCTAAAAATGTAAATTTATATTACTGAAGTTGCTCTGAAATTGTACTAAATCAAGATTTTTAGTGAGGTCACTAGGGATCTGGCTCTGTAAGTCAGGTAAGAAAAAAGTATTGGAAAAACATTAAAATGCAGCTTAATTTCTTTTGAGCACATGTACAATATTATAACTTAAAGATTTTTGTGATACAGATAAAAAGATAAATACATGGTCTCCTGCTTAAAAGTATGAGGGCATATCAAATTGTAAATGTAATTTGAAAATTACGCAGTAACTGCAACGGATACAAGCTGACACAAGAGAACACTTTCGTGATGGTTTATGGGTAGTTCAAACAGACATAGTGCAGCGCTCTGCCATTAGTCTAGCTAAAGCCAACACCAAATGAACATGGATGCTCCGCTGTGGGATTGCGCCATTGTTAAAAAACATGCCACAGTGAGATTTCTTTGGACGGGGCAGTAAAGCCTGCTGAGATACCGGCTCAGTACGGAAGTGAAAATAGCATGACTCAACAAAAAGTTTATGAATGGGTAAAAAGGTTTAGAGTGGGAATAACACATGTAATTGATAAAGCTTGATGTAGTTGCCCATCAACATTGCACACACAAGACCACATCGACATGACGAATGCCTTCATCTGAGAAGATTGACAGACTACATTGTCCGCTTCTGCTGCACATTTGAATATCAGCTATGGATCTGTATATGCCATAGTGTGAGATGACTCTGGGGTACCTTAAAGTTTGCACAAGATGAGTATCCAAGCAGCTTGAGCACATGAAGGATTGAGCGCAATTCCTGAAATGTTATGAAGAAGATCTGAGTGTTTTGGGCGAATTGTCACCAGAATTGAAATACGGACAGGAAGAGACAAAGTATGCAGTGAAAACATCCATCTATTCCAGTATAGCAGAAATTCAAACGACAGTCCTTAGCCAAGAAAATCATGATGACTTTCTTTTGGGACATAGAAGGTCTTATTCTGGCCAATCTTCAGGAACACAGACAATCAGTGACCAGTGCTATGCTTAGAGAGAAAATGAAACCTGCGAGTCACAGCAAAAGAAGATGATTGGTGTCAAGAACAGCGTTACTGCTCCATGACAACGCATGTCCATGCTACAACGGTGGAGACATTGCAACACTTGTGGTGTGAACATCTTCCACATCCCCCTTACAGTCCTGACATGGCACCATGTAACTATCACATTTTTAGTCCACTTTATGAGGCTCTACACAGTTGCATGTTCACCTCTGATAATGAGGTGAAGGAAGTGGTGCAGACCTGGATTCAGGTGCAGCCGAAAATCTTTTTCCAACAAATGAAGAAGTTAATGGATTGATACAAGAAGTGCATCAACCTGCAGGGAGACAATGTGGAGAAGTGATGGAATTGTTATGTTCTTTTGCTTACAGTTAATATTATTAAAGGCTAGGTTGCTTTTACTTTTTGATTCTCCCTTGTATACAAAAGAAGTTCCAAAGTAGCTGGACATGATACTGAACACTAACCTCTAAATAACAGTGTCTTGCAGTCTTATCATTACTGTATATACGTGTCGGCCACTCTACTGGAGGCCCTTGAGTGAAATAAGGTGCCTGTTGGGAGGGTGGAGGAGGGGCATGCTTCAATAATCTTTTGGATGTAGTCTGCAGTTTTAATGTGGGCTCTACTTACCTTCCAGTAGTGACAACATCATTACCACCATATCCTGCTGCAGATCCAGCAGTTCCTTGAGAAGCTCAATCTGGCCGGCATCCTAGGAAAGCAGAAAAAGGAAACACTGAGCAAATGATAAGAATAAATCATTCAAGAACATCACACTGGTGCTCATTTCTAATTAAATATCTATTTGACATTTAAATGTTAATATTTAAAATTAAACAACAAGGTGAATGCCATCTCAATTAACATGACATCTTCATTCTATTTCATTCTACTGAAAATCATAGGTCAACTCTGACAAAGTTACAGTGTCAATTGCACTTCATAGTCATACTGATGAAAACAAAGAGCTCTCTGTATGTGGCCTCAGCCTACCTGGGACAGCTTCATCTGCATGTTAGCAAAGACGTGAAGAAAGCCAACCACTGCATCCCAGAGCCTGCTGTGTGCAAGGCTTTGTTGATTGCCAATACAGGGGCCCTAAATTGAAATAAAAGATAAAAGGAGTTAATAGTCTGTGTGGGTTCTCCCAATTGGCTGATATGATTCATCCCAGCAGTGAGATTTAGAAATATCTCAAGACAACTTGACGTCTTCTACTATCTTTGCCAACCTATGACAGTATTTAGTTGCATTAGGTCAACAAGCCTAGAGCTCAGAAGTTTATTTTCTATGTTTATTGTATTTTCTTCATTTCACCTTCTTCCAGAGATTGAAACTAACATTTGCAGTTGTTTCACAACTTAACAAAAACTTAAGAAAGACAATATATACATTCTAAAATGTATCATATTTAAACCATATAAATTCATTTAAAGATCACAGGAGATAGCAGCTTGTCCCAGTACCATTATGTGGTCCTACATTTTGATGATGACTACTGTTTTTGTCATGTGGCTTTTATAGCACTTTAAATAGAATAAGTAAAAGCTGGAATACATTAGAAAGCCAGTTAAATGGTTATAATTAAGGAATACCTTATGTGCATATCCATGTGTATGTGCTATATGTTATCACATGACTGTAGGCAACAGCCATTCTCAAAAGCACAAGGTATCATTAACACTAGGACAATGAAATGGTAGACAAAAAGGTCACACTTATCATAAGGATTGATGGATGAAATGAGAAGTGAAGCAAAATGACATTTTTAATTGGCTAGCTGAGTAGATTGAAATATGAAAGCTTTCAAAGTATCTTGACCCCTTCTTAAGGAAAAGTGTAATAGAGAAACTGGAGATATCTATGTTTATGCACATACCTGGAAGAAAACATGATTCTGAACTCCTTATGTGAGATGTCTTTAGTGTCAAATATTTACAAATCACTCCAGCATATGGTTCATTTAGCAAGAGAGGACAAAACTATGCAAACTCTAGCCTCAGAATGGAGACTGGATATTCATACTTAAGAAATAACAGGCCTCAACAATTGGAGACAGGACGTCCACAGTGTTAATCAACAAGAGGATATTCTAGTTAGGATAAAAATGGAAAGGCTATGAGCTCACAATTAAATCACAAAAAGGAACAGTTTGGTCTGCCAGTTAAAAATAAAATATAAAGAAAATGCCATACCAGCTGAAGCCACACTAAAGACAGAGTGGCAACTTTGTGAAGCTTGTCTTGGATAAAGTAGGCCACCATCAGTAATGGCTACGCTGGAGATACTGCTCACCCTTCAGTTAATCCCCTAATGAAAACAGGAGGTCATTCCAGTTAAGGCTGGTGCTCCATTAATGGCCATTTCCAGCCTTTAGCCCATTGCTTCCTAAACAGCTTCTGGTCCTCCTGCAACCCACATTTGAATTAAGTGAGGCAGAAGATGTTAAACCAAAGAGAGAGAGAAGAGGCATTATCAGATAAGCCAAGATTGGCAAAAGGGGACCCATCTCAGTTAAGCTACAAGCTAGACAAAGACCCTACTACTAAAACCAAACTGAAAATACAAAGCCCTGTTAGACAGTTCCAAAAATGTGGCAGGTACTTCTTCCAGCAGCAGGGTAACCTAACCATTTCCTTTCTGACCAAACTGGTGATTGCTAATCTATTTAAAAATCCTTGCAAATACTGTTGGGCATGCTAATGATAAGCAGATGCTTTCAGTTTGATACACAACTCCATGAAGAAAGAAATGTGCTGGGTAATTGATGTGAATATCCTCAAATTGTTTTACATAGCGCCTTAAGTGATGGCCTTACCCTGAAATGCTTGATGCTCCTAGCACAGCTCTTCATTAGAGGGGCATATTACAGACTCAGGTGCAGTGAAGGTGGCTTAAGTGTTTGCAACAGGGAAACAAGGAGATTCAGAAGTTGATTCTACTTGGAACCTAGTGGATGTTTGCCTTGCTCTTGAACCTGAGTGTGCAGCTTCCTTGAGTGATTGCTTTTCAGACCCTTCTGTCATTCCTTCTCACTAACTGTCCATAATATCATCTTAACATAATTGCTCCTCCCTGTGGCTAAACTGCGAACTTTACTCTCTAGGTCTGTGAAGTGGACAGGATGTAACGGTAGTAAGCAGTTTTGAGGTAACAGATGAGATCCCAGTTTGGGTAGGTCTGCACCAGGGATCTTCTTGAAGCCCTTACTAATTTGATCTGGTTAGGGATGTATTGAGTCATGGGATAAAAGACAAATGCAGGCTTTTTGCTGATGACACTGTGTCATTGTGTCGAGGAAGTTGGAAGAATGGAGAAAGGTTTTGGAAGAAGAAGACAGAATATGAGGTGTAAAGATAATCAGGATTCAGAAGTTAGTCTGCAGGGAGAGCCAATAAAAAGATGTAAATATCTAGGATCAGTGGTAGCCCAAGATGGAAAACTAGATGTAGAGATAACCCATAGAGTACAGTGTGGATGGAACAATTGGAAGAAGGTATCAGGAGTGTTGTGTTATTGAAGAATAAAGGTGAAGGTTAAAGATAAGGTTTTTAAGACAGTTGTAAGACCGGTAATGATGTATGAAGCTGAGACATGAGCAGTAAAGGAAGTGCAGGAGAAGCAAAAATTACAATGTTGAGATGGATGTGTGGAGTTAAAAAATAAGGGCAGAATAAGAAATGAGGCAATTAGAGGTACAACAACAATGGCAGAGATAATCTAAAAAAGTACAGGAAAGTAGGTTGAAGTGTTATGGACATGTGATGAGGAGAGACAATGAACATGTGTACAAAGGACTGATGGGAATGAAAGTACAGGGGAATAGAAACAGAGGGAGGCGAAAGTGGAGGTAGGTGGATAAAGTAAAATAAGATCTGAAGGTAAAGGGTCTGACACTGGAGGAAATGCAGGACCAAGCTGTAAGGAGAAGGCTGACCAAACACATTGACCCAACACAGAAGTAGGAAAAGATGAAGAGGAAGAAAAAGAAGATAAACATTGTAAATGTCATCTGTTCTAAAACTCAGGCTCTTTGATATTTCAGGTTAAGATGGTTAATTGTTATATAAAAGGTTTACTTGAAAAAACTTATGTCCAGGACACCTCAAAAGAGTGTCAGAATCAGGTAAAAAAGACATTGTAAAGCAGAATTAAGTCAGCATTTGGAGACTTTGCAAGAGTTAACAAAATTCAGACAATCTCCGTATGCACGGCTCATCTTTAAACACGATGGTCATCAAGATGTTATGTACATCACATTAAACTTTCATCAATAAGCAATTGCTGAGGTCAAAATGTACCATCCATCCATCCATTATCCAACCCGCTATATCCTAACTACAGGGTCACGGGGGTCTTCTGGAGCCAATCCCAGCCAACACAGGGCGCAAGGCAGGAAACAAACCCCGGGCAGGGCGTCAGCCCACCGCCAGGCACACACACACTCCCACACACCAAGCATACACTAAGGACAATTTAGGATCGCCAATGCACCTAACCTGTATGTCTTTGGACTGTGGGAGGAAACCGGACCACCGGAGGAAACACCCGCAGACATGGGGAGAACATGCAAACTCCACACAGGGAGGACCCGGGAAGCGAACTCAAAATATACAGTAAATATAAAATAATCATCAGAATAAAAAAGACAGCAATGTGCTTCAACTTTCCTGCCACTCTTTTAATCATCCTCATCCTAATCATGGTTTTAATTTTATACATTGTGAGCATTTTAAAGTGGTGAATGCTTTGTCTTGCTTACCTGAATGTACTCAGTAAGAGAGTTAAAGATTTGTTTGGCGACACCCAAAGCTTTTGAGAAATTGCGTTGCCCAGGCTCATCAATCACATCCTTGCCTGAATAGTACCAATAAAAGTCACTGATGGATTCCTGTGGAAACAGGTGTGGGGTCAGACATCATCGTACAAAAGACTGTGCTCTGCCATGAAACTCACTCCTGAATTTTTAATGCACATACTTGAAGCCTCAGAAGGTAATCGACAGTGCTGATGATTATGTTGATAGTGGTGGTGTTGCCCGTCTGAGTGCGTAGGAAATTCTGGAAATCTGTTTATAGAAAAAAAAAAAGACAACTCAAAAAAAGAAGAAATAAAAACGATTAAGGTAAAGACTTTGGAGAGAGGAAGTTAAAGAGCAAACATACCATTATTGTGACCCTCACAGAGCAGCTGCAAAAACCTAAACAGATCCCGGGTGAACTCATCATTCTGCAGGACCTTTTCGCCTTGAAGACAGAAAGTCATGTTAACTGGATTGAATCCACATTGACCCTATTTTGTCCCTTTAGCCTGTTTCTTCTCCCAGACGTGCCTTAACGGGACACCTGGCAAAAGATAGAGCAAATCATGCAGGACAGCGCTTTACAGGAGCGGCCAGGCTCATTCAGGATGGAAGAGCTGCTGTCTGAAAAGTGAGAAGAGTTACTAGAGGAACCATACACAAAGACAACAGTTCCAGCATCCTTTGGGTAGCAGGTAATGTGACAAGCTCTGCATGTCAGTCTGAGCTCAGTAATGGGGTGACGCAGCAAATGGTGCTCAGTTAGTAATGCTGCATGAGGCGCTCTCACAAAAGTAACAGGCACTACAGGGCAAAGAAGATCAAAAGTGACTGTTGTTTCAAATTAGCATGCACAATTCCTGTCAATCAATGATATTAGTCCAAAGTCAGGGAAATGGAGGTATTGGGGGAGGAGTTTTTGATAAACAGGAGGCATTGGGGCAGGGGAGAGGTACAGGGAAAGGGGTGGGGTGTAAATTTACATCTGCATTCTCAGGGCAGAACTCAAAAGTGAAAATCCAAGCCAAGTATTTACCCCTCTCACGCACGATCACTGCAACCGATGAGTTCAAAGAAATGACAGAGAAGAGAAAGCAGACGTAAGCATTGGAGAAGACACTGAATTGAATACAAGTAGACAAGTTACAAAGTTTGACAACAAAAACATTAGTTTTTTGCACATCACAGACACAGAGTAACAAGTACAATGCTCTTAGTGTTGGGAAATAATAATTCTTTGCATTTAAATAGCGCTTTTCTCACTACTCAAAGCACTCAGCAGAGTCCCTTTTGGCATTCGAACCGGCAACCTTCCGATTGCCAGTGCAGCTCCCTAGCCTCAGAGCCACCAAGAGTGCAAAGCAAGAGTGCAGAGGAGACTTTTTAACATCTTAAAGCACACTGCTGTTCCTCCCCTGGCTAGAAGCAGCATAGTAATATTTTGGATTATTTGGTGGTGGTTCAAGTAATTTGATTCACACTGTGTTTTCATGTACTACGAACACCTGATACAAGACTTTCATCCTATCTTTATCCAGATCATTTCTTAAAAGGGTTGGCGCATATCCATGGGTCAATTTAGCAGGCACTGCCTTGTTTAGGGGCCTATAATTGTATCCAATTGGCTTTGGCAGGAATAAACCATGGACAGGGTGCCAGTCCATTACACAGTGAACACACACACCAAACACACAACTGGGTCAATTTAGCATCACCACTTCACCTGACCTCTATGACTTTGGATTGTGGGAGAAAACCAGATCACCTGGAGGAAACCCACACAGACATGGGAATGACATGAACACTTTGCACAGGGAGAACCTGGGACATGAAGATATTCTTACAGCAAAGCAGAAGTGCTACGACCGTGCCACTGTGCCGCCCTTCACACACGTACGCTTGGGAGGCAGTCAAATGGTTCAAACTGGGGTATTAACAAGCTCGACCAAGGATTGGTGCCGAGTATTAATACCTCTTCTTCTCTCTCCACAGACCCTCAGAGGAGAAAATTAGTTAAATACCTCACTTACGGCACCCACAGATGACCTCACTCCACTTCCTGCCCTGCAAACACACCCTTCCTGTTTTTATAAAGTCAATCGGTAAACTCAGTCATTTAGTCTAGTCATATGGTACTCGTCACAGTCCTTAGAGAGTACTCAAATTCACATACAATATACTGGGTGGATCCCTGACTCTTTTTGATTTGTCTTCTGCTTTATTACACCCTATACATTTGTCTTATATCAAATTATACAATTTTGGAAAATATACACTTTCACTGCAAGCACCATCACAAAGCACTTCACTGATGCCCTAACTGCTTTAAAAATTCTAATTGTAACTACCATTGCAATATCTAATGCTTGGGAAGCTCTAACACTGAAGATTAATACAGGGTGGATTATTATTTATGTATTCATTTATGAAACACTCAACATTTATCTGCTTATTTGCCATAATAATCAATTTGATGAAGTATTCACAAAAATTCCCTATGAACTATTTAATTCTTGACTAATGCATGAATTTTCTTTTATTTCAAATGCTCAGCATTTATCCAGTCAGTTTATTTATTTCTGTATATTTTTTCACAGTTTTAGCATTACAAATAATCTTTATCTTTATCTGTTTTATAAATGTATTAAGGCAGTCTTTTTCACTCCCACTTACTCCTGAACCAGGTCACGGGTGTCTGCTGGAGCGTATCTCAGCTAGCATAGGGCGCAAGGCAGGAACAAACTATGGGCAGGGCACCAGTCAATTGCAGGGTGAACACACACATACACACTCACCCCAACCACACACCAGAGACAATTTAGGATAGCCAGTTCACCTAACCTGTATGCCTTTGGACTGTGGGAGGAAACTGGAGCACCCAGAGGAAAACCACACAGATATGGGGAGAACATGCAAATTCCATGCAGGGAGGACCCGGGACATGAACCCTGGTCTTGTTACTGCAAGACAGCAGTGCAACCACTATGCTACTGTGCCACCCACTAAATATGAGTTATATTTACAAGTTACATAAGATTTATTTGTAATTCTCGACTATGCATTTTCTTATTTTTTTTTTAAACAAATATTAAGTATTAATAAAAACAAATTGAACCAACATCAACAACCAGCAGTTAGATTCCTGTTTGAACTAATTAATAACACAGGAAAGGTACAGCTGCCCCAACTAATATAAACATAAGAGGTTTAGAAGGTTTAAAAATGGAGAGTGGCATCAGGGAGTGGGGAGCTTCTGTGGCTTAAGCCCTTGATCTATAGCACCCAGCCCCTGATGTTTCAACTTCAGATATATATGAACCATCATGGCTAGCCCCTGATTGTTTTGCCCCAGTTGTAATATTTGCATTCCAGTTTTACAATAAATCAGTTCTTTTCCAAGTTCTTACTAATTTATACAACTTTAACAAATTCCTGTGTTTTGACTAATATTATCAGCTAGATGGGAAACTTACTTCAGATCCTTTTCTGGTTTTGTACGCTAGTACAGATACTGATTTTATGCTAGTACTGGTCATTTTATATTAAAAGATATTTTTCATTTGCTAATTATTGGATACTGCGCTATTTGGTATACTTTAAAAAATGTTACATTTAAGAAAATAAAACAACAATTAATCACAGGCCCTCCTCCACTAACACACATCAATGAATGTCATTTTCATATCACGTGAACTGGACTCTGCTTTGTATGAAAGCTATTGAACCACCACAAGCCTATCTGTACTCCATTTTTAACTCCATTGTAAAATGCTGTTAAAAAGCTTGTGTTTAATGTTGTCTACTAACACGATTGCATTCTATTATTGCCATTGTTTTTGAATTTGACTCATTTTTAAAACATTTTTAATAAACAAAGACATAATTACTGACTCTGGGATGAATTAAATGAAAATGTGAAATGCACCAACTTTCATAACTGTTAACTTTTTTCCAATACAGATGCAGACTGTTACAGCCCTAAACTTCTTAAGTATAATATGCATTATTTGTGTTTTCTTTTATGCATTTTGCATGTAATAACTTATCAAGTTTATTCATAAAAATTAATTACAATTTATAACTGATCCTTAGGAATAAGTCTAAATATTTTTATTAACTATTGTTCCTTTTTTATTTGTTGTGTCATAAAAAGTCTCACTGTGATGCTCTGTTATTTGCTTACATTTTGTGCACAGTTACCGGGCAGAATTATTATTTACTTGTTTGTTCCAGGTGGATTATGCTTTATAACTACTAAAGTTAGTCTTCATATTAATGTGCTGATCTTTCAACATAGATACTTGGCAGTTGGCAGCTGTGTGGGATATCACATGAAAGCAGCACAGTTCTTTATGGTGAAACATTCAGTTGCTTCCTTACTGCATGGGGGTTTTTCCACAAGAAAACATCAAAATGGGATGAAGTTGAACAGCCTTCTGTAAAACTGACACTTTATAAGATACAAACAAAAACAAGATGGCATCACTTACTAGACCCCTCCTCTGTTACCATCCCCAAGCCTTCGGCTTTGTTCTGTCTTTCAAAAGCATTCAAGTCCAGAACACTGTCAGAATTGTAGAAAAACAACAAGTTAAACAAGCTTTTTGCCCTGAAGAAAAATAGACAAAATTTTGCCTATTCCATTCTGCTTACCTGCAAGATTGCATAAGTCCTGATAAGCTCTTGAAAAATCCAGCATCCCTTTTCTCCTTCAAATAGTCTAACATTTTCTATGAAAAAAAACATATTGTGCCACTTTGCAAATGTAGAAAAATGTTTCAAGGAAGTTGTCCCTGTCAAACGGGTTAACAAGAAAGCATTTATTTTGCCATTCTCTCTTGTTTAAAGCCATTCCCTTAATCTTCTATCAGATGACCAAATAGTGAGATTTGCATCAATTAGGAGCAGTGCAAAAGCAAAATTAATTAATTTAAACAGGGAATGGGGCATTTCACAGGTCACAACACCACCAGACCATACTTAAGAGAGGTGAAAGGAGTCATTCATTTTGTGAACATTATACTTGCAGTGTTTTGTGGGCTTTTAGTTTGCCAACCAAAATCTTTGGAGATACCATAAAACATATACACACATTAACCATTAGGCCAAAATGCAGAATGTAAAATAGAAAAAATGAGTGGAAACGTCCTGACTACCTACAGAATGTGGCAGACCAGCAGAGTGCAATTCAGGTTACTGTAGCAGGCTTAAAGGAGCCACATGATTGACTTCAACTAAAGTCGATGTCACATTATGCAACTTTTTGTCATGGGGCATATTAGATTTACTGACGGAAGTCATTGATCTCACTGCTAGACTATGTCATGAATGACAATTGCTGCCTACTTTACGAATCAGGTTAGGACTTTCCAGCACAGCTGATCTCGCCTATTTTTCTGATTGCCAACAGCATGCTGCCTAATGGAGCCGGCACTGTACCACTGCTGTGTGAAGGGTTAATGGCTGCAACCAAATGAGCTGCAGTCTCTGCTCTTTTTTCTTTTTTCTATTCTCTTTGAATATGCAATACATGAGACATCAGAAAGACAAGCCCCTCTTCTGTTTGTAATGTTCAAAACACGTATGTTTCCTATTCCTTGCCACTAAATTCTATACATTGAAACTCTTCATGAGCATTCATTGGTTGTTAGTTCTCCGCCAACCTCCATACAACGCCATTTACTGACTAATTAGTCTCAGTCACTAGGTATATCACATCAGGTGATCGTCTTCATGGAAGTGCATTTCTGACTGCCTTGGATTATGCAAATGAAGACAATTGAAAAACAAGCACTACCTCAAATCATATGGCACAAGTGCACTAGGACACAATGCCCAAAGTAATGCATCTCATGTCATGGACACGTCATTGTTGTTATTGTTTACAATCCTCCTCGCGCAGACGTGGAGATAGCGTGTAACGTCATCCACTCTGCTGTTGTTAAACTACAAACACAGCACCCCGAGTTGCTTGTGCTAATCTCTGGAGATTTTAACCATGTGACGCTGGACAAAACATTACCTGCCTTATCCCAGTATGTGGACTGTAACACCCAGGGAAGTAGGACTATTGACCTACTGTATGCAAACGTTAAGGATGCATACAGCGCCAACCCAATGCCTGCGCTTGGGAAAGCAGATCACAACCTGGTTCTGCTTCAGCCTCACTACAAACCAAAAGTAAGGGAGCTACATACAACCACACACTCATTCCGGAAGTGGTCCTCTGAGGCAGAGCAGGCTCTGAGAGACTGCTTTGGAACTGCGGACTGGGATATCCTGCAGGGATCATATAGTGAGAACACTGAGGAGGTTGCTGACTTCACTACTGACTACATCAACTTCTGTATGGATATTGTAGTTCCAGTAAGAACAGTATGCTGCTATGCTAACAACAAGCCATGGGTTACAAGTGACATCAAGGGCCTTTGAACCAGAAGAAAAGGGCTTTTAAAGGCAGTGATCAGCATGAGCTCAAGCGTGTGCAGAAGGAACTCCGAGTCCAGCTCAGGGTGGCGAAGGAGCAGTACAGGAGAAAGCTGGAGCAAATGTTGCAGAATTACAGCATGAAAGAAGTGTGGGATGGGATGAATATCATCACTGGCTGCAGCTCGAAGTGGGGTGCCACCATCAAGAGAGACAGGGAGAAAGCAAACCTGATGATCAACTTTTTTAGCAGGTTTGACCACCCTAACCCACTCTCACCTCAGAGTACTGCACCCTCCACCCATCCTCCTGCTGATACCAGCATAGGAGAGAGTTTCCCCCCACCCATAATTACAGCAGCCCAGGTGAGCAGAGAGATGAGGAGACTTCATGCCAGCAAAGCAGTGGTTCCAGATGGAGTATAGCCACGACTGTTGAAGGCCTGTGCATTGGATCTGGGGAGTCCTCTACATCTTCAACCTGAGCCTGGAACAGGGGAGAGTCCCAAGGCTTTGGAAAACATCTTGCATCACTTCAGTCCCAAAGGTATCACATCCTGGTGACCTGAATGACTTCAGGCCTATCGCCCTGACGTCACATGTAATGAAGACTATGAAACGGCTGCTGCTTCACCACCTGAGGCCACAGGTCCATCACGCCCTCGACCCTCTGCAGTTCACATACCAGGAGAAGGTGAGAGCGGAGGATGCCATCATCTACATGCTACACTGATCCCTCTCCCACTTGGACAGAGGCAGTGGTGCTGTAAGAATTATGTTTCTGGACTTCTCTAGTGCCTTCAGCACCATCCAACCTCTGCTCCTTAGGGACAAGCTGACAGAGATGGGAGTAGATTCATACCTGGTGGCATAGATTGTGGACTATCTTACAGACAGACCTCAGTATGTGTGTCTCAGGAACTGCAGGTCTGACATTATGGTCAGCAGCACAGGAGCGCCGCAGGGGACTGTACTTTCTCCGGTCCTGTTCATCGTATATGCATCAGACTTCCAATACAACTCGGAGTCCTGCCACGTGCAAAAGTTCGCTGACGACACTGCTATTGTGGGCTGCATCAGGAGTGGGCAGGAGAAGGATTATAGGAACCTAATCAAAAATTTTGTTAAATGGTGCGACTCAAACCACCAAAAACTGAACACCAGAAAAACCAAAGAGTTGGTGGTGGATTTTAGGAGGCTCAGGCCCCTCCCGGACCCCGTGATTATCAGAGGTGACTGTGTGCAGAGGGTGCAGAACTATAAACACCTGGGAGTGCAGCTGGATGATAAATTGCACTGG
This sequence comes from Polypterus bichir lapradei, assembly GCA_026402145.1. Classification (NCBI taxonomy): domain Eukaryota; kingdom Metazoa; phylum Chordata; class Cladistia; order Polypteriformes; family Polypteridae; genus Polypterus; species Polypterus bichir. Next base: position 7,646,882 of record JANRMT010062799.1, read on the forward strand.
ACTGCCAATACCGATGCTCTGCGCAAGAGAGGACAGAGCTGACTATACTTCTTTAGAAGGCTGGCGCCCTTCAACATTTGCAATAAGATGCTGCAGATGTTCCATCAGACGGTTGTGGCAAGTGCCCTCTTCTACGTGGTGGTGTGCTGGGGAGGCAGCGTAAAGAAGAGGGACACTTCACGCCTGGACAAACTGGTGAGGAAGGCAGGCTCTATTGTAGGCACGGAGCTGGACAGTTTGACATCTGAGGCAAAGCGACGGGCGCTGAGCCGACTCCTGTCAAATATGGATAATCCACTGCATCCACTGAACAGTATCATCTCCAGACAGAGGACCAGCTTCAGCAACAGACTGCTGTCACTGTCCTGCTCCACTGACAGATTGAGGAGATATTTCCTCCCCCACACTATGCGACTCTTCAATTCCACCCGGGGGGGTAAACGTTAACATTATACAATGTTATTGTCTGTTATACCTGCCTCGCACTTTCCACCTTGCATTTGTTATCGTGCACTGCATTTTTACCACTCTTTAATTAATATTGTTTTTATCAGTATACTGCTGTAGTATGTGAATTTCCCCTTGGGGATTAATAAAGTATCTATCTATCTCTCTCTCTATGTTTTTGTGTTTTTAGAAAAAAACTACAGGGGAAAAAGGAATTATTTAATCCCATAAATAAGAAAACAGCTAAATAAGATTAATAAAGTAGGCCTTACCTGCTGAACTACAACATTGCCACCATTCAGAACAGCAATTCCAAGCTTCAGAGTGGACACAACCATGGGTCCCATTCGACCTGCAAACCCCAAAAAAGAACACATATTAAATGAGGGAAAAAAGAGAAGATGCATGACTCTCAATTAAAGTGGACTAGTGGCAGCATCTCACATTATATACCTGTGTGAGTATGTGTGTGTAGTGTGT
>JANRMT010062799.1:7657808-7721409 GCA_026402145.1 Polypterus bichir lapradei
TATATATATATATAGTGATAGACGGCCAGGAAACCTGCCCCACCGGGATGCCTGGAGGAAGGAGGAACTGGGAGAATAGCGCTTCTTTTCCCTGGGCACTCAGCTAGTCCTTGATCCCTGGGGGACAGCACTTCCGGGACACCAGGAGGTTCTGACAGAGCAGGGATGGCTTATGCCCGGAGTGCTTCCGGGTGCAAGGGCAGCACTTCAGCCACACTGGGGAGTGCTGCCGGAAGTACATCGTCAGGCACCTGGAACACATCCAGGACAAGATAAAAGGGGCCGCCTCACTCCAATCAGAGAGCCGGAGTCGGGAGGAGAAAGACGGAGCTGGCGAGGGAGGAGTGGAGGCGGCCAAAGAGAATTGAATAAAAAAATGCAACATTTTCTGGAATGACAATATTGCAGTTGTTGCCTGTGAGTTTGCATAAAAAAATATTAATTTGTTTTTAGTTTTCTTACTAACACTACAGAGAGGCAGCTGTTTGGGACGTCACATCGAAGTAACACAATTCTTTATGGAGAAACATTAATTTGTTTCTATAGCACATGAGCATTTTTCTCTAGATACCATCACAATGGGATGACATTGATCAGCCTTTTGTAAATATACAGTGAAACACAGCAACTGTGTCAAACATATTGAAAGCTCCCCTGGAGAGGTTTTACCCATGTTTCGCATAGCATAATGCCTCATTCAGTCACCTTTAAAAAGACTTTTCAAAGCCTGAGTCACAGCAGGACAGAGGTCATACTTAGCCAGTTTTCTATGCACTCCATAATGCCTAAATGCCCCCAGCCAGCATTTCCAGACACAATGCATCTTAACTGCAGGCAAGGTTTCAACTGAGCAGCTGGACAGTGGATTATTCAAGAAATGGTCGCTCTCAAGAGACAATACCAGATCAGGACCAGCATATCAGACTAGTCCATCTGAGATACTGTATCATTCACACCCTCAACCTGTAGTGATGGTTAAACTGCTGACAAACACAGTTTGCACAATGCTGCTGACCTTACAGAAAGCACACATATCAGGGAATATTTGCTCACAAAGACACAACCTGACCCTACAATTTCAGGTCAGGACTATCCTGATGAATGCTGATGTGCAGCTGCTAATTTTTCTCACTTACTTAATTCCAACACCACACCTCTGGGATGCCCTGTATTGTAAAACCTAGAAATATGAACTTCTAGTTGTAATGGTCACCAGGGTCATCAGGTCCTTCCAGAAGAAAATAATATGATACGAAATGCAGATTCAGATGTTCATTGGTGTTATATGGCAGATGTTTTAAGCAGTGGTGGTTGCAAGAGGTGATACTAGATTTTGAAGAACTGCAAGACGACTTTATTTAATTTTCAGTTGTTATTGTTTTCCTGTTATTCTCATTTGTTTATTGTTATTTCAGTAATCAAGATCAAAAATGTTAGTCTAACAATGAGTGACACTTCATTATTCCAGTAATATAAACACAAACACTGACACTAAGGGGTATGTTAGGCCCTATCATTAGGCCCATTTATCTAGTACAGGGTAAGACTGCAATTTGAATTCAGAACAACCTACATTCTTCAAGGCATACATTTAGTCATGAGCTGGAAACATTCCTTAGGGAATATGATATATGCTGACTCGTGAACATCATACAGCTCATGCTCATTTTTCACCCATACATTAAATATTGTATTCTCTTTAATTTCTGTATCGCTATATTTAGCACCAATTTCAAATCCCACAAACTACGTGTCACAGCAGAAATCAAGATTCATCAGACCAGCTGATATTTTTACAACCTTCACAGTTTTAGTGATTACATACTCACAGTAACCTTGCTGAATGGTGTTCTGCAGCCGTAGCTTATCTCATTTAAGTTTCAGTATCTTGTGTGTTCAGAGATGGACATCTTTCTGCACTGCATAAACAACTGTAATTTGAGTATATGTAGCTTTGTTACCTTGAACAAGTCTACCAAAGTGTTTTTGCTCACAGACCTGCCACTCAGTTGAGGGTTTTTGTATTGCCCCTGTTTTTCTGTAAACTGAAAAAACTGAGATGCATGAAAGTATGACACCCAGGTTCAAGGGGAGTCTGGGTAACCCAGTCATCACAAATGCTGACAGTATTGGCATAGACTAGTGGCAGTGAGGAACGAAGACAGAAAAAGAGCAGCAGGAGGACTTGGTGTCAAACTGTTAAAGACCCGCAAACCCAAGCTGGAAGAAATGAGAAAATTTGAGCTTTTAATGAACCATTTATTGATTGCTTTAACTGCGACATTTAAAAAGTTAATTTTCATTTTAACATCCTGCTTTAAAAAAGGGACTTTTGATTGTTTAATTGCAGGGATTTTAAAGTACTTTGTTCATAGGTTCAGGGCCACCAATTGCACAGGGTGAGTTTGGTGATGCATCCCTCCCGTAAAACGAGTTAGGGGTCTGTGGCAGTGCGCCAGTTTTCAGTAACAAACAGTGCATTAAGGCTTCGGGCAGGCATGGGTACACACAAGTAGCATGGACAAGCGACCCTGGGTTGTTGATGGGGAGATAAGGAGGACCTGAATTCATGGGCAGACACATGTGTTTCAGCAGGTTTTCTCCTTAGCGCGCTACGGTTTGTAATTAAGGAACCTGCACGCACTTGCATATAAAGGAGCCCATGGTAAGAGAGGTTCAGAGAGAACACAAGTAAGAATGAGAGTCTGGAGGTTAAAAGGAAGGAAAGAGATGAAAGAATAGGATTATGGCTGAGCCAATGCTGCTACAGGGAGGAGGCAGGCAGTTGGGAATGTGACCCCAAGAGGAGTAAGCAGACGGCACTGACAGGGCAGGTATGCTCCTGCTGAGCACCAAAGGAGTCGGAACTACCAAACTCTCCAAGTGGACTGCCGCTGAAAGGCCGAGATGGCGATGTGAGAAAGGGATAGGGCTTGCGAGGTTCACATGGACGATGAGGGATAGCAGCAAGGAAATGAGCTGGATAAAAAGGATTGACTGTACCTGTCAGAGTATGTCTCCTCTTGCCAAGGAGGCAGAAAAGGGTAAGCAGAGGAGACATCAATTTTAGTTGGATGCACCAAGGCTCAAAAATGGCTTTTAAAGATACAAATATAGAAGGTATTTCAACCTTCATCTGAAATGTTTGGATTATTTATTTATTGATGATTTTAACCTCAACAAGGAACACTGTTTTTAGGGATTATTTATTGACTCAGTTATTGAAAAATGAAACTGCACTGCACTTTTGTTTGGAATATTTTCTTCAATAAAAGCCCTAAACACTTAATGCACCTTCTCTTGCTGTTATGTGCCTTCACTGTTCAATTCATCTCACGTTCATGACAATCGATGGCCCAGGTTCAAGGTGAGTGTGCCAGCTGCAAGCAACCTGGGTATCACAAAACGTTCTTGGAGGACAACTGTTTTGGGAGATGTTAGAACAACCATATCTGGCACTACACTTCACTGCCTATCAACCACAGTTTAAGTACCTTAGATCATGCCTCTTTAGTGTTCTAATGTTTGGCTGAACAACTAAACCTCTTAATCTCATCTGAATGCTCAATTTGGTGAGCTGAAGACACATAAGACTCTTGAAATTACCTCTGCAGTGAGAAACTATAGCTGACTGTGTGCTTTTAAATCAGTAAAGAAAACAAACTGTTGTTAGATATAAAATTACATCTCTGAAGTGCATAGTCAGAATGTGCTCTGTGTCATTGTGGTGACTACATGTGCTTACCTTTGCTGGCACTGATAGTCTGAAGCACCATCTCAGCAGCACCACGCTCATGTAGTCTGGCTTGCTGATACAGGGTCTTCTGCTTCTCCATTTCCTTTTCCTGGGAAACCAAGCAGCACAAAGTTTTCCACTAGAACACAAACCTAACTACAGAATTTTGTTAAAATTCCCTAAAGGTCTTTCACACTATTCACATTGCACCAAGTCACCAGGGGCCTCATGTATAAACGGTGCGTACGCACAGAAATGTTGCGTAAGAACGTTTCCACGTTCAAATCGCGATGTATAAAACCTAAACTTGGCGTAAAGCCACGCACATTTCCATGGTACCTCATACCTTGTTGCACACAAGTTCTCCGCTTGGTTTTGCAGACTGGCGGCACCCAGCGCCAAAGCAGTGCTACTGTTCCTGTGTGGTTACTCTTTATTTTCCTGACGTGGCTTTATAAATACACTGAAATTAATCGCATATTGTTTATTAGTGTAATGCATCTGATTGTAATTAACTTGTAACAATATAATGGTCCAGGGAATAGCCATAGTATTCCAAATACCATAACTGCTTTAGCGTTGTTACTCTCGCTGCACCATCTTCTTCTTCTTCTTTCAGCTGCTGCCGTTAGGGGTTGCCACAGCAGATCATCTTTTTCCATATTACTCTCACTGCACCACTCGGAGTATTTATATCACTGTATCTGAGTGTGAATCACAGCAGCAGCTGATCGGAAAGAGAATTATCGGTATACAGTATCAAGCACACATTGTCTCAGCCACGGCAAAACGTACCAAAGCCTTTCCTGTACGGACCTCATGGTTCCAAAACAGTTTCATCCCAAGAACTATAAACGCACTCAATCAATTGCTCCTTGTAGAACTGTTTGTACTTTTAAGTACAATTACCCCACTGTAAACTTGCGATACGGTTGTAATATTGCACAACCTGAGCCACTTTATAAAGCGCGTATTTACAAATGATGACGATATCACTTTTAAGATGAAATGCAGCATAATATGTTAATTATATTATACAGATAAAACTTTAACTTCATTTAAATAATCTGTATTGTTAATAATTAAACATGTGAGGACACGGTACCGCAGCGCTAGTAAGTTCACAGATTGTTTCTGCCTTGCGCGCTGTGTATTTACTCAGGCTGGTGCGACACTGGAAGGATAGACGGAGTGGCATAGACGCTCAGAAGTTTAAGTTCAGAAAGTTGCACAGTCCCAAAATAAAAGGAAATGCTCAGATATCAAAGTCAGTATGAAAACTGAGTTGCAGCCCACTATCTGTTTAGATAATACTATAAAAGATGACCCCCGTGTGATGGTCAGGCGGTGATGGTGATGCTGTGCCCAGAACATCTTCAGGTGCTGGCTGCACACACACTTCTGCCTCAGAAACCGCTGGGCAACTGTCTGGCTATGTGCTGATGGCAGCTGTTCTGGCGTCACAAAATATAATAGTGGATGCTATAGGAGATGTGGCCAATGAACTAAGGAATATACGGGCTGTTCTATGTGATATTGACCACAAAGTAAATTAACCGGTTAAAAAATACATGCTGCCTCTCATTACCTGTTTTTACATTCTGCTAATTACATTCAAACAAAGATGTAACGCTGTCTGGTTTGGCTGATCATTTGGTGGGTCAGGGTCAAGTTCATCACACTGCATCTCTTCAGGTACGGGCAAGCCATGATTGTGTGTCACATTATGCAGCACGCTTCATGCTTGCATAATGCAACACACTTTCTGTGCACTATAGAGCAGCACATTAATAGAGCGGAAATGCTTTCTATTTACATAAGCAAATTCATTCCTTGAAGGCACCTTAGTAGTGCAGCGTCGGCACCGACTTCCACAAAGAACAGATTATCCGCTCTTTACATAGCTTTTTGAAGTGACTCACTATCTTTAAAAGGACTGCTTGCCTTTGTTGCACTGTGACTGTGTAGAGCTGATGTTTTTATAGGGTCTCCTGCTATAGATAATGTAATGCTAGCTCATTCTTTTGGTGATTCATCCTTAGCTGATGCAACTTGTCCAGTGCCGTTGCAATAGCTATGTATTTACAGCTGACAACTCCATTTAAATTTAGAAAACTGGATGTTGTTCAGATTTTCTCTTTGATGTTTCCCAGTTGCCTTGCAGTTAGGAGACCCGGGTTCGCTTCCCAGGTCCGCCCTGCGTGGAATTTGCATGTTCTCCCCGTGTCTGCGTGGGTTTCTTCCGGGTACTCCGGTTTCCTCCCACAGTCCAAAGACATGCAGGTTAGGTGCATTAGCAATACTAAATTGTCCCTAGTGTGTGCTTGGTGTGTGGGGGTGTGTGTGTGTGTGTGCACCCTGCGGTGAGCGGGCTCCCTGCCCAAGGTTTGTTTCCTGCCTTACGTCCTGTGTTGGCTCCATCAAACCACTGTGACCCTGTAGTTAGGATCTAGCTGGTTGGATAATGGATGGATGGATGTTTCCCAGTTCAATCAAAGTGTAAGGAAATCATATATAACTGGATGACAACAGGATGGCACAACTCAGTGATGTTTGTGAAATACCTGATTGGTAAAGGAAGTTCATGCTGAAAAGCTCCTGTGACTAAAAACTGAGAGTGAACAGAACTTATAAAAGAGAAGATAGAGCACAATTCTTCAAAGTCTGCCTTTGTAAAGCATATGCCAATTCAGCAAGAGGATAGCTCTTGGACATCAAAATCGACTTAGAAGCCAGTCATCATCATCTATACATATTCACTCTCTTTTAATTCTTCCATTTGTGATGTCTTCTAACAACGCTAAAGCAGCTATGGTATTTGGAATAATTTGGCCATTCAGTGCACCATTGTATTGTTACAGAATGATTACAATCAATTGAATTAATTTTGTAAACAATATGCAATTCATTTTGGTGTATTTGATAAAGCCTGTGTCATTGATGCAAATTTAAAAAAGAAAGGCAGGCCACATAAAGATCAGCACTGCTTTGATGTTGGGTGCTGACAGTTTGCAAAACCGAGTATAAACTTGTATGCACATGGTGTGAGGCTGCTGTGAAATTGTGCATGGCTTTATGCCAAGTTTAGTTTTTATACATCTCAAAGTGAGTGTGGAAATGGGCATATGCAACATTTTTATGTGTACTCACCATTTATACATGAGGATCTTAGTGATTTTCTCAGTATACATGCAGTTAGAAACGAATCTAGTCTTTAATGGGTTCCAATGAAATTGTTAATGGGCTGCGTGGTTGCTCTGACTTTACTGAAATAAATGTCTAATGCTGCTAAGCAAAGATCTGAATCAGAATAAAGGTAACACACTGCCACCCACCTCAAAAGTCTTCTCTTTTCCTTCCTCTTCCTCCTCTTCCTCTCCTTGGCAGCTCTGTACAAAAATGAACAGTGTTAGGCAATGAAGAAATCTTACTTGCTGGGCATTAATTGAATGCTGTAAAGTTCACATCCAAAAGCTGGCAATTCAGTGACTAAAATCCTTCACCAGGATACTCCAGAAGTAAAAGAGACTTCTCTTTTTTTGCAATCATATTTTTACCATTCAACATGCCAGACGTTCTGACTACACGGTCAAAGGGAGCTGAAGCCTATTGTGAAGCACTGGCTGAAGCAAAGGAAGGAGGCGACTCTGAATGTAGGGCCATTTACCTGTATAAGTGAACTAATTAAAACTTGGGGCATGGTGACATATGGAAGGCTCCCCAACAGAGTACTTTTGCTATATACACTATATCAGAATTTCCTAAGCTATGCTGCCGGTGGGTCACAAGTCATTGTTGTTTTAATGTAAACAGGTCACGGTGGCTTGTCACACACTGATTAATCAATTGTCATTGCTGTGTTGATCTTCCTCAATTTCACCCCACCCCAACCCCAAAGATCAATGGCTGTTCTTTAAGGGGACACCCACTATCCCCATTCTGGCGATTGGCAGCGATTCTCTACAGGGTAACCACGTCCCACCCTTTTTGTAATGATTAGGTGCGATTCTACAAAGGAAGAAACACACCCCGCACGCTGTAATGATTGGTGGAGATTCTCTGAGGGGAACCTCCCCCAGCTTCATTCACTAACAACTGTCTGTGAACCTCCACGGAGGAAGCACCCTGTTCTGGCCTTGAGGACACTATGAAGGGCCTCAACAAAAAAAAAAAGTTTAAGAAGCCCTGCACTATACAATATGACATTTCTGGTAGGTTAAAGAATGGGGGCTAAAAAACACATACACTGCTTAAGCACCCAAAAAGCTTGAAAAGACACTGCCTTGGTAGAATGCCAGTCCATCAAGTGTACAAATTAGCACACCAGTGCACAATATAGAGTTACCAATTCACATAAGCTACACCTATTTTGAACATGAGAGGAAATCAAAGTTATTGAGCAAAATCCATGTAATCGCTGGATGACTTCACAAGATGCTGTACGCTATATTGCAGGGTGGTGGTCATTTTTTATTCCACAGTTTATATGTGGGTCATAATCAGAGAAAAGCTTGTCAGGCTTGAACCAGAAGTTTGTCGTGGAGTATATAAAAGAAACTCAAGTAGCATCACAATTTATGGGTAGTGGGGGAGCTAACAGTAGGAAATCGAGTTGTGTAAAACACTAGAATTCTATTAGTTTAGTTTTGGAGTTCTCCAAGTGACTAGAAGGCCATGCCAGAGCTTTCTCAGAAATACTGGGGAAGATAATCATCTGGCAGTCTATAGTATTGGACAACTGCATGAACAAATGGGTCCAGCAGGAATAATTTTAGTTATGTGTTTCTCAGGGCTTCATTATGTTGTCTGCGATCATCCATCAGGCCACCTCAAAACAGTATAGGGCTGGTGTTTAAAAGCCCTTGGACTTGAAAGGCAGAGAGAAAAAAGGATTAACCGGCAGAAGGAAAGGTGTGAAAAACAAAGAGAGTGAAGGAGAATTGGAGAATCTGTTTGGAGACGCCAGACCTGTATAATTAGTGCTAGAGAGGCATTAAGACAACTGCTCTGCTTTTTTGTGTTGATAATTTGTGTTTACTTCCTTTGCAATTCCTTCCCATAATTTTGCTAGAATTAAATATTATTTTCTCCTTATCTCCTTTTTGGGTTCAAAGACCATTCAAAAGTGCCTACTACAGTCCACGAGCAATACACTTAAATCTGTAGCAGAACACATCTTTTGCCTCATGTGAGATTAACATACAGTACACTGCAACTCTATAAGGTTTTGTCACATATTTTCTGTTCATTTTTGTGACATTTATTTATGTTAAGTTTGCTTATGTTGATTATGTGCATTACCCTTTGTTTTTGATCTTGTCTATAAACTGCTCTGTGTTATGTTCAGCGTGTTTTGTGGGTGGTCCCACCTGCCAGTCACTGACAAGAATTGCCCTATAAATTCAAAGGGTCTTCCCCACTCCTGGCAGTCCACTTTGAATGAGCTAGGACGTTGGTGAGTTTACATGTGCCTTTTTATTTTTATTATTATTTTCGACCTGTTTGTTCTGTTTTTAACCTTGCCTGTATTTCTATTTGGAAATGTGCTCACCTTGGATTGCCCTTGCTGGCAACTCTTTTTTGCTTAATGTGATCCACGTAGCTGCATGTGTTTACAGAGTTTTTTTTGAAAATTAAACCTTTTTATCTTATGAAGATTCACTGCTTTCCCTTATTACTAGGAGGAGTCTGATGGTTTTTCCTCTATTGTGAGCATTTTTAGAAAAACTTTTTGGGAATTACCTGCTTTGGGAGTCCTAGTTGATCATGTCCACTAACAGGCTCAAGAGGCTAAACAGATCTCCGAAGACAACTGGCCTACAGCTTGATGCATGCAGCTATAAAACATTGAGATACACCTAATTTGCCAAAAAAAAGAAACACAGAATATACATTACCTTAGCCATCATGTCCGCATAAGCAATGTACAAGGGGTCCTCATCCAGGGAGCTGTAGATAGAAATAATGAAGCATCTTCAGGTAAATGTTTAAACCAGGTATTAGAAGTAATTTCTATATATGATTGCCACAGTTCCATTTTCTGAAAAGATGCTTTCTTCATAAACCTCAGCCTTATTAACACAAACATAAACCTATAGCTTTACAAATGTAGGAAAAATATCTAATTGAGATATTTTAACTAATACTGTGATTTAAATTGTAACGTTTTATAATCAGTTATATTTGATTATTTTTTGTGCTTGTTCTCACATGGCATCACATAAATCCATATGTCTTTTGAGAGTCAGAGATTTCACTTCTGCAGTTTACTTTGATGTTGCACGCATTGAGGGTGTAACTACATCTATGTCTTACTGCAATGCCATTTGTTCTTTAATAGGTGACACCATTATGGCATGTTTTTATCAGCTGTTTCTGTGGCGATCTCCCAGAATTCTGCAGAATTTTATACAACATCATCATAGAACTATTATAACTACAATGACAACAGACAATAAACAGACAATGACAATAAAACTCAAAAACAATAAAAAAAAATCTAATCTTGAAATACCAGAACCAGCACCCACAAGATCTCTTATTGTGCATATGCATACAAAAAAAAGTTTGAGAAAAATGGTTGTAAGAAGTGGATGCATAAAATATGGTGGTGTGAGGGGTAACCCGCAGGCAGTGAGTGCAGCCTTTGTTTATGGAAAGTGTGTGTGGGGTTGGAGAATGCAGATGGAGTAAATGTAAATTCAGATACTAGGAATGGGGTAATTTTGGAAAAAGTAGAGATGTTCTGCTATATAAGTGGCAAGTTAAGTGCAGATAGAGCTGCTGGCACAGCAGGGATAGCCAGGCTGAGAGGGAACTGGAGATATCTCTCAGTTCTTACTTCTAAAGGAACCCGTCTGGCACTAAAGGGAAAAAATTATCAAAGCTATGTAAGGAGTGGTATGGATGTGAGACATGGCTGATGAAAGTAGAATTTGAAGTAAAGCTGGAAAGATCAAAGATAAGAAGGATCAGGTGGATATGTCAAGCATCACTGAGTGAAAGATGATAACAGAGTTAAAAGAAAGACTTGGTATGGAGGTGATAGGTGAAATAAACTAAGTTAGCTTAGAGGATGATGAGGTGAAAAGGTGGACCAAGATGAAGGTAGAGAAGATAAGGCCAAGAGGGAGGTCAAAGAAGACATACACAGAGGTTGTATCTGATTATGTAAAAATAATACACCTTACTAAAAACTGTAGAAAACTATGCCATATGAGGGAACCATTTTAGTAGGCATCTGGCTAAACTGTGTAAGCTCACAAAATGGCCATTAAACCAATCATGATAGTAAGACACCCAAAAATAGCATAAAATCATTTCATACTATACTATGTAGAAAAGAATCCAACAACAGCTTGAGCTAATGTGTATGTGGGTAGATTTAGGCTGTGGTTACTAGGTTTATGTTGCACATTACACAAGACTTTCCTCCATTACCCCTATGGGTGTAGATTTAGGGATTTATTCCAGGAATGTCTGCATTAAGTTTTTAGTACTTAGATTACTGCAGGTCTCAGATGGCACATGAAGATGAAATTACTTTTCTACACAGACTAGATTTCTTAGATTGTATGTCCATGCAACTCATGTGAGTAAAGATCAAAATAAATTTACACATGGAACTTCAAAAAACTAATTGGCAACTATCTGACTTCAAGTGTAAAAAAAAAACAAAAAAAACACCAAGAACACCAAGAAGAGATGCTGAAACAGAGATGAACTTTAAAACCTGCCAAGTCCTCTTTTCTACTAGGGTGAAACACTCCCAGTCCACAGCAATTAGCAGACAAAGACTGCTATCATATTTGGGACATAACTTGCACAACATTAGTATAATAGGTAAGGATTTTCTTAACAGCAACAACAAAAGAATCAGAAAGACAGGGGTGGGAATCGATCTGTTCTTAATTTTTCTCTTTGTAAAAACTTGATTGCTTTGTATGGATTGTAATAAAATTAATAAAAAGAAAAAAAAAAAAAAAAAAAAAAAGGAATCAGAAAGAGCTAAACATAAAACACTTGACAACCCTTTTTCGCTTATTTTTGCATTGTGTATGCACAGATCAGGTGCCTTGGGATGCTGTACTATGAACAGTTTGTAAAATGTAGTAAAAAATATTTCTCAATAAACTGATGTCCCACTATGTGAACTGCAGCCTAATGTATAATGACTATCCAATATGATGTACATTACTACAAACTACTCTATAATTTCTGGTATGCTATATCATATGCTACATTGATGTTTTTGAATTACAGGTCAATTTTCCATAGAGCAAAGTGCTCACGACTGAAAAAACAAATTTTTATAGTGGGAATTTTGTTATTATAGAATTTGCACATAAGACTGTCTTTCAGCATATACAGTTGATAAAGCTGACTGCAGAATGTTAAACCCGATTGCAACACCATTTTTGTTTGCCAGCATCAGTGACATTAAGATGCCACCAGTGCCGGTTGAAACCTAAATTAAACTCTAGGGTTTTCCTCTAATTGTAGATAGAGTGCAGCAGTCATCATTATTACACATTGGGCAGTTGGCAAGTTGGAAAACCCTTTAGTTACAAAAAACAGCAGCACTTTGGTGTACATAACACAGATTTTGTTAAAAGAGAGTTCATTCTAAAGTAATTTGACCTGTACACAAAATGCCAGGTCTGCTGCGATGACTCATCAGGAAAAGATGCCATTAGCTCTTCTGAATTAAATGTTTGTAGGAAGAAAAATTGGTGCAGCAATTTGTGCTGTGTTTTGTCTTTGTACACAGCAAAATCACCAGTGTCAAATTAAGTGGTATAGTATTAAAGTACCCCTTAATAGTGCATATCTAGAAACACTGCCTTCATATATCCATTTTAAGTGTAAATAGGGGCAGCCAGTCCTAAGACCAGCTTAGCAAAACTGTGCCTTATGTCTAGTATAGGGTGGTCCAGATCTAATTATGCAATTTTCATTACGCTATAACTTATTAAGTTTATTACATAGAAAATCACCCGAAAAATCCCGGACCATCGAGAAGTGTGCGAACTGACGACATGAAGAATCGTCTTTGCGCCGAACTGGAATCGTCCCCGCATAAATCAAAGTCATCCAGACGATCTTGATCTGCATAATTAGATCTGAACCTCCCTGTATATTTAGACTGCCAGTTATTAGACCATCTTCATGTCAGCCAATTCCTCCTCCATGTACTATCTGCTGTGGTCTAATTACGGCACTGCAGTGCTGCCCCCAGTTCTGTGAATATGCCACTTTTAACATGTCGACCTGTATGATGTAGTGCAGGCACAAAATGATTGTGTCATGTTTGTATTAGCACAGGGTTAATGATGTCACTGCACTCAGTGATACTGACTCTTACAATACAGTTAGACCTCTTAATACATGGGGGATTGTTTCTAGGTTCACCAATGGATGCTCGAGTCCGTTATATAAAATGGTGTAGTATTTTCACATAACCTACGCACATCCTCCTGCATGCTTGAAATGATCTCTTGATTACTTATACCTAATACAATGTAAATGCTATGCAAATAGATGCTTTACTGCATGTTTAGGAAATAACGATTTCAGTACATTATAACCTTACCTAAATGTAAACCTGGTGCACTGGCCAGGCATCTGCAGGTTGATGGACAGGCTCAATTTAACTGGATTAAGAAGTCGTGTCTTTGTGCTCCAGAATATGTGTATGACTTTTAGGTTATGTTGGCAACTTCATTACTCTCCTAAATTGGCAATTGGTAACACTCAGAAGCTGAAGTAGGATAGGTGAACGAGAAAGGGCTCGTTTATACTTCACGCTCAGAACACGTACGCGCCCGCATCATGGCTGCCATGTGTTCCCAGCATTCATTTGATGCGTCCTCTGAGCAGGTCCTCAGAAATTAATGCAACGCACGTGCGAGTTGCAGTACCAGCAAAAAGTCAGGGGGCGTAGTGTGGTAAAAGTTGTAATGTGACGTCAGAGTCTCTGGTTACTATCTACATGTGACAGAAAGCTGCTTTGCGGATCCTACAAGATCGGTGTGTGCGCTTCGATGTTTGATGAATGGTTCGATGTGCTGACATGCAGATGCATTAGTGCTGCTTTTATATTCAAGCGTTGCATATTCCTGATCGTAATGACGCAATACATTTTAAAAGTCTCACATACCGTCTTCTGTGCCGTCTTTTTTTTTTTTTTACTTCCTCTGGTCCTGACAGCAGCGGCAAACAGCAACAGATCACCACACAAAACACATTACATTTATGATATACCAACTCTCTGCACATTTAGAATCCTTAGATTTATACTTGATATCACTTTCATGATGAAATGCATTAAAGTATGTATGTTACATTTTACAGATAAGTCGTTAATTTCATTTAAATAATGAATTCTGTTAATAATTACACACATCGGGGTGACACGGTAGTGGAGCGTTAGCGCTGCTGTCTTGCAGGGAGTCACATCGCTGATATTCCCTGCCTGGAATTTACATGTTTTCCTGCTGGGTTTCCTCAGTGTGCTCCGGTTTCCTTCCAAAAATATGCAGATTTGGTTACACTAAAATGACGGTAGTGTATGTGAGTGCTTGTATTCACCTTGCGATGAGCTGATGCCTCATCCAGGGATTGTTTCTGCCTTGTGCCCAATGCTAGCTGAAATGGACAAATCTCTGGACTGATGGATTTAATCATTAAACATCCTTTTTAGAGATATTACAGTAAGGTGTCATCAGAGTTTAATGGCTATTTCAGGCAATTCACAACACAGCAAAGCTGAACCTGTTCTCACCGTGATAATATCTCGCACTGCCACCTGGTGGATTCCTCCAGATTTACATAAAGTATGTGCGCAAGTATAAACAGTACAACGCGTGTGTAGCAGGAGCGTCTGCTGCAGCATGCGTCGCGTGAAGTATAAACCTGGCCAAAGAGTTTTCCTTTTATACAGGAGGTGATTGCCGGAGAATGTAGTCGATTGATCTGCAGAATAGAGAAAGGGAACTATGTGTGAGCTAACCTAGTCGCTTGAAGTGCAGTGTGGTGGTTCGACAATTGGTTGCCACATAGAAGCTGTATATTTAATTCTATGCGCCATTTTACTCAACTCCTATGGTGGGCAGCTACAGCAGGGTATGACTACAGATCACTTTGCTAGACACATGACAAGTTCAAGTCCTTTGTTTTATACATTTCTGGATTTTTTTTATATTTTCATTCTGAGGGTGGTTGAGTCTGCAGAATGCTGAACCAGTGGATACAGGTGTCCAACTGTATTTTTAAATTTGCATGCATAAACTTTATTGCTGGTTACATAGGGTCTAATAATAATCTGAATGATGACAGGTTTTTCAAAAGGCAACAATTATGCAGCCTCCAATAAAGATCATAAATGGTAATGTTATAGGTGTGAACAGGACCTAGAAAAATGAAAGACTTCTCAATTCCATTGTACTGCTCAATTAAATAGACCAGAGGGAGAAAGTAAAAGTAATGATTTCACAATAGTAACACTGATAAATGGTCTGGATACTTGATCAGCCCTAATATCTGTCCATTTTCAAACCCATTTTATCCCTCAATGGAAACCTCATCAGGAAGCAAAAATCATACAGAGTGCTGTTACATATTGTCTGTGGTGCATGTTTTTCCTTCCCTCCACTTCACATTCGCTGAAATTCTTCTTTTTTTCCACAAGCTTTTTCCAGTGTCATTTAACAAAACACGGAATGTAAGGGGGCTATTTACAATGATTTGCATATTCAAATATGCAAAATTCTGGGAGGAGTCAGGGTAGAGCTTACATTTAACGTTCATTGGGGTTTGTAAAGGGGAAGTGCGTGGAACTTGGCGTGCGCAGTTTTATGCATCCAGATTTTTTTGTGTATACACATTTCCAGTTTTGTCCGTATGCAATGATCTAGTGTGAATTCTATGCATGTCGTTATACTTGAGGCCCATGGTCTTTAGGTAGATGTGCTATTAGGAATATAAATTTCAAATGGAAATGCTGGATTTGAAAATGCCACTTTATAGAAGTGTGTTTTTGTAGATAAAAAGTTGCTCTTGTTGTGCTGGAAGGCTTTCTTTCATGCTTACCTTCTCTCTGTAAGTGCGTTGCGACTGAAATGGAGAATGAGTTGGTGCAGCGGATCAGGTTGCTTAGTAGTTTCCTCTTCTTCCTCCTCCTCAACCTTCTTCTGTGGTTTCTGCACAAATTCCAACAAGCATCAGCAAAGAAATAACAGCTGATGAACAGAAACATTCAATATAGGTCATTATTTTTTCAATATATCAACCAAAGGCAAGCAAACAGAGAAAAAAAAAGCAAAAGTGACGCCTACAGTTCTGCTTATGAACGTTTCTTTTTCTGTAAGTGTTGTATTCCTTGGTGCTTTAAATTAAAAATTTTCATTAAGAGTTAAGTGTATATAAAACAACACTATCTCAAAGTAATACTTTTACCTGAAATAGAGGAATTCATATGTTTCGCCAAATAATTATCTTAATTATTATTTTACAATACACCACAAGTACTTAAGAATTAGGGTTTCATAAGTCACTTCACATCAAAGCAATGGAGAGAATCCCAAGCACAAGCACAAAGCATGCCACAAACAAAGGCCACCTAGTGTGACGTAAATGTCAGCAAACATAGATTTCAGAATAGGATGTAAGAAATTTCAAACTTTGTTACATTAAAATAAAATCCATTAATCACTCACACTCACAAGTTACAATTATTTTAAAAAATTTGGATTTAATGTAAAAACTAGACATAAAACTAAAAATAACGGCCATGCACATCACATGTTTATGTTTTCATAAACATTTTTTAACAAAAGACTGGAAATTCCACAAGACAGCCATACCAAACTGTTGTCTTCTAAATGGTTTTCAAAAAGGAAAAATTATATATGGTACATGTACATATTTTTGTATATATTACTGTTATGGCCTTCTTCCAGATCGGCTTGAGTGACTTCCTTACAAGACAAAGGTGTTCCAGCGTAAAAGGATCACCCAATAACTCCAATGCTTAAAGCAGTAATCAATCACAAGCACTGCACATCAGCACCATTACAATTCTACTGCAGCTACTGGCACTGTGGTGCTTTAGCAAAAGTACAGGAAATATTTTAATGTTTTTACAGTCATATGAAAAAGTTTGGGAACCCCTCTTAATTCTTTGGATTTTTGTTTATCATTGGCTGACCTTTCAAAGTAGCAAGTTCCTTTTAATATATGACATGCCTTATGGAAACAGTAGTATTTTAGCAGTCAAAGTGTTTTTTTGTTATGACCATATAACTCAATTTTTGTCTCATCAGTCCAAAGCACTTTGTTCCAAAATGAATCTGACTCGTCTAAATGAGCATTTGCATACAACAAGCGACTCTGTTTTTGGCGTGAGTGCAGAAAGGGCTTCTTTCTCATCACCCTGTCATACAGATTTTCTTTGTGCAAATTGCGCTGAATTGTAGAACAGATACAGATACACCATCTGCAGCAAGATGTTCTTGCAGGTCTTTGGAGGTGATCTGTGGGTTGCCTGTAACCATTCTCACAATCCTGCGCATATGCTGCTCCTGTATTTTTCTTGGCCTGCCAGACCTGGGTTTAACAGCAACTGTGCCTGTGGCCTTCCATTTCTTGATTAAATTCCTTATAGTTGAAACTGACAGTTTAAACCTCTGAGATAGCTTTTTGCAGCCTTCCCCAAAAACCATGATATTGAACAATCTTTGTTTTCAGATCTTTTGAGAGTTGCTTTGAGGATCTCATGTTGTCACTCTTCAGAGGAGAGTCAAAGGGAAGCACAACTTGCAATTGACCACCTTAAATACCTTTTCTCATGATTGGACACACCAGTCCATGAAGTTCAAGGCCTAACAAGCTAATCCAACCAATTTGGTGTTGCAAGTAATCAGTATTGAGCAGTTACGGGCATTCAAATCAGCAAAATTACAAGGGGACCCAAATTTTTGCACAGCCAGTTTTTCACCTTTGATTTAATTTCATACAACTAAATACTGCTTCACTATAAATCTTTGTTCGGAAAACACCCCAGCACTCAGATGTTCCTAGGAAATGAAAGACATACCATTGTTATCTTTTTTGTTGAAAGTAGAGTAAATTATTATGCAGGCTGAGAGGTGTTCCCAAACTTTTTCATATGACTGTATATCTGCACTTAAAACATACAAGCAATGAACTGCCTGAGGTTCAACACAGTGACCTGAGAAATTTCTTAAGGAAAGATGGCTGGCTTTCCCTTAACACTAGAATCTCTGAAGCCTACGAAAAAACTCATAATCTCGGGCCACCTCAAATTCCTTCCCACCTCTCCGTTTGTTTTACAAATGTGTTAATCAGCACAAGCAGCCTGCTATTCTATCTCCCCCACTGATGGAGCTGAGTCCATTGCAAAATTCTCAGAGCTCAAGTCTCCTTATCTGGCAATGAGGTGCCAGATATAAAAACTTGCATTTGATTTGAGTCTGTAACACCCTGTGTAAATTTTGGCTACTGGTAAAAGTTTGTGCTTGTTTTTTTATTATTCAGTTTTATTCTGTTAGTGACATTCACATGGTACAACAAACTTGCCTCTCCCTCTCTGAATTGATGGCATTTATCTCCATTCTTTTCTCAAGAGCAGCGATGACCACAGTTGCTGCCATGTTTGATGCCTGCTCAGAACTATTTGTTGTATCAGCAATCAAAGATACAATGTCCCGTGACTGCTATCAGACTACATTGCAGCATTTACCGTACACTTTGACAACAAAGACACCCTTGCAGAACGTGTGAAAAAAAGACAGATTTGCTATAACCTCAAACAACTGGCAACGTTTTATTGAGAACTATGTTTTGAGTTACAACCCAGGGCAAAGACTTTCCGAGTCTGTGGTCATAAAGCTTATGGAGCCGTTTCTGGACAAAGGCAGAACTGTAACAACAGACAGCTTCTTCACAGCACTTTTGCTGGCTAATAGACTGCTGTACTGCAACACAACTCTACTTGGCACCACAAGTAAAATGGGACTTCCACCTGCAGCTATAGTCATTTTAGTATGCGAGCAACTCTCCATGCTAGTGTTTAGATCTGGCAGTGCCGTGCTGACGGTGTATGCGCCCAAAAAGAAGAAGCCTTTGATTTCAGTCTGTAACAGCCACTGTAAAGTTTTGCTACTTGTAAAAGATATCACTGAAGGGATATAAGCAGCCACACAAATGCTGGTGAATCATGTCTTCTTGGTATCTTGTTGTCACTTGAATTTTTTTTAATAATTCAAGTTTTATTCTTGAACTAGCAGGAGTACCCTGCCCGGGAATCTATAACCAAATCCCAAATGAAAGAAACAGAACATAGAAATAGAACAAACAGTTTTCTGATTCACATTTTATTGTAAGTTTCTCCAATGTGGATTTTGTCTGGTGTGGTGTTTCAGACGCTGTTGAAATAGACTTTCTTCTGGTATCTGAAAAGGACCTTCCAATTCTACGTCTTTTTTTCTGTGGCATGGGTATATTAGCGAAAAGCAGGACAATTATAATGTGTTACATGTTATTACGTACGGAATAAGAACTATAGTGTGATGAATTTATGTTATTTACAATACATTAGAAAATGAACAAATAGCACCAGTCAGTCAGAAAGAGCAACACTGAAATCATACTGTGAGTCGGAAAGTGAGCAAATAGCACCACAAATATGGAAGGCCAGTGAGAAAAAGTAGCACTGAAACCATACTGGGAAAAATGGTGGGGAGGGGTGCTCTGTTTGTAAGGAGCGTCTGTGTTGAACTGTGCTGCCATCTAATGGAAGTTGGCGATGGTAACTACAGAGAGAAGTGACATATAACCGCTGCCGTGTGTGGGGAAAATGGTGGGGGAAGGATGCTGTCTTTTTAAAGCGAGTCTCTGTTCAAACGTTCTGCCATATAATGGACGTTGGTGAATGAAATACAGCAGTATCAGTGCGTGTGGGAGTGTGACCCACAGAAACGTGGGTGTTTGAGCCGGTTACACACACTGGGTCGTTCACGTTTTACATCCATACGGCAGTTCTCCTTCACCCGATCAAAGCAGTCGGTGTTCTAATACTTGGACACTTATGCCATCTCTTGGCAATTTAAAGAAACATGGGTAAAGAGTGACGCAGAGGGACCAAAGCTGCCACTAGATGGCACCACCGTGAATGTCTGTTTTTACATCCATATGGCAGTTCCCCTTCACCCGATCAAAGCAGTCGGCCTTCTCATAGTTTGACACTTCCGCCATCTCTTGGCAATTTAAAGCAACATGGGTAAAGAGCGACACACAGGGAGCAAAGCTGCCGCTAGATTGCGCCGTCGTGAACGTCTGTTGCAACGTGCGGCCATCTTGTCGATGATAAGTACGGGGGCGTGTGCCAAATTTTGTGTCGGTGAAAAGGTGCCCTGCGCTTCACCACAAACATTTTTCCCAACCAAACATACCCCATGACCCACTCCTGGTCACAAAGGAGACCCATCCCCAGTTTGGTGAAGATCGGATGCCTGGTGCATATTTGTATGGCAAAAAAACAAACATACACACATACATCAACTCTGCTTTATATATTAGATAAAAGCACACTTGTTTTATTATACTTTTGCAAAAGTGTTTATTTTATATTCCAGTAACCACTTGAATGAGATTGAATCTGTCTCTGCCTCTTTCGTGCACGCACACACACATTCATACATGAAAATGTCACTATTTGAAAACGCTACCACAAATGTTTTTTTTTTTCGATCGTGCCTGTACTCTGCATTATGGTGCATGATACTGAAAATGCAGTAAAGACAACATCAAAAATTAGAGTAATACCATTGTAGCAATAATAGCAGCTCACTACTCAAAACTCGGAGCGCCTGGCCTCAAACCCGAAACCTTTGGGTTATAAGGCAGCAGTTCTTACCTCTGCACCATTAAAGAATACACATCAACTGCCTGTCACTTGACATTTGAGCTTTGGTTTTAAACTCATTGATAGCAACATGAAAATCGAATGATGTTTTTTTCTTTGGTTATATTCTTGAATAAAAGCACACATGTTAATTAGATATCAGGACTAAAGTCACACATTATACACTTCATGTCATTATTAGAATAACATGGAAAAAATTTCTGTTTTAGCTATGTGTTCAGCAGATCCTGTCATCCTATACTTACACAGATCGTTGTAGACACGGAACACACATGAAATGTATGTATTCCAAGTAACAAAATATTACACTTTCCCTATACAACTCCAGGCACCTCACTCCCAGATAAAGAGACCTGAGCTCTGAGAATTTTGCGACGGACTCAGCTCCGTTGGTGGGGGTGGGGGTGGGTGGATGGGTGGATGATGGGATACCAGGCTGCTTGCTGCTTGTGCTGATCGACACATTTGCAAAACAAAAGACACAGACGGAGAGGTGTGAAGGAATTTAAGGTGGCCCGTGATTACAAGTTTTTTCATAGGCTTCAGGGATTCTAGTTTTAAACAGCGCAACATAGATAATGCAGCTTGAGGGCCTTTCCCAGCAGACCCAAAGCCCACATTAAAGTTAAGGAAGCCAAATAAATATGTATAAAAGAAAGGGATGGTGATAAACAAGAGGATGTATAATTTGGGGGATAAGTGCACAAAAATGATATTGATAAAATAGTAATTGTCTAATTGAAAATGGCCTTGATAGGTTCATAAAACTATGGAAAGATACTAAATGCTAATTTAGCATTCTGTTTGATTTAAAGGTCTTCACTTGTGATGATCAACTTTGTACTTTTAGTTCAGTAACACTTGTTTTAAGTCCCCCAGACTAATGTTTACTTGATTATGTTGACCTCTTTTATAAGTAACTTTGGATGAAAGTGTTTGCTAAGCAAATACATGTAAATAAATCTAAATGCAATAAAGCCCACAGGCCTCTGAGACCATCTAAACAAAAGTCACTCTGTGACTCACAAGGTAGAAGGTCAGGGCCTGTTGTATACCTTGCTGTTCTTTTATTCATCCCCTGTTCACGCCATCTACTTTTCTCGCATTTCTGGACAGTCTTCTTCCTGCTCTTACCAAATCTTCTCCTGGCTCTAAGCTCAAATGGTGAATAGTCAAGTAGGCCCTTTCAAATTTTTGGGGGATGTCCAGAGACAGGATAAGGGTAGAACTCCCCTTAGCAGACACAGATGTTCCTGCAATCTGTCTGTTAATGATTCAAGCAATCTCTCAACGTCTGTCTATCAAAATGGAAGTCTGGAAGACAAGTATGAGATAACAGTATTGGGGACTTCAGGTATGTTTTCGCTTGATCCAGACTTATAATAGTGTCCCAGACGTAGCTACCTCCAAGGTTATACAACACAATATTGGAGCAAGTTGCATCCTATTGATGGATAGTTCAACTGACAGAGTAAGTCCCACCTGGGTATCTTATGGTCTGTCTTCTGTCCTTCGCAATGGTCTCGTTACTGTAATTATAATCACTGTCTACCCATCTTTTACAACAAATTACCTGAAATCACCAGCATGTTATATTTTATGGTTTTGAAAATATAAAGAGCAAATGTAGATATTATTTAGGAAAAAGAAACTTTAAAAAGGCATAAAAACTGCAGGCTGTCAATAGGTGTGACTTAACAATCTATGTTTGCAGACAATATAAACAGGCTGCCAAAGACAAGATACAGCATTTATATTTGGCTGTGCTGGATATTCTAATGGGCAACACTCCCAATGCTTCTGAAACCCACCAATTTGTACAACTGTTATTGCTGGGCCAGTCAAATAAAAAATTGTTTCTTGTTAGTTTTATTTAATGATCACATCACTAAATTTTAGTTCTGTGGTACACCAGCAGGTGTTTCAAAAGAGTGGGACAGACAAACAGAGGGACTGTTCAAACATTTTTAATAGCTTAAAAACACTGAACATGACTAATTTAACTACAATGTAAGCAGTATGGGGGTTGAGAAGAAAGCACCAAAGAGAAGTACACTTCACCCAGGGGTGAAGTCGGTAGAGCAGGAGGCCCTTCTAACTAGACGGTAGTGTGTGCTTGACCTGAAGTACGTGAACCATTATCTTAAGCAAGACACTCGTACAGAGTCAAGCATGATCAAACATTTTGTCTTATCAAAACAGTGTTGCATGCAGAAATAAAAAGAAGCACATGCAGAGGTTCACACAAAAGAGTTTTTGAATGCCACACACTTGTTGCCCAGTTGTACCTCCAAGAAAATGGCCAGGTTAATGCAGGATGACATCATGAAAATCAGATCAACTTCTACCATAAATTGTTTTTTCCAGCTTTCATAAAGCATACATGCACATATCCTTAGGAGCTGCTAATGGAACATTTCAAAGGGATATGAGAGGAGTGCAGCATGGGATGGATGGATATAACAGCCCATGTCAATGTTCTGACATGCGATTTTTTCCCTGCTAAAAATATCTCACTCAAGATGAAAAATCAGATCAACAGAAAACAAATTCAGAACTACCAACACTTTTCCATCTAATGTATCCTTGACTCTAGCTTTCATTGAGTTACAAATACAGAATATTGCCTTGATCTACACAAGAACAATGTGCCACACAATAAATGCCACCTTTGACCTAAGGATAGTGAAACATTTCTTTTATAAAGAATACAGAAAGAAGGAAAGAAAAATAGACTGTAGCCGTCATAAACTAGAAAGACACAATAATTGAAAAATGAATGTACTAGTATTTCATTCAAATAAACACCAGATTGTAAGCTATGGACGATTACTCATGCCAAAATGAAATGCAACCCAACATGTTAACCACATTTAAAAGTAATGCATACGTACATGGTGCATCTCATTTTGGAACTGTTCTGTCATGTCATAATTAAAAACACATCAATCAAATGAACAATTTTTGGGTCGGTTTAAAATGCAACAGAACATCCTATTCATGTCCAGAGATCGCATGTCACAACTGAAAGCAAAGCATTTCGTTTAGCAGTTTCTCTGAGCGTACTGCATTTCGATTCAAGAGCACACATTAATCATGCCAAAAGTGAATGTAATCAAATGACCAATCCACATCAAAAGTTGAGGGAAAAGGCATCTAAACATTTGAGGTAACATGGAATTGATAAAGCTGTCATCTCATTCAGCGAGTGAAAGCCAACAAAGTAAATCACAATTTTACACTCTTCCATATAAAAAGAAGGGAAAAACAAAAATCTGGTTATCACAGAGGGTATAAATAAAAAGAAACGAAGAAACCAAGCTCGATGATGCTCACAAATGTTTCACTATACTCAGTGATTAGTTAAAACTGCTAACAACCCACACTTCAAAACTGTAAATGCACTGCTTAAATTAACATGTATAAAAAAAGACAGCCTAAAAGAAGAGTAAACATTTCAGTGGCTCCTAAAACATACTTTTTCTTCCACAGTCCACATTGTCAAAACCTGCATTCATAGACAGAATACAGAACTGTTGAGAAGTAGAACATCTCGTAACTTAACTGTTGATGGCCCTTGCCCACTTTTGATTATTCAGTTTTGGCACGATTAATGTGTGGTCCTGAAATGAAATGAAATACACTTGGAGAAGCCATTAAGCAAGATTCAATACGTTTGTTTTCCTTTTAGTTATGACATGTGATTCTTGGATATGAATTAAAACACAATATGCTTTTATATTGCATATTAAACTGATAAGAAAATGGTGTGCCATAGGGAAAAGCAATCGATCATTTGGTTGATATGTTTTTAAAAATGACAAGATAAAATGGTGCCAGTTTTAAACAGCCCACTTACATATGTATTGCATTTCAATGTAGTTAGAATGTTAACAAATTAATCTACTGATTTCCTAGTACTCCCTCCAGATAACGAAGGCAGGAGGATAGATGAATGAATATTAGAGGGCAAGGTACAAAATAGTACTCAATAACCCAATTATGTTTTCGCCTTGCTGAAATTTTCCAAAACACTGAAAAGCTAACAATGTTTTCTCTGCCAAAATCTCATGTACTCCATATAAAATCAAACAGATTACCAAATTCCTATTTTTGCAAGTGTAAGGTCTAAGGTAGGACATTCCCAATGACACCTAAAACACACACAAACTGGGACGATTTGTGATCATTTTTGTAAACAGAGGGCACAACTTAACTAAACAACTTGCTGATCTATCAATGACTACTAGGTTTTGCCCTGTAGTTCTCCATTTTCTGGAATATCCCTTCTGAAACTACAACCTTAAGTAGGGTCCAACCATACAATTTAAATAATCATTTTGGTGTTACAAACAGTACTAGCTCTATTATTAAAAAATCAAAACTATATGTTCAATTAGTTGATCACTCTCCTAAGGTTCCATTTCCAAATCAGGGTCACAAAGAGTTGAAGCCCATCCTGTCACTGCTGGGTGTAAGACAAAAGCCAACCCTGAACAGTGCAGTGTATCAGTTCACATACAAACCCACTCACTTATACAAATGCCAAAGTACAGACGACAAATATCTAACCTGCACATCTTTAGGAGATATGAAAACTGACATACTCAGAGCAAAATCTACACAGACATAGGCAGAATGTGCAAATGTCTCTTTGAAATGTGAGGCAGCACAGCTAAACACTAGGCCAGAGCCAGTGAATCCAGTCATCTGAGGGGTTCAATTTATGAAAGTTAAAGGTGTGCAGTCCAGACACTAAGGGGAACCTATCCCACTCCCAGTCATTGAGCTCTGATAATGCTGAGTGGGCACTGTTACTCACGGGATGCCTTTCACGAAAGTAAAATGGAATAGGCTTCACACCAAGGGGTGCGCGCTCCTTAATGACTGCGGTATAATAGCAAAGGGCACTACTGAAGAGGTGAGTACTCCAGGCGCCAAGGGGGACCCACCCAAAAGGTCATCAAAGTCTAATAATACTAACTTCACGCTATGGACAATGAAAGGCAACTTCTGTCCACCCCACTAAGGGCTCCAAATGGGCTTCAACCGGCATTGCACTAGGACATCTTGGTTATATTTTATCACATTGTGGCACACACATTAATTAACATTAACACTCACACAGGGCCTACCTTTACAGGTGTGAGAGTGAAAACTTGGGTCCCTAGAGAAAGACTCACACAGACATAGAAAGAATGTGCAGTCCTAACAAGGATGGTGGCCGGGCCCAGTTTAAGAACACCATCTCCTAGAACTGTGACGCAACAGTGCTGATCCACAAAAACAATGGCCAGGCATGGTAAGCAAATCAGTTTAGAGAATTATTACATTTGTAATGGATGCACAGTAGGGCGGTCCGTAAACCAAAGCAAAGAGCTGATCTTTGTAGAGTCATGTCTACACTAAGCATATTTTGATCCATTAGGGATAACTTACCTACCTGTGAAATTTCGGCACCATTTGTGAAACATTTGGAAGTCACTCCATTTTTTATTTGTGTTATTACTACGTATGCTTGGGATTCTTAATTGCCTATGTGATTAGTAAACAATATAAAAAAAGAAAACTGAGAACATTCTATTACCATACATTCCATTACTGATGACCTGTTTGAGGACCCAGTGATGTGAAAACTGCGATGTGAAATGCTTGACTGCTTACCAAGTACTCTTGAAGCCCAGCATCCAAGTGACGATTATCAGGAACTTCTACGTTAGTCTCTCGTTTCTTGGTATACACAAAGGCAGTGAATCGTTTCGCGCTCCAGGTCCAACATATCACGCCAGGTGGAGGGAGAAAGGTATTTATGGATTGAAAGTCTTCCTTTATAAGGCTCAGTTCAGGATGACTGCATGTGAATCCAAGGCCATCGCAGATTTTCTCGGTTTGTCAGTCTTATTTGGGTCAGACAGTGGAACAAAACACCATTTGCAATCCGAGCTCCTCTCAATGACATTGAATTGTTATCAGTACTTACTCAACCCAGGTTATTGCTAGTATGCAGCATTTTCAAGGCACCTCTGTGTTTTTTTTTGTCTGAATATTTTACAGCCTTTGCCCTTTTGGATTCTCAGCAGAATCAAAGGAAATGATGGTGTAAAGCCTGCAGCAGCCACAGTTACCAAACATTCCTAGATGTCTTAAGTGGACAAATGAAGCAGAGCAGCTGAAGTTGGAGGATCTGCTAACAGAAAGAAAAACATCCTTCTTTGATGCCGTTATGGCAAAGAAAGTTCGCAGCCGTTTCTCAAGAAACCACCAGAACAGTGTAAAGATGATCCAATCTTCAACTATGTTTGTGAACTGTCAGCATGTTTGATGCTTGTGAATAATGCAGGTAAAAGAGGAATATGTCTCATCGAAATGTACAAACAACGAGGAACAGAAACAGTTTACTCTTTGACTGGCCGCAAACCATTGCCAGAATTTTCCACTGTTGTCAAAGACAGTGCTAATGTTGTAGACTGGCAAGTGTGGAACAGTTGTTTACTATTCATTTCAGAGGACATAAAAACTGCCAAATGAAGTGACCTCAAAATGTTTTTTATTTTCATTAAAATTTTGTGCATTTTTTATAATTCTAATGAAAAAATAAAACTTAGGTTTCTTATTTTGGACCACCTTAATGTACAGTGATACTTACAGTTCTTCATTATACAACATGGCTTTGGCTTACCCCCCCCAACTACTCAACCCAGTTTATAGGCTCTCTGAAAAATGATTTCAATAAATATGAATCAATCTTTTTCTGTTCTTGTCTTTTTCTTTTAATTTTAAAGGTTTGTCTTTGGCAAATAACTAACATAAGAGTGGAGTTATACACTGTATGATATGCCTTGGATTATCTGTATGTATTTTTCTCCTGATGCATTTTGGGGCTGTCAGATGAGCCCACTCACCTTCCAAAACTCATCCAAGCCAGAATGTGCGACCCAACACAGTAGAACATGAACAATTTGCTGGTAGCTCCATCCAGCCCATTCCATATCTAAGAGCCAGGTTTTTTGGCGTCAGCTCAATGAGAAGAAGAATTCAAACCCCATGCATTCCACTTCCAATCCAATGGAACAATAACCCTCCATATAGAGCCCGAAATCAACAAGGCAGTTTCAAGTCTTTGTGGAGTTCATACTCAAGCAAACAGTAAAATAACTTTTAAAAGACATCACAAAACATACAGACAATGGGAGTCAGGCTCTGAAGAAAGACTGGAATTAAGTCCAGAATTAAGCAGAACCCCGTACATATCTGCAAGATCACCCTTACATCAAGTCGACGGGTTGGCAGTAATTGTGCTTGCAAAGCGTACAGCAGCTGGTGCTGCGGTCTGCAGCAAAGCACAGAGAGGCCAGGACTGTACTGTACTTACTGCCAGATCCTGAACTAGGCTCTCCTCAAATGAGTACTCCTCTGTCTCTATCCAAAACCTCTGATAACCACAGAGGAAGAGGTTAATAGAGCGATGCCTGGGGGGGTAAGAGCAAGATTAGGAAGGGTTAGTGGGAGGAGAAAAGGAAGACAGCATAGACACTGGGGCAGCACTCAAGCAGTTAATGACTTAGTGTGGACTGATTGGTCAAGTCTTGGCTTCTTTTGTGCACAAACTCCTCAGTAGTTGTCCAAGAAGGGTACTATACAAAGAAATACTAACTGATTTCAATCAACATAAAGTTTGCTTTCTTAATTTTTACTCTGTAGTAATATATTCTACTAGCTAACAGCCTGCTCCGATATGCTACAGCTCCATTCCTGTTCTCATTGAGGTGAGACCATCATGGTCTGTGTTTGCCAGTCACTGATTATGCAGGCAAAATTCCCTTTCTTGGTTGTCACTTATTAAGAGTATAAGGTTGGCGAAGCACATTTAACTAGCAAGCCCCAAGAAAGCAATGGGTTGTGATAAAGACAAGTAACTTTAACAAATATTAATAAAGTGGAAAAAAATATTCATTTTAACCAGTATGTTATATTACCAACTGTTACCAGTATGTTACCAAATTTTGAAATGACAATCTAGACTGTAAATTGAAAGCCAGGCCTGCTTCGCAGAGAGGAGATCTAGTCAAGAAATGCTAGTCACTTACTCAGTAATGTTACTATGGTCTATTATCTTGATGGTATAGAAACAATTTTGTTTTATCATTATTCACATAATACTACACTTTAATAATTTATAAATAAAGTGATATTGCTTTCTGCATTTACACTGTAATATTCACCTTAATAAAAGAAAGTGTCTAATGTGTGCATCTGTGAATCTGTGTGTTCGTCTGGTTGCCATGTTTCTGTTATATGCCATTTGATATAGAATTCATAAAAGCAGTGCTAATGTTTTGATACACCATCTGTTGGAATAAAAAATGCAATGCATTTTATTACTATATGCACTACAAAATACATTCTAACAGATGGTTGATGGTAAATGTTAACACTGAATTTGTCCAACAGAGACTAACAGATGGACAGAAATCAGCTTATTCATCTTAATAAAAGGACAAGTGTCTGTGTGTGTGTCTGTATATCTGTACTGCTGCTATATCTCAGTCTGTTAGATGCCATTTGGTATGGGATTCATTAAGCCAGTTTTAATGTTTGTGATGTGCCATCTGTTGGAATGAAAAAATCAATGCATTTTATAACTACATGCATTGCAAAACAGATTCAAATAGATGTTGCACTTCAAACATTAATGCCGAGTCCTAATTCCGACTGTTTTACAGTACAATAATGATGGCTTCTTGTCATTCTCTCTATGCTTTTCTTTTATACATATGTGGTGTATATACAATATGTATAAAGAGACAGAGGACCCAGTGTGAATGGGGGCTGCAACAGCTGGTTCACAATACAAAACATAAGTCAGTCCATATGATGTCCTGGTAGAAGGTGCACTGGGCTAGCATCAGCAGAAGCCGCTAGTCCCTGCAAAGGGCAATGAAGAGCTTAGTGAGGACACTCGTACATGTTGCCACAGTGGCTGCAGGTTTTCACTTCAAACAATTTCGTAATTAGAACCCATTTATTTCCCACCAAAGGAAAAATGTTTTTTTTTTTTTACTTCATTTTAGTTAATTCACTTGTTATGATTCGGAACCTTTAAATGTCTATTTTAATTTTAAACACCTGCATTTAAGTTTTAATTAGATCCTGTGTCCTTAACCAGCCACCAGTTAATAACGAAATGCAAATACTAAAGATAAAAGTGCCTGATGAAGATGGCAATTAAAATCAAACAAATCCTAAAATAGATTCCAAAAGCAAGGTCAAAAAACAAAGTAAAGTCGAAAAATCAGAGATCCAAATAATTAATAAAAATCACAATAAACACAAGTAATCTCACCACTCCTAACCATATTCGAAATGAACCTCCAGGAACAGTGGGAGACCCTCTGGATGTATTGGAGGGTAGTTCCTGACTGTTACTGACATGTGGCCCTGCCTCTTGAGGGTCCATTCACAAAACAAACAGAACATAACAAAGGAAGCTCACACACAAAATCGAAAACAAAGAATGATCCTCATAATCAAAGAAAGTACAATTAACATAATCAAAATAAATTAAAGAATCAAAAATGAACAAAAGAGACACAAAGCATGAATTTCAATGCCAGCTGTCCTGTCTCAGCTAGGGTTTTGGGGTTCAAAATCATGATTTGTGTCTCTTTTGTTCATTTTTGATTTATGTTATGTAAATAATTCTTTATTTTTGGTTTTGTCTATTTGTATCAGTTGTCTTTGCTATTTTCTGTTTGTTTTGTGAGCGGTGGGGCCACCTGCTAATCACCACCAGGAACTCTCCTCCACTCTATACATCTAAAGGTTTTCCACAGTTCCTGTTGGTTCATTTTGAATGTGCCAAGGAGTTGGAGAATTTACTTGTGTTTCCTTGATTTATTGTATTTCTGAATTTTTAAACATATTACTTGGCTTCTGACTATGTTTCTGGATTACTGCTTTGGGACTTTGTTTACACTGGATTGATTTAGTGTTTTTGGGCAATTCATTTACTTCTTGTGCTACATGGAGCTTCACTGTTATTGAAGAACAGTTTGTGAAAATAAACTTTTTATTTCATAAAGATTCAGTGCTTGCCCTAATCACTAGCCAGGGTTTTATGGAGATACCCCCTTCTAGTGGGCATTTCTGGAAGTGCTGCTGGAACACATTGGGATATATGTGCTTTGGGACTTAGTTTACAACACCACACACACAGGGGAAGAACCCTGCTTGAGACCTGACAATGAGAAAGAAAAGGGCAGGACTGAGAAATACAAGTCCATTTTGGTCCACAAAACAGTTGTGAACATATGGATAATCTCAGAAAGGAAATTCTACAATGTAATTAAAATTTGTCTTGGATGAATACATAGCACTAACAGCCATACAGTAAAATACCAAGCCTCATTATCATAAGTATTGCATTCTAATTAGGAAACTGGTTGGAACGAAAGCCTGCAGTCACTGTGGCCCTCTAGGACTGCGAGTGAAGATCCCAGGCTTATAGGAAATCATGCCATCAAAGTCAAGAAAGTTATGCTTCCCAGACAGCGCAAGAACATATACTGCTGTGATTAAAGTGGGTGAGTAGTCTAAAACTTAACACTGTTGGCCTTCTGTTAAGTAGGGGTTTTAGCGCTTTTATACTTTAGATGTTACGGGTACCCCAGAAGTGTTAAAAAGTAGAGCAGAAGTGTTAAGGAAGATCAGTAGGGGGCAGACACATGTCTGTACTCCCTCACTCCAGTAAAGGGCAACAGGGACCACTCATATCAGATACATTGCTCCCTACTGCACTTCACTATGAAGAGGTGACCTAGGGTAGAACAGCCCGTAAAATGGGTGTTGGGGTTCAAAACGGCAGGGATAACTTGGACTACTACAGCAAGTACTAGGTGAATGTCTCAGGAGGTCTGTAGCCAATCCTGACCCTTAAGTAATTAGGCAAATCAACCCAGAAGCAGATTTTGTCAAGAAGATACAAGTCTCTTCCAGACAGAACCCAAGTGCAGAGAGAGTTGGGAAGAAGATTTTGGCAAGCATTTGAGTGACAGGAGGAAGACAGTCCAAGGTGAAGAGTGGAAAGGAAGCAGTGAGCAGGAGGGGAAGGAGCTGTAAGATATCTAGCAGGCAGGCAAGAAGGGAGGCTGTGAGTTTTAAGGTGGTTTTATATTATTTGTGTGTACCTAATGACAACTCTTTCAGAGTTATTTTGGTTAAGGCTCATGACTTTCTGCTATTATCCTCCATATATATACAAGTGTATATATAAGTGTTTTAAAAAAAGCTAATGGGACTCCTTCATATATATAGCAATACACCTTTATGCTGCCTCATTGGGTCTGCTCTCTTAAGGTTGATGAATACTCCTGCAGTGAGCCTACGCCATAACTATCGCATAGCTGGACACATACCTTTTCAAAATGTGACTACACGTAGTGTCAACACAGACCCCTACAACTCTGATTGGCCCATACGGTAAATACTTATTTCCTGAAATGTTTTTCCGTTGTCTTTTGCTAGTAAAAATGAAGTAGACTGAGGAAAGACTTGTCAGAAAAGTTACAAAATACAGTTGTGTAATACCTCATCACAATACTACAAAGACAATGAGATGATTTCTAGCCTATAGAATGTAAACAGGAAATGGATTCACTTTACTTGTGTGCTACAAACGCAACCTACTGGCTACTAGTAATGGCATATGCCCATAGCTATGGCGTAGGCTCGACACACAAGTATACATTAGCTTTTATCTTTAGCAAAGTCAGAAGATGTTCTTTCTTCTTTTTTTTGTAATTTCTCTCTTTGTTGCTGCTGTTTGTTATAAGATTTATTAAGCTTCTGTAAATAAAGTGCCATCTATCTATCTATTGTGTAAAGTACTGCACTGTACTATTGTAATGGGGATTAAAAAATATTCAATTGTCTTCAGAAATGTTGCTTGTTAATATTTTTTTTTTGCTGTTGTGCATTTGTAATATCTAGCATTATTATGTTTGTATGTTACATTATGTTTATAATGTTGTTTAGGGAAGTTTGTATCAGATAGTTTAAAGAAAGTAAGCACATATTTTAAGTAAAAAGAATTAAAAGAGTTATTTGTTTTAGGATATAAGAACAGCTGTGATTGACGTTTCCCTAACCCGGTGTGTGTTTTAGAAGACTCTGTTAAGTACTGACTCAGGATGTGAAGCACAATGCTGTCTGTGATGTCACAAGAGATGATTTACTTTTATGAGCTCAGAATATCGGAGACAGAAAAACTTTAGATTTTATGAGTCCCTGGAATGGGGGCAGGATGAGTTTGCAACGCTGAGTATAGCTTCCCCCTTCAGGAAGAAAACTTGGGGTCTAAAAGGCAGGTTTTATGAGCCTCGACAATAAGAGGATAATAGAAAGTCAACTGATGTGCTGGCTAGTGAGAGAGAAACACACAGAGAGAAGACTGACAAAGAAAAAAAACTGACAATAAACCAGATGAGATGTTGACCTAGGTACAAAGTGAAGTGACCACAAAGAGCTAAACTGAATTAAAAATCTGACCAGAGTCTTGTGAAACTACTAATATTATGGGTCATCTGGAATAGACATACAAATATCGAATGTGTTGCTGATCTTCATCTGCTTTCACAACTATGGGATGATCTGCATTGAAATGGTATGAAAAGCCACATTTTATTTTGCTTTTGGTTTATGACACTAACTATAATATCTGTAAATTAAAACTTACTAAACCAACTTTCCTGCTTGTATGTTTGGTTCTATTTGTGCCTTGACAATCAGTAAAATAAGTTCTTCTCTCAGTTGAGTCAAAGAAGGATGTAAGAAATAAGCCACAGTATGGCCATACCTTGGTGAAAGTCTGAAGCTAGTGGACATGAGTCGTGGACTGTAAATCCCAAAAGCTTGTGTCTGGTTAGAGAAACAGGAGTAGCAACAGAGATGCAACATAACTGTAGTGTACAGAAATAAATCTGTGCATTTGGTAAAAGGGTATTTAATGATTTCAGGTAAGGTGTCCCGAAAAGCCCTCCCATGACAAAACAACCTTATACAAAATGTGTCATTCTAATACACTATGCTGCTTGTTCAGACCAACACAGAATACTAGGGCATTTACTGTTGGTGTGATCATTTTTGTTTTATTCTTAATCTATTACGTTATGAATTTCTGTTGCTACTTGATCTTAAGCACATTGTAATGTGTCATGTTTATGTTGTATTTTCCCAATTTTGAGAATATTTGGAATTTCTAAGTCATTTATTGATTTTCCTGTTTGGTATGTTGCAATAAATCAACAGAGAGAAATATATATTCCCTAGACGTAACCCTGGATTGAACCTGGTGTATTCCACATGGTAGTTTTCTGTTAGCCACAGTTTGTATCTAAAGACTGTAGATTTGTCATTCAATTTCTTCAATGTTCACCTTCTACAAATATCTGCTAAACTGATAAAATTTAGATTTTAAAAGATTTGACTATATGATCTTGGAACACTTTTTAACGTGGTCTGCTGTTGAACTGGGAAAACTCAAAAGTGCAGCAATGCTTGACCAATCAGAATCCGCTGAGGTTGGTGTGGGAATTCCAAAGGGGGGCAGGGCGGTGAAGGGGCGGGAGTGGGGGGGGTGGAAGGGCTGCTTATACACAGGCAGGTTAGCCGCAGCTTACTTTACCGTCAAGGTGAAGACCAGACTGTCATAGTCTGTTTTCTCAAGCACCTTTTCCAGCCAAATATGTTGGTAGGAGCTCAGGAAGTAATTGTTATTTTTGTGTCTGATGAATAGGGTCATGGGTCATTTAAAAAGGAACAGAAAACAAAGAAGAGAGAAAGGTCACCACTCGTAAGATAGGAAAAAATAACCGGTGTGCATTACTGACAACCAGGCTGCAGCTCTGTCCTGCTCCCCTTGCCCAAATTACAGGGGAACCTGCCCCCTACCAAGCTGCTGCTTTGTTGAGTAAAACATTTATAAATGCTTGGTGTAAAAACATGCTTTTTGAAATGACATTCATCTTCTGTCTCTATGTACTTGAAGTGAAGAAGTGGATTTTCTAGTTTATGAGCACATGGGCAATGGAACAGGAATCATCTCTTTCACAGACTCTGCCAGATACAGACATATACAGGAATCAGGTAACAAAGGTCATAAGGAAAAAAGAGTGGACGAGGGTAAAAGACAAGAGTGTGCTTGGGAATGCTGGCTCCTCTGCTTGTTCTCAAACATGACTGCCCAAAGATGGCTCAGGGGCAGAAAATGGAAGCTTGCCATTGGAAGCCATCAGGAGCTGTACGAGTCTAAAACCCATTTCCACCTCTTCCCTTTCATGACTGAAATAAATAGCACATACAGACTTATGCCTCACTTTAAAGACTGCAATAGTTCTTCAATGGCAGAAGAGTGTGTCCAGCCTTGCATCAAAGCCTTTTTTTATTCTTAAAAAGCAGTACAGCCTCATCTAGAATGCTTTTCAAAAAGTAGCAGAATGTGCCAAGTTTCTAACATATTTCTCAAACATCAACATAAAAAGTTGGAAAATATCACAAAACAAAAACAGCAGAACAAGCTAAATGCCAGTTTAAACACTGACATATTTTTCAAAAAGAAGAAGAGCATGCCAAGCTTTGGTTCAAAGGCTGCCATTTCAAAAAATAATGCTAAGATGCAGTTTATTCTTCTCAAAAACAGCACGCTAACCCTTAGTTCACTGACTGACATATTTCTTGAAAATTAAAGAATGCCAGTCACCTCAAAAATATTTCCTGTAAAGCAGAAGAGCTTGGCAAGCCTCAATTCCGTGTTGAAACAATTCACAAAAATTATCAGAGTTTGCAAAGCCCCAATTAACCGCTCTCTAAAAAAGTATGCTAGCTTTAATTCACTGGTTGGCACATTTCTAAAAAAAAATCACTGAAAGGCTAGTACACTTCACAGAAATACCAGATCAGGCAAAAAAAAATGATTGTTAATATTTAGCTCAACGGATGGCACATTTCTCAAAAAACAAGAGAATGCCAAGCCTCTGTTCAAAGGATTGCAATCCAAAAAGCATCAGAGCATGGCAAGCTCCAGTTCACCTTTCTCAAAAAAAAACAGACCAGCACAATAGTTACAGGCTGGCACCTTTGTAAAAAAGTAGATGAACATGCCAACTGTCATCTGGCAGGCTGATATGTATCTCAAAAATCAGTTGAGCACTTCAATGCTCATCTAAAAACCAGCACATTTTTCAAAAATCTGTAGCGTGACAAGCCTCAATTCAAAGGATGGGTCGTTTAACAAAAACAGCAGAGCATGTCAGATCTCAGTGTAAAAGCTGGCACATTTTAAGTGCAGCAGATTGTGCCACATCTCCATTCAAAATGATTTTTTAAAAGACCAGCAGGATTTATCAATTCCTTATTTAAAGTCGACAAATTTCTCAAAAATCACCACAGAGCACAAAGCCTTTGCTGAAAGACTGGCACATTTCTCAAAAGATAACATAGAATGGGTAGTCTCACTTTGAAAGTGGTACTTTATTCTGGGGTAGCAGAGTGTATTAAGTGATTATATACCTCTACAGATGGAGGCCACACTCCATCTTTATATCGCCAGGGGGTGGTCAAGAAGGGCATCAGTAAGAGGATGACTTTGTGATTGTAGCTCAGCCTTCACATGTCTAGTGGTTTTGGCAAAATGAAGCAGCTCTGGCCTGTATGTTCACAGCATGTGGGTCCTAAATGCCCAGTAGGGGACAATCATACCTTGGAAGGTTGTAGAGAGGTGCCATCCTGAAGCATGCAACCACTGCTCGCTTACGCTGCTTAGATAGAAGCTTGTGCCACACTGCCTTCTTGGACCTTAAAGGCTGCTCAACCTTATGAAAAGAAACACAGACTGAAAATTTCTCAACATAATAACTAGTAGGGAGGGTAAGATGCTTAATAATTGAAGGATTGCACCATTAGCTCTTTTATCATGGGTTTATAACTCCTAGAAATGTACAAAGTGGTATGATTAGATTTCACCTACACCTACCTGCTCCAAGTGGTAGACAGCAGCCGAAATTCTCTGCACCCTGTTGACTGTGTGTTCTGGGTCTGCAGGCTCTTCACTCTTCACCACAACATCTTTATAAAGGTTCATTTGCCATCGTACTGCTGGATCTTCAGACTGTAAGCAATAAAAAACAACCATGGAAAAAAAAGGACTGAAACTGTCATTCCACATTCCTGCAACCAATGGAGTATTAAAGTGAATTGAGCGTCAACACAATTTAGCATTCTTCAACATCTGTAGCACATGAGCTTAGATAGACTAAGAGTGTTTGGTAGCTGTATTTCAATCCACATCCCATCAATTTTTCACTTCTTCTGACCCTAACACAGTCAACTGATGTATAGGTGCTCTTACTTTGATACACCTGCATCACATGAAAGTACTGGAAAACAGGATAGCTGAGGAAGGCAAAATACAGAGAAAAGTTTGATTTCAAACTGCACAGACATAAGGATGTTAAAGGCTCTGCATGCAGAGAGGAAGTTGGGGTTTGCAATGAAAAGGTGACACACCCATACTTATTTATATTTTATAGTATACACACACACAACTCGAGGACCTGTAGGCTTACCTTTTCTCGCAAGTGCAGATTTTGTCGAATATGGTCCTTAACCTCATCATCTGTATCCTTCTGCAAAAACAGGACCAGACAATATAGTCAAGCATTGTGAAGGTCCAGATTGTCAGCAGCTACCTACACCCTGTTGAACCCTGACCGTTGATAGTCATAAACCATGATAAGCCACTGCAATGAGGACACTTAATCAAACAAGAAGGTGCAAAGTACTTTTATTCCTATAAGGTAGTCTATGGTTGAAAACTTCAAAGTATAAACAGTGCAACTCCCCTAAATAAATGAGTAATGACAGAATCCAATATCCATGTGCAGGCTGAAAACCAGTAAATAATTAAAATCTCTACTTGGGACAAAAGGTCTCCTGTGGCGATTATTATTTCATTCATAAAGTCTCACTCTCTCTGTCTTCCCAGCTCACCCCAGCCAGTCTTCCCAGCTGGCAAAGAATTTGGCAGCTATGGTCGCCCTCTCAATATTCACGTCCTGTTTGCCTCTACAGGAATCAGCAATGATCGATCCAGCCAAACCTCCACCATCCCATCATGCTATCTCAGCACTTTTTGGATACCTGACAGATCTCAATCCTGGTCCTGATCCAATGTAATTGCGCAGCAGGGACATCCCATATCTTCACTCTTACACAGGGGCACTGCCTGCCCGCCCGCCCGCCTGGCTGCCTGACCGACCTCTGGTTTCCTTCCAAAAACATTCCCCTCCTACATTTGTGGACGCAGATGATTTAATCACAAACAACAGGGTGCTAATGAGGTAACTGGCTACTGCACACCTCCACATGTGAATACTTAGCCAATACCTCACCTACACCCGGGAGCTGTCCCGCTTCGCTACCACTCACCTATACCACACCCCAAGCAATAATGCACTTCATTATCGTAAAACTTGCACCATTATGGACCTCTCCTTATCACAAGTGTAAAGAGTATCCCTGGCTTTACAAGCCATGGTGAAATCACACCAATGGCGGTGTGGTGATGATGGTATATTTTGCTGTTGGACAAGTGATGCATTTTCTTGTAACTATTGCTACATTTTTATTATCTTTAATGATATCAAATAGATCTTAAAAACTAATTCTGAACAAATAGTATGCAAGCCACACGCTGGGCTCTGATGCAGCTGTCTGGACCATCAGCCACAACTTATCTCAAGCTGGGGCTCTCCCCTTGCAAGGAAGTTAAGGTGCTGCTGATGAACAGCTTCCAAAGAATTTGTCGTACAAAAACCACAAGAAAGGTGAAGCTGGGAGCCAAGTGATACAGGCATAAAGCAAAGGCAGACAAGATGAGAGAAAGCTACACAGGGTCAGCAAGTGGGTGTGACCCAGACCTCCGGTGAGGGGGAGACAGACATCCATAAGTAAGATGTTAATTGCTTTACTCTCTGAGAAGAAAGAATACAGACTGAAATCACCTTTTATTATAGACTGATGCTGTTAACATTTAAGTGTTGCTGGTGCCCTCCCACCCTGGAATGGTGGGACCACATATAAAAACTGTTGTCATTTCTACACAGTGTGACTGAAATGTATGTAAATCCCCTTAAAAAAGTGTGCAATATGCACTTTAATCACATCTGAATTGTAATTTTTAATTGTGGAGCAGAGGGGTAAATCAAGGAATAATGTGTCCTCATCCCAAACATGATGGACGGCACTGTATATTTTATACTAAAAGCAGTTTTAGTGGACATAGTCAAGTGGTTGGTGTTTTATTTGGTGTTTTCTGTTACAATACATTATATATCTGCATCTGAAGTGCAAAGAAGATTTAGCATTTAGTTTAATGTGCTTCGGCAAGAAAAAACTCAATCATAGAACACAGTTTTAAAGTGGTCCAATAAATTTTAATCTACTGGTAGTTTGAAGAACATTTTTGTTGGTTCTTTGACAACTGTAAGAATGCCAGAAAATATCCAAAGGGCAAATGTCAGTTAGTAGCATTAAATATTTCAAAACTGGTCAGTTCACCAAATTATTCATCAAGATTATTCCTGTCAGCATATGCTAAAAAAAATTTTGTATAATTTATCTTCTTTTTATGCAGTTTATTGGATGGCTAAATGAAAAATGTTATAGGTTGAACATATTTGTAAACTTGTTTAGAAAAATGCATTGTTAATGGTGAAGCTCATTGAAAAATGCTATTTTAAAAAAAGATATTTGAGTCAAGGTAAATAAATTGCATCAATCTACTTTACCCAGCACCATCAATCAAGTAATCATTAATATTATTCTTTAAAAAATCATCATATCCTTCCGTTGTACCTCAAAAATGTATTATGCTAAGGATTTACGCTGGCAGTGATATACTGTACATCAGGTGTCAGTTCCCTACTTTGAATTATAACTATTGTTTTATTTACAATATGTTTGCTTCCCACTTTCCTCTTTTAGTAATAGTCATGTGAGAATTATACTTGAAAAGACACAAAAACATTTTCCATTTTTACTATAAGACTATTGTTATTTTTCTGTCTAAAGCTCCAATGTTATTATGGAAGTAATTGTCTTCTTGAGTCTCAGTATGGCACAGAAGTTCTTATTTGTATCCTTAGGTTAAAAACTAAGGAATCCTGGACTAGGCATGTGATGAGAACAGTAAAGCAGGTGACATGTAAAACTATGACTGTCTGATGAGGAACACTACATTTATTAAGAGCTGTATTGGAATGCTTGGGTTCAAATACATTATGAAAACAATGTTTGCTTTTGAAAGTATTTTATGATACTGCTTCCTCTGAACCAAAATATAAAGTATAAAGCTGGATCAGCCTCTGGGTCTTCATTAATTTTAATACCACTGTTTTTTCTCATATCCCTTGCCATATAAGGCATTGTTTAGATAAAATTGATCCTGACTGTTGTAATTCTGACAAATCCAAATACTTCACCTTTCAAATGACCAATGTGAACTTACCAGTCCATATCTGAATTTGGCCAGCGATATCAGCTCCTGATCTCCTGGAGTGCACATATTCAGACCAATGGGCAACATCTTTTTGAGAGCTGCAACAATCAGCGAGGTCTGGATAGAATAGAATTCCCCACGGCGCCTTGTCCTCTTTCTTTCTTGATCTTGGCCTCCTGTCTATTTTTTTAATAAAAAAGAAAGTTAAAACAACAAAAGCCATGATGAATAAATATCAGAGGTCATGGTGATTTACTTTGCCCAACAACGCTCGCACTGGAATTCTTACTATGTATCTTTACATGTCTCAAACAATGGTGACAACACAGGCCTATCTACAGGATCTGAAAAAATCAAAAGCCAAGAAACTGGTATTAAATGGCATCCCATCCAAGGAGAATTACCAGTTCTGAAAGGTGGCACCCAACAAACCAAACATAATGTTGAGGGTGCATTGATTTTTTAAAGTTTAGAAAATATGAAGGAAGGGGCAGGGAAACTGAAATTGGCTCCAATCCTCATCATAAACAGCAGGTTTAAACAGGCCTATATAAATGTCTACATGATGCTGCAGTATAGGTGGTAAAGTTCACCTTCTCACTGTCTTTTGTTACTGAAGACCCAAAGGACTTCAGTGAAGTGAGAGCAAAGGATAAAAATGAGCTGCAGTCTGGCCCGCTAGAGATCTACTGTTCCTCCCAGATGTCTTTTAACTCTCCAATGTTTATGGGTCATCAGCATACTGGTATTAAATTTACATTTGGTAATATTGCTTTTAAAACACCCCAAAAAGACAAAATACTTAACAGCTCATTAAAATCACATTACAAATGAATATCCCTTTCTGTATAAATTCTTATAAAGAACAAAAGAGAGTTTACAGAATTTGGTAGTGCTGCATCCAAAAGCTTGCAAAGCTGCTCTACTGGAATACAATCTGTACCTGAAAAGCCTTCTCACACAAAAAGTTCAGTCTCTTTAAAATTCTGAAAAACCAGCAAGGAATGAGAAATGATAGGTGAGTGTGCAATGGGCTAGATTTTTTTTGAGCTGAGGTTATTAAGGGTTTAGTGTTTGGACAACACTGGCATATTGTTTAGACCCAAAAATGATTTAGGGAAGGCCTGATATCCAATTTATATGTTTGAGTGTAGTAAAAGAATGCACTTTAGCTCTTACCAGTGTCACACGTGTGCACCTGGGAGGCAGCCTAACACTGGACCGTTTATTACCAGGACTCTGCAGTACAGGTCCTTTGCATATACTGTATGATAAACAAAGAACTCTATCAAACCTTGTAAAAAATGTAAAGAAATGTAACAGAAAGCAGTGGTTTTATTATCAACAGTAACTCAAAAATGTGTTAATTGCTTTATTTCACCAGTAACCAGTAAAGTTAAATTATATACTGTAGCTATAGGAGGTAACTGAGACAT
This sequence comes from Polypterus bichir lapradei, assembly GCA_026402145.1. Classification (NCBI taxonomy): domain Eukaryota; kingdom Metazoa; phylum Chordata; class Cladistia; order Polypteriformes; family Polypteridae; genus Polypterus; species Polypterus bichir. The sequence goes on from JANRMT010062799.1 coordinate 7,699,478, forward strand.
GGCAGGAAGCTGGCTGCATCTATACTGGCTGTATATTGAGATGTCACATTTTAAAAGGATCAATGAGATATAACTTAACTCTTACCTCATGTCTGAAGTGTTAAGGGCTAAGGTGATGATAACTACCTGCTAAACCAGGGGTCAGTGCTGTGTGCTAATGTTTCTCTCTTCCCCTCTCTGCAGAAAAGAAGATTGATAACCGTTCCCCCACTGACCTTAATTCCATTGTCCACCCTCATGTACCCACCCCTTCCTGCCTGGAACCCATACGATTGGAAGTTCGGCCATTTTTGAATCAGTTCTGTGTTGGACTCCAGTCTGAATAGAGCTCATTTTCACCTTTGAAAAAAACAATTTTCTTTTTATTTATTTTCATTATACAGAGTCATGGATGTACCCTAAATCTTTTTTCATGATTGCTTCTTGTCTTACATCAGGTCAGATGTGTTACCTAACATTCCAGCTAGCATTACCAAAAAGTGACAAGCAGAAAGAAAGTATCAAGTCCTCATATTCTGAGATATAAGTAAACTTGTCTTGTGTTGTTAGGTAAACAGTTATCAAAGGTTGCACAATTAGCATGTGAACAGCAGAGGATACACATACGAGTGAGCATCCATGTCAGTGTAAAAAAGAAATGGGTCCTTAAAAGATGGTTGGTGTGTTGCAAGATGCTTTGAAATGATCTCACTTATCTCATTTAACTGCAAAATGCACAGCTAAAACAAACAATACCACTTGAGAAAAACTGTAGTGACCAAGTGTGAAAAGGGGTTTCAAGAAAACTTATGATAAAGAGAGCATCCTTAGCTTCGCTATTCCAGTTTGAACTTAAAAAATTAAAATGTCAAAGATTCCATACACATAGACAGAATGACCGAGTGAGCATGGAGCTGCAAAGATTCAGTATATAAACGTGTATATGCAGTGTGTATTTGCATGGGTATATATTTGCTGAACTATTTTCTAAACAGTATGTATCTAAGATATTTCTTTCTTTCTTGCATCATGTTTTTTATATATAGCTTCTAAAACTAAAAAAAAAAGTAATTTTCTTTGTGTGCAACTCGCAAAGCTTCAATAGAATTTTGCAGAATGTCATCAATGTCATTCTAAAGTATGTCTGTAAAGGTCTTGCCGGTGTCTCTGCTAAAAACACTGCAGAAGTTAGTGACGCACATGGTGCTGTGTAATCCTGGCAGAATCCTGAAGAGACTGAAATCACTTAGGTAGAAAAAGTGTTTGGGAAGAAGCTTGGGAAGTGTGCCAACAATAAACTACGATAAAATTCACACTCACAGCATTTTCCTTAAAACTTACTTTATTTTTCCTGTAACCCACAACACCAGGGACCTTTAGGAGAGAACATCTCATGGAACAAAACCCATGGCTAAAATTCTCTCTCTGATATCACTGATGAAGAACACCAAAGCACACGAGCTGCCTTTATGGGAGCACTGCAGGCTGCAGCTAAAAACAGAAGCAGGAGTCAGAAGCAGATTGAGGCTTATGCAGGTCTAATGTTTGGACCATTGACAATCATGGAATGAGTGTTCTACCCATAAAACCACGCACCACTAATGCATTGGCAAAGCCTGCCCCTGCGCTTTTTTAGGCTCCATATGGATTGGTGAAGATGAAAGCAAAGTAAGCAGCTCAGAGATACCAAAAGAGCCAAATGTCAGACTTTAAAGCACAATTCATGCAGGCTGAACGGTACCTTTAAGAGCATGGACTGGAGGAAAAAGAAAAAGAAAAGGATGAAAAGTTCAGAAATGGTGACCCAACAAATACATGTTTATTTATTTTTTTGTTTTTGGCAGCTGTTTCTAGACACCATCCATAATTCAAGTGCATATTAGAATATACCTTATTAAACTGCTGTGCAACTCTCCCTCAACATACATGAAATAACCAACACTGTTTTGGCATAGCCACAAGAACAGCAGCAGGAGAATATTTACTCATTCTATCACACTGACATTATTCCTATTAACATTTTTTACTCTGTGTCTCCAAGCAGAAAATTTAGCATATAATGTGTAAGAATTTGCCATGTCAGAATCCCTTTAATTAAATGTCAAGAATGGTATTATCAAACAAAACTAAGTTATTAATTTGTTTACTTTAAAGTATCCCAAAGAAGTTAATTTTCTGCATCTTTCAGGATGCAATAACACATAGTGGTCCTTGCACCATGTCATTTAGAATGTGTTACTAAATAATTATAAGAAACCAACAGAAGATCTTTCCTATTTAAAATTCCATTAGCACTGCATAGACACAGGGGCACCGGGAGCATTGCAACAACAGTCATTTCCTTACTGCTACTTGAACTGCATGACTACAGGGTGTGAGACACAATACCACAAAGGTATTCATTTGAATATCACCATTTGTATATTGTCATTTGTACTGGCCGGTTACAAGGGTACTATACAGCATCCCAGAAAAATTCCTTTACATGCCGACAGTTGTACTGCATTCTTTCATTTTGTTGTACTGCATGACCACAGATATATTGATTACTTTACCATCTCTTGTAATGTATGTTGAAGAGAGACATGACACAGTAACAAAGGCAAATTATTAGCTATCTGTGATTTGGTCTCCATTATCACAGGACACTTAAAACTACAACATCATTGACTCTTGTACTGCAGAGCCACAGGTGGCACTACACAACAATATATGACTTAGGCCATAAACGCTAGTTACCTGAGCAGTAGGTATCTACAGTATTTGCTTGTGAAAACATTATGCAACATTAGAAAAGGATTACAAATAAATATTGATACAATACAAAGTAACAAGCATGAGTTGTGTTTTTAAAACAAACTAGTATTTGGTGTGGCTATCCTTTAGAACTGAAACAATTCAGTTTTGCACAATGCTATATATTTTTATATACAGAATATATTTTGTCATCTGTGAATTTGGGAGGCAGCTTAAGTGCTCTGATCTTGCTAGTTACCCAAAGACCCAGGGTCTGGCGCTATGTTCTAATGCTTTCTCACTTCCTTCCTTTGCATTTCAATGGATGACATACCGCTACTCCACCACTGATATCAGTCCCTTTGACTGCCCTCCTGGACCAGCCTCTTCCAGCCTGAAACCCGTATTACCGGAAGTTCCACCATATTTGTTCAATTCTATGTTGGACTTGCGTTTGAAAAGATGTTTCTATCATCTTTGTAAAATTAATAATTAATGAAATGGGAATCATCTTCACATAACATTAAAATACTATCCTTACTATCCTAATAGAGCTACAAATGTACACACACTGTCTTTTTGTGAACCTACCTTGGACATCTTGCTCTTGCTGTCCCCCGTAAGAAAAGACAAGTTGTTGATTTCATTCTGAACAACAAAGTTCTGCTCCTCTCTTTTAAAGTTCTGTCAAAGAGAAGAAATGACCACAATTAGAAAGCTGCAAAGAAGCTGTACTTTAAAGAAGGGGTACTTTTCTAGACAAATCTCAGGCTTTGTCTCATGCTTTCACCAGAAGGTAACCACCTTTTCTTTCAGAGTTTCTTGCCTTTTCTTTGAAAAATCACCCTTAACACAAAGTCATCCATTTGGATTATAGTGAAATAAAAACAGCATGCTGCCCGACTGCTTGTAAAATTAGTTTCGCATGGCATTCCTTGGCTCACTATAAAAGCTGGTGTTTGAAATATCCTATCTTTGACGGTTTGATTGAGTTTTCTTCTGCCTAGGAAACATTTGTTAATAAGATACTGAATTCTAGGTAGATAAATACTTAAAAATGATGACATCTGAAATGTATGACTGCCTTGTGAGGTAGCCCGACTGCAGAATGGTTTCCACTGCTGCCCCACAGCACAAATAACTGAGTTTAACATTCAACCCAGTTACTGTCTGTATGTTGTCTGAACATTGTCCTTTTTCCCCAGGTCACTTTATTTTCATTCCACAAATACAGTATGCCCAAATATATCCAAGTAAGGTTAACTGGCAACTACTAATTTAGCCCAGCATGACTGAGTGTAGGTGCCCCTGTAAATATGAGATGTAGCGTAATGCGACATTCCCAGAGACATGTTCATAGCGCTCCGAGACAAGTCACTACAAATAACACAACTTTTGTCACTAGTTGCAGAGCTGGGCATATCTGACAGCCAACAAGCTCTCAACCAGGAGTATGATGCATTCAGCCGGTGTTTTTGTCTACACAAAGAGAAAAGCTGCTTTCCTGTCACAGGTCTCATATTGGAGCTAAGATTGTGGTTGAACATACTATACCTGGAATACATTTGTACAACCACCAGGCTATCAAAATGCAACAAATTTGCAACACTATGCAGATCTGAAAATGTGCTGAGAAATTATCAGGGAGTTATATAAGCTGACACTAAATGTCTGTTGGAATTGCAAATTACTGTGTCTGTAAAAACTAGTTCAGCCACCACAAGCCTATCTGGGTTCTGTTTTTACAGAACATTCAAGCAGAAAAATCTCCACAAAATGGAAAACTGAGAAAAATCAATATGTGACGAGTAACTCTGAATGAGGGCTGCACTCTGAGGAAGTCTACATTGTTTATTAAAAAGGCACAAATCTAGTGTGCGATATTTTATCACTATATGCAGTACAAAATACACTGTAATGGATGGTGCATCACAAACGCTGAACAATGAATACACTCTACACAGAGTAACTGTCAGACTGATGGAAATCAACTTAATCAACTGAATTATATATGCTGACATAGGTGCAAGGGAATGGGAATGGGAGAAAAGGAGTGGGGGTGGTGGTGGGAAGGGGGAGTTTATGGCAGTCCTGGTACAACAGAGAAAAGTTGTGAAGATAAAAATTACGTTCTCTTTTCATGATTCTATAAAACGATAGACTCAATGTCATATCACGTAAGTGCTAAATAAGTTATATTTGAGTGACACAAAGTTATCTTGCTGTGTCTCTCTCAGGTCTGGACCCAGGGGCACTACACTGTTACTTCCACGATGCAACAGTTGAAAAACAGTTGCGCAGAGTATAATTATCAAGTTGTTGATGGTGATGTACAAGTGAGGAAGGTAATTACAGAGTTTTAACACAAGTTTTAATGTGTGCCCATTTAGGAGATGCATATTCTTTCAATTAAATCAGTCTTTAGCAGTGCATTCAAAGTCAACAATTGTTTTGATCGTTTTTTACTTTGACATATCTGTGTCTCATATGCTATGCCAATTTGATAATTAATATATTGGCTTTATTTTCTTTTTGTCTTCTTTTCAACTTGCCTTTCGGGAAGGCATTGAAATTCAGGTTGTACTTGTTCAAGTAATATTTTGTTAAACATTCAGGTTTAGGGTCATTGTTTAAACTATGCCATTCATTTTTTTAATTCCTATGTGTTGATTCTACATTAATTTTGTGATTTAGTGTGTATTTACTTCATGATTTATGTATGGATATATTTTAATATTAGATGCGATTAGTCACGATTAATTACATACATATGCGATTAATTTGTTAATTTGTTTAATAAATTCCCAGCTCTAACACACACACACACACACACACACACACACACATATATATATACATGGAAGTGAAGGTCTGTGATACAGTTTGCATATTTGCAGCTGGAGATCCACAAAGGGAGAAAATGAATCACGTATCATAATGTAGTTTTTATTCCTGAGCTTTCAGCCCCTGCCAGGAGCCTTCATCAGAGGATAATGCTTAGATATACAACAATCAAAGGCAATATATAGAAAAATTAGGTGGGGGGGAGGGGTAGGTCAGTGTGTGCAGGGTAATGACGTGGGCGTTGGGAGGAGTATTGGTCGTAAAGTTTTATTTATTATGAATATGTTCTTATTAAGTTTGCATATGCTGGGTTTATGTCCAAATGTCTATTAATGGTGTTTTCATCTGATAGCCAAGATTCAGCCAGCTCTCTGGCACTTTTAGTACTGGCCTAAAATCTTACTTGTACATTGTCCCAGTTAAATGTACGTCCTGTTGATTTTGTTTGCGTATAGATTAGTGATCGTGAGTCCTTCTGACGGCATTGCGATGTTCCTGGCTAGCAGACGAAAACGGCATTAATAGACATACACACACACACACTAACTGTGGGTCCTAGAAACTATTGAAATCATCAGAAAAAAAGATGTCAGGTAACTGAAAGGAACTACTCTGGGCATCTCTCTCCTAGGTTTCATTTTTCCGATGTGCTCACCTCACTTGTGTATTAGTGGCAGGAGGAAAAGTAAAAGGGATACCATTTTGCCGATGTGCTCGTCTCGCTTGCGTAAGAGTTTCACTCTTTTCTCGGCAGTTTTACTTTGGCAACAGAGTCACTTTCTTCTTCTGACTCATTAACTTGTAGCCGCCTTGCCAGCTCTCTGAGCTTCATGCTGTAGTAGCCTTGCACTTCTGGGCCGGACAGAAAGACACACACACTTCCACGTGTAGATGTTTAGTTTTCTGTTTCTTCGGAAGTGGAGCCCTTACCCCGACTTAACTTCTCACTTCCAGGGCCAGACAGACACACACACTTCCACATGTAGATGCTTATATATAAGATGTATATGTATGCAAAGAATAAATGGAACTAAGGCACGGTCCTTATTATCACTATTGCAGTTATACATTGGTGATCCTGGGAATAAACAAAAAAGAAAGCAAATATGGAAGCCTTTAAAAATAATTCTTATGTTTCACAGCATGATGATTTTTAAAGGAACTTTAAAATTTATTATTTTATTTCTAGTGTTCTTGTTCAGCTTTTGATACTTTTCTTGGCTTTTCTGCAATAAGCTAGTCATGTAGTGCCTGTGGCTCCAACAAGGTTGCTGAAATAAGCAGAAACAAATGTCTTGCACTTTACTAGTGAATCCAGTTAAAGATGTCCCCTGCTAAAGAGTATTTGTTATCATATAAGCCTGTTTGAATTTTTAAATCAAACTCTCTTGCACTGCGTATTGCCACTACACTTAAACTAGGTTTCCGGTACTGTTTATGTGCAGCACCTTATCAGTAAGTGGCACACTGATTAGTGTTGCTTCTTCACAACTTAAATGTCAGCCTGATAATGGTCTGTGTGACATCTCCGTGATCTCCATGCCCAGAGAGGTTTTTGCCAGACATTCCCTGAAGAGTAGTTTGCCAGCAGCTATACCACATGTTCTTCAGAACAGGTAGTCCACCTGAAGATAAGCATGTTTGGGCCCAGCCAGTACTTGGATGGGAGACCATCTAGAAAACTTGGATTGCTGCTGGAAAAGGCATTGGAGAGGCCAGCAGTGAACATTTAACCTGTAGTCTATGTGTAGATCCCAATGCCCCAGTGCAGTGCCAGGGACAATGTGCTATGAAAACTGGTACCATCCTTTGGGTGAGACATAAAACCGAGGTCCTGACTATCTGAAGTCTTAAAGATCCCTGGGCATTCTTTTTAAAAGTGCAGGGTGTATCCAGATTTCTAGGCTAAATTGACCACCATTCTGGCCCCCTAGTTATCATCTCTCTTTAATTGGCTAACTATCTCTCACATCCCTCCACCACCCAATACCTAATGTGTGGTGAGTGTACTGGCGCAAAACATTGATCCCGACTCCATAAGTAAAGCACTTTGAGTAATGAGGAAAGTATTATTTAAAGTAATGCCTAATCTAACCTAATCTAATCAAATTTAGTGACTCTACATTGGCCATGAATAAGTAAATAAATATAGATATGTGAAAGAGTGAGTCTTCGAAGGACTGGTGCTAGATTTTGCTTCAACTTCCGTGACCCTGGATTGGACAGGCAAGTTTAGAAAAGTTATGGAGGAATGAAGTTATGTAGGTGCCTGTTCTGCAAAATGTGATGTGGTACAATTTTAGAATGGAGTCTAGACCAGGAGATGAGTCAGAAAGAAGTCAAAAAACAAGCTGGGATAAACAGCTATAAGATCTAAATCTAACCAAATGATTCCTCTTAAATTTTAAGTAAACAGATAGCCTAGCAAAATTCAAGTACCCTAAAAAAGCCTTTAAGAACAAAATCTGACACATGATACAGGTTTTTTTTTAATCCAGCATCTTGGACTGAAGGAAACGAGTGACATGAACCCTTATAACATCATAGTGGTGATGTCATGTATTATGACTTCTGCTATTTGGTTGTTACCAATGGTTGTTACTAACAAGGATATGCTCCCCTATCTACCAACTAAATGGCTACAATTGTGAGTTCAAGATGTCCCCAAAAATGCAAACAAAACAGTCAGACATTCTCCAACCTGCTATATCCTAACACAGGGTCGCACAGGTCTGCTGGAGCCAATCCCAGCCAGCACAGGGCACAAACAAAATAGTGTTAAAATATATAACATAGAAAACCTTTAAAGGGAAATTATTTTTTTTAAAACACTTTATTCTTGTGGATGAATCACCTTTGGTTAAGATCAGACCTACATGTGATTTACACCAGAGGATAAAGATCTCAGCCACCATGCGGAAGAGCTCATTAGAGTCACTATCAGGTTCTTTCAGCCATCTGGACCTATAACATAAATAACAAAAAAGAGTGGTGTATTAGAGGGAAAATGATTTTATTACAACAACAACGTTTATGGTTACATGGTTAAAATTGTAAAAGTCCAATAACATAAGCTAGATTATTGTGCCAACTGAAAAAATCCTAGATTTTCAAAAATAAATTTTGAAAAAATTATTGCAGCAATGTGAATGTACCAACATTTATAAAAAATCAGACCACTCTTCCACAATATTTAATTCACAGTTTTACAGCTTGGGGTTTAACACTACGCTGTTGCCTTTTAAAACACCACTGGAAGGCTCTCTGGGTAATCCAATGTTGTAGAAAATTACTAAATCACAAACTAATGTCTGTGCCAAATGACAGCATACAGCTACATGAATAATAACCCCAAGCTCAAAACCAGCAAGCCTTTAAATGTTATATAAAGGTTAAGAATGTAAATGATAAACTGTTTGATTTTATAGTTTGACAAACTATAGGAGACCATTCAGGTATACACCATGGTACCCTCAAAAACTTTGCAGAACTTCTCAAATGACATATGAATTTAAAGGACTTCTGCATGATAAGACAGGACCTTTCAAATTTAGTGATAAAGAATGGTGAAGGAACATTTCAGTGAAAGGAGATGCTTATAGAGCCAGAACAGAGAGAAAATAAACAAAGAGGTGCTGGAAGAGGCTTTGGAGAGGGCAACAAGAGGTGCTTACCCTGTTGACTGTGTGTGAATCCCAAATGCCCAAGTGCAGTGAGGGAGAAACAGTGCTGTAAAAATAATGACGTCCATCGGGTGAGACGTAAAATTGAGGTCCTTACTCTCTGTGGTCATAAAAGATCCCAGGGCATCCTTTGTAAAGAGCAGGGTGTATCTTAATGCTCAGGCTAAATTGCCCACCATGGTCTAGTCATTCTGTCCCCCTAATCATCTACTGTGTCATGATTCAGGCAGAAAACTGATACTCTTCCTTTAAGAGAAGCAATATTGGGTACTGTTGTCTGAGTTACACCCATCGCTTCTATGGGTGGGGTCTCCGGGGTCATGACCGTGACTTAACAATCAGCATCAGCATTTTATCATTTAACAACTAATGTGTGGCGAGCGTACTGGCATAAATAGTCACCATTGTATCATCCAAGAGGATGCAACATATTGGTAGTGGTTGAAGTTGCTCCAAACTTACTATGAAATGTGCTTTGAGTAGTTAGAAAAGCACTATATAAACGTAAAGAATAATTAACTATTATTATTATCATCATCATCATCATCATTATTATGATGGGCATAGTCCCCTGGCATATGCGAAGTATATCACTGGAAAAATTCTGGAGGCTGCTTTAACAGCTTATAATGTAGACTGCTGGTAAAATTTGGATGAGTGAGTTTTACAGCAGCAGTGAATTGAGTCTTGGCCAGAAGCAAGTAAAAAATGGAAACGATTAATTTCACGAAGGATTAAGGTTCTCACAACAAACAAACAGTAGGTCAGAAACATAGTACTGGACATGAACTGGAGAAGAATCATAGAACAGGCTGAGCTCATAAAATGCACTAACTATTGTCTAGTTCCCGTACAATCAGCACTGCTGCCCGCCAGGGATGCACGCTCACTCCAGTGCCCTTCTTCCTCTGTACTAATGACTGTACCTCTAAGGTACACACATGCCAAAACCCAAAATCCAATGAATGATCAGTATAGCATTATTATACTTCTGAGAGATGATTTGTAGTTACGAATACTCTGGTTATTGGTACTCCCTGATAGCACTGCCATTGTGTCCCCACTTCAGACAATCTTATCACTTGTCAGGGTTCTTGCTGTCATCTGAGAAGCAGAAACTGAAACATGAGTAGCTGGTAAGAAAAGTGATTTAGTCAAGGGCTGCTTTGATTGTGTAAACATGTTTAGAAACTCTTCACCAGATCTGGATTAATATTTCAACATCGATTCATTAAAAAAGTGTGGAGGACTGTATGCCTATGAGAACAATCTGCTTGTCCTAATAAGAAACCAAGCATCAGACAATTACTTAAAGCATACAGGAATGCACGTTGGGTAGTTGATATGGAAACATAATACAAGAAATAAATGTATGTGGTCAGAAAACCAATGAAAGTCCTTAAACCTCAGTATAGGGGTAAACAGGAGACATCATTCCATAAAATCATTCAATTTTTCTTTTCTACGCATGATGCAAGAAGGATTTTTAAGTGAGTTAATGTCAATAAGGCATCTGATCCTGATGATGATTCACTTCATGTTTTTTAAACCTTTAGCAATAAGTTAGCTGACGTCTTCATTAACAACTTTAATATTTTTCTGAGAGAATCTGCCTGCTTCAAAAGGACTGCAATTATCCCTGTGCCTCAGAAAACAAAAGTGGACAGTTGGAATGTGAGGAATTGGTTCTGGAAAACACTAAACAAAATATTCCAGAGAGTCATGATCACCTCCACTGTGTATACTGTGATAAGTGTTTCCACAAAGAATGTCATATTACTTTCAATCTCATTCCATCCTGAGACATCTACTCTGCCAGAGTCTTGTTTAAAGACTCCTGCTTAGGATTTAACACTGTTGTACCGTTGAAGCTGACCATCAAACTCCTTAACCTGGGATTTATTGCTTCCATAAGTAAAAGAGTTTTGGACTTCCTAACCAATGGACCTCAAATGTGTGCAAAATATCAGCATCACATCCTCGATGAAAACAATCTATCTATTAGCAAAGCCAAGAAGTTGGTTATAGAATTCCGGATGCAGAAAGAAGTTACCAAGACAATGAACAGCTTTAAATTTCTTGGAATATACCATCACCTCTGACCTTAAGTGGGCACACTACATTTTGGTGCCTGACAAGAAACTTCAATTAAGCTTTTACTTCCTATGATGTCTGAGGACAGCTTGCATGTGTCCACCTGTTCTCACTGACTACTAGAGGCGCACTGTGGAGTCCATCTTCACTTCCAGCATTACATCCAGGTACAGATGCTCAACTTAACATCAATTCACAGGGAGGTAAAGAATATGACTGGCACCCATCTGCTTTCTGTTCAGAACATATACAACACTCTGTGCCTTAGAAAAGCAAAGAGGACAATTAACAACCTCAGCATTCTCACTCCGCTCTTCTTTCACACAGCACAGAACTAGTATATTCAGGGACAATGTCTACCCACAAGTCATTAGGGTTACTGAAAAGTCAGTCTTGAGAACAAATGCTATGTGTATTCCTGTACTCTCTCTCTCTCTCTACAGTATATATATATGTGTGTGTGTGTGTGTGTGTGTAGTATACAAATGTTGCACTCTATACTTTTAATATGCATTTTTGTGCTGTAGCTAAACAAATTCACTGAATTATACACAAATGACAATAACCTTGACTTCCAAGACAAACACTCAGAAAAACAAATGTGATTGGTGAGGCTTGCTGTTACCTGTTGTTGTCAACATAACGGATGAGCATAGGGTAGAAGCTATAGAGGTCACGGCAGAGTACTGCAAACTCATCGAGGATAAGGAGCTCCGCCTCCTGGGTATCACTTTTGCTGTCTGCTTTGAGCATTTCCTCTTCAGCTACAACCTTTACTGTCTTCTTCTTCAGCTTCTCTAATGTTGGGAGGAAGTGAGACTTCAGCAAGTCAGGTCGAGCCTTGCTAATAATTGGTTGAGCGTACACTGCAAATTAAACAGAGTGATTATTTATGAAACACTCAGATAGTTTTAGGAGTGTGTGCAGCAAAAAGTAAGCTGCTTAGAGCAACGGCATCTCATACAAGGCAAGTCACAAATTTGTGTCAGATACAACAGTGGGTGAAAGATGAGAGTCTGTATCTCAATATCTGGTTGGTACATGCGGCAGCTTCCAAAGAGATTTTATAGTGACACAGGGAGGAAGATACAGGGCATCCGGAAAGTATTCACAGCGCATCACTTTTTCCACATTTTGCTATGTTACAGCCTTATTCCCAAATGGATTAAATTCATTTTTTTCCTCAGAATTCTACTAACAACACCCCATAATGACAATGTGAAAAAAGATTATTTGAGGTTTTTGCAAATTTATTAAAAATAAAAAAACTGAGAAATCACATGTACATAAGTATTCACAGCCTTTGCTCAATACTTTGTCGATGCGCCTTTGGCAGCAATTACAGCCTCAAGACTTTTTGAATATGATGCCACAAGCTTGGCACACCTATCCTTGGCCAGTTTCGCCCATTACTCTTTGCAGCACCTCTCAAGCTCCGTCAGGTTGGATGGGAAGCGTCGGTGCACAGCCATTTTAAGATCTCTCCAGAGATGTTCAATCAGATTTAAGTCTTACAAAATTAAAGTAGAAGTAAAATGTTTATTACTTAAACAAAGATTCTATATTAAGACAAAATCAGACAAATCAGGGTAGTATTAAATGCAGCAGCATCTATTTTTAAAAGGGACCTGAAAAGAAGACCATTAAAACGTGCTTCAGTCCACTCGATAATGGACCTATGAAAAACATATTTTTTGTGCTTTATTACTGCTACTTTTCATGCAACATTAATAAAAAAAAATACCGTTCAGAGTCAACCTTCACTTTCTCTAAAAATGTGTTTTATTTCAGCTGTTGCGAAAATTGATTTCCAATTTCTCATGGTGTTAAAAGTCAGTTTAGGTAGGTCTGCCAATGTTTTCCACCATCACCTAAAGGTGTTCTCTTTTCTTTTCTCTTTATTCGTGTAAAACGTTTCTTAATAGTTCTGAAATGATTGTTTAAGATAACTGTAGCTTTACAGCTCTTGACAATTCTCATAATTTTGGGAGGATTCCGATTTTTACAAGCTCTCAAAGATTACAGACCACTGGCTAAAGCTTAAACGGAGTGTTAGAATTCAGCTGTTTGAAAGCAAGTGATACATGACTACAGTAAGCTAGAATGTATGAGCCTGAAATAAAAATTAGCTGCTAGACAACAGAATACCATGCATCATTTATAAAGCTTGAGTCTGAATAAAAAGCTTGAAATGTGTGTACGCAACTTTCTTTTTTTATAAAAGAAAACGTGACAGAGGATCACGCATATATTTATAGTAACTCTGAATCGTGCATAAGCAGCGTTTTGGAGAAACTGGAAAATGATGACAAAATGATAAAATGGGGAAATGCAGCCAAACAGCTAAATGACGACTTCACACACAATATTATAACAATATTAAACTATAACTATAATGTAATATATTATAATAACAGCTCAGTGACCTGAATAATTATATATTCATTCATATTACTGAGCTGTTTTTATAATGTGTGTTGACATGACAAACATAATAAACCTCAAAAGTGATGAATATGATGCACAGACTTTATTTTAGTTTCCTTTTAAGAGCACCAATGTTGCATATTTAAACTTTTTAACTTTTTGTTTTTCTGTCAGTTTAAATTGGCTGCCTGTTGTCACTTCTCAGGGAACTGGCCAACAGAACAGGAACATCTCAGTCAAGCTTCATTTTATCATGTCTGCTGTGCCGAAAGCTGGTAGGAGAATGCAGAGGCACTACATCCAGTTTTCGTATGGTGTGGGTGAACATACATAAAACAACATTTTTTTGCTAGTATAAAGTGGCAATTTGCAGCAGTATCTACTTCTGTGATCACAATAAGGCCACCTACTGTACGAGAATGGAGCTTCTTTTGTTAACTGTGAACAGTGACATTCCTTTAATGCACCAGTCATCTATGATGCCAAGATGAAGGCGACAAACATCACGTATCTTTGGCCTTGTCAATCCATAATTCATTTATTTTGAAGCAAACTAACTTTGGCAGAACTGAAGGTTCTAAGTGGTGGCTGGCTTGCTGGTAAGGTAACTGGCTGAACCCTCAGTTGTTTATATGTTCTATAGTATTTATATCATTACATGTGCCAGGTAATAGTGGATGCAAGCTTAGATGGTGGCACCTTATGCTTTTTCTGAACCCCCGGAACACACAGGAGAAGTGCCGTAATGCCCCGCATGATGTTGTGCATGTAGCAATTTAACTAACTAATGTAGTGAAGCAGTTTTACATTAAAAGCATCCTCTCTGGTGGACTAATAATTTATGACCCAAATACATTTGTACATTCTTTCTGTACTGTACCAGTAATTTATAACATTAATACATCTGTTTTGTTATCCAAAGAATTAATGGTGCTTTTAGTCTTAAGAGAGTCAGACAAGTTTTAAAGGTTGGTGATAAAAAGAATGGAGAAAGTAAGAAACTATACAGATAAGTACAGGAGCAAAGCTTTTGAGCAGTGCCATCCATCACCAGGACAGCAAGCTAATCATATGTGTGTATATCACATGCTCAGGAATGCCCACACGTCATTTTAACATACAAATGGCTCAACTGAGGACCTGAAAACAAGAACATAGGAAGCAACATCAGTGACCATTTCATCTGGACATTAGAGAATGTGGTTCATGGATTACACCGACTGCTGAATCAAAAATTCGACCAGGACAAGATCCACCTTTGACATATGCTGACTTTAAATAAACTTTCTAAGACTATATATATATCCAGACTTTACTGTTTTATTTTCTAAATTTTCCTTCTTCTATTGATACTATTATACTTTAATATTAAACACAGTGTGGATTTTATATCTTATATGTACTGTCACTGAAGTAATAAAGTAAATACTAGGTTGCCTGGTGGTGCAGGGTGAGACTGGCACTTGCTCATCTTTGTAGGGGTATACAAGGCTAAGTGGTTGCACCTCAAAAGGAAAAACAACTGCAGAAGAAGTAAGACACCATTGGTTGGTAAGTGGCAGAAGGCAGAGTGCACCAGCCAGTAACAAACGTGTTGAGCCTCACTTATCCATCTATAATACACTTGCCTAATAAAAATAATAAACAGCAAAAATATCTTTAATCTAAAAAAAATTCCATGTCCACTCTTTTGGTATTCACCTTAGTTTTTTCACAGAAACTGTATTGTCTAACCTTCTCCAACTCTCTCTTCTTTTCCGCTTCAATCATGCCTGATCCCCATTTTACTTTGACTACTTCTTTTCCCAAAACATTCCTGGATCCATTAGGAAATTCATTTTCACTTTTAGTTTCTCTTTTATTTAATGTATGGAAACTGTACCAACCTCGTCAAACCTTCAAACTGTAATAGTGTCTTGTTTGTGCTTGTGTAATTATGCAAAATGCAAGTCTGTTTTTAAAGTAGTGCAGACTCTGTTATTAAACAATGTATTATTATTATTACTATTATAATTAATAAATAATAAAAATAATAATAATAATAATAATAATAATAACAATTGTTTTGCTTTTAGATTTAAACACTGGGCTGCAAATCAATTGGAAATATGTGCAGTATTTGCAGTTTAGGTTGCTGTCAACAATATTTTATACATTGCAACTTAAATTTGTGATGAGAAATTACACAGGTAAAAAATAAAAGAAGCTGGAATAAATACTGGACATTGTGTACGAAACAGTACAGAGAAAAAAAATCTGTAAACCACATTAAAATTAACTATTAGTAAGTCCTCAATATCTGCCATGTTAAGAAGCAGTCACTTTAACTGGATGTCTTCAGTGTAAAAGCAACAGCTTCTTTAGACTTCTTTCGACTAAAAGATACACAAATGAAAACAGACAATCTGTCTTGAACAGTATTCTGTTGGTAGTAAAAGAGCAGAACAGAATTAATTGACAGACTACCATTTACTGAGGAGGTGTATTAAAAGTTTACACTAGAGAAAGATTGTAGATAATTCTGACCAGACTAAAATAGAGACGCTCTATAACATTAATCATTATAAAGGTCTGCTTGTCTGAATGCTTACAACTTCAGCATGCAGCTCTACTTCTGAAGCTTTTGCCATACTACCTGATTCCAGTAAGGGTTCATGTCTCCTCAGTAATATCCTAAATGTTAATAGAAAAGCAGCAGTATATACAGAAATTACAGTTCTCACTGAGTCAGTAAACTTACCAGCAATTCTCTTCATCCAGGAGGCCTCATCAATCCCAAGGTTATTGTTCAAGATTTTAAGAATATTCCCAAGAATAACACTGAGGTGTTCAGATGTCACCATAGTGCAGCATGGACCACTGCTTTCTGTAATGTTGTCAGGCCCCTTCTCCCACCAGTAAGATAAGTAATTACACAGCATGGGCAGTATGACCTCGATGACATGGGGCATTTCTGTGTAGCGTGCACCAGACTCAGCCATATCATTGATGTCCTTCATTAAACCATCCAGTCTGGGCATTTCAGGACACATCTCTTCAACTGTGTCTGGCATACCTAAAACTGCAGAGGTTAAGACAGGAATATATAATGTACATATATACAGAATATATACAAAAATAGGCAAAAAAACAATCACATTAACTGTGCTTGAGCATCAGAGAGAGAGGTCTGAATAAGTAATCTAAATGCCTTTTGGGTTTCACAGGAGGGTCCTTATCAGCTATCTACTTTCATTTTTAAATGTGTTTTTTTTTGTCAATATATGCTAGATGAAAGTAAAATTGGTTTTGTAGTCAAGAATTCTGCAGAAAAAAAGGCTCACATTCTGTTCTTTGACTTTAGAATGTGTCTAAAAATGATTCAAATATTTCAAATTGCATTCAACAAATTAACGAAATTTACACAATTTACACTAGGCGCTTTGCCAGAGCAGGAACTTAGTTTTCAGGATCCAATGAGTTCCTGAACAATATGGGTGACTTGTGGTACCTGGACACTTTCAAACACACAACATCTGTAACCTTTAAGCAAAATATGAGATGTGCAAAGAAGTGTGATGTGGTGTGAAGTGAGGTGCATTCTGGAGTTCATGGGGGATTCCTTCCCTCCACTTACTTGTTTAATGCAGTGTATGGCGCAGTACACCAGCAAAGCAGCTATGTGATGCGGTGTGAAGTGCAGCATGATCAGGAGTTCATGGGGGTCTCCCGAACCTTATTGCTTCAATGTGATCATGACAGGGGAGATTATTATCCTGCACCACAGAGGCAGCTATGAAGAGTGATGTGGCGCAAACTGATAACTCTCCAAAGTCCAAACTACTAGAATATTTGTAAGATAGCGGTAGTGCTTGCGGTCAACCAATCAGCACAATATTCCCTTGTTGAACAAAAAGGACATACCTTGGAACTACATACCAGGAACTAAAAATGGTTCCTGCTGTGGAAATACAACAAAACTTCCTAAGTATCTAAAAAGCCCATGGTTTCTGAAAAAAGTTTGGGAAAGTGGGAAAGCACCTTTTGACAGTGTTGTAACTCACATTTATGGTAAATTTTTGGGGACTTTCCCCTGAATCTATAAAATTGTAATATACATCTTTTCTGACATCTGTTTCTCATTTGGAGACCTTATTTAAAAGTTGATCATTTTTAATGTTATTTTAAACACCATATCATTTTTCCAATTGGTCCTGCCATTTTGAGTGTTTCACATTAGTTACTATGGTAACACATCTTGCAAAACTAATGCAACTATATAAAGGTCACAACTTACTGCTCTAGATCATCCAAGACTGAATTTATTGGCAAAGCCTGCGCTTTGTTTCCTGAAATTCTGGATTAAGATTTTTGCTCAGTACTTCGGCTTTGATTTTGGTTTAGCGTTTTGTTGTTTCTCTCTTTAATCTCTGGCTTTGGTCTTTGCTATGTTTCTTTTTTCTACTTTGTCCATTGTCTTTTTTTACTTCATACATTTTTTCTGTCATTTACTTAGAAGTAAAAACAGACAGAATAACTCATCATGCCTCTTGACACACTGAAAATAAACAAAAACCCATCATCTGTTGCCTTCTCAATATAAAATATAACAGTATTATATAAAACTAGCCAAAGTTCGCCATAGCATACGGCGGTGTAAGAATAGGAATGGAAAACGGTGAGAAAGGAATTCAGTATAACAAAGGCTTAGGAAACCACTGCCGCAGTATAATGAAAATAGCAAGGAGCGAAACCAGAAGCAGGCTATGGAAAACATAGACATATATAGGTAGACGCCACATTCACTGTGTTGCCCAGTCAACACGATAAGTCCGCACGTCCGCACTATTGCGAGTGGTAAAAGTGCCATTTAAACTAATACAGGTAGACTTGCAAACTGGGTTTTCTGATGAAAAAACAATAACGTTTTAAATAGTATCGTTTACATACAACAGATTTTGGCGAATCGTTTACATGCAATTATTTATATCCATTTACACACTAAATGCGTGCGTATCCCATGGTCTTAAGCGTTGGTGGGCGGGACTCTATGAGTTGGCGGGCGTGGCTCTCTGTCTCGCGTGCGTTCTCTTTCTTGCTTGCCTTTAGTTAGAGTTGTCGGGCTGGGCTCTGTGAGTTGGCGATCGTGGCTCTCTGTCTCGCGTGCGCTCTCTTTCTTGCTTGCCTTTAGTTAGAGTTGTCGGGCTGGGCTCTGTGAGTTGCCGATCGTGGCTCTCTGTCTTGCGTGCGGTGTAAAGTCAACGTGGCTCAGAGGTGCATGTGGACTTTTGCACAGACGAAAGCGACTGAGGCTGTGTTTGGTGAGTTGCTGCGTGCCTCGAGAGTGACGCTGGACTCAGGAGGACGGTTCCAGTTGGAGTACGTGGTTCTGTCGTGTGTATCCCATGACGCGGTAGGAGGGTTAGAGTTGGCGGGCGGGGCTCTGTCTTGCTTGCGCTCACTGTCTTACGTGCCCTCAGTGTCTTGCGTGCCCTTAGTGAATTATATATATACAGCTAATGACTATTTGTAGAGCTGCAAAAAAACAAAAACAAAAAAGAAACACTTTAAACATGAAGGAAATACCACTTGGTTATACCTCACATGTAAAGTAAGAGTTAAAAACTGCATTTGTATCAGTAAATCTGTCTAAAGCCTGGGCATGTCAGGTAAAACTGCTATTTGAGTTTAATGTCCCAAGAATATTTAACAAAACCAAGACACATTATTTATTTATGTTTTTGTTGAAAGACAGTAAAGAAATAACAGCGGACAGTAAAAATTGCTTGTTTGAACATGCCTGAATAAAAAGGTATGGCTGTGATAAATGTACCTCTTCTTCTTCCTCTTTATCTTTTCCACTTCGATGTGGGGCCAATGTCCTTGATTGACCTTCTCCAAACAGTCCTGCACATCCTAACCCAGTCAAACTGTTTTCCTTCAGATCTTCATTCACTTTACCCATTAATATCCACTTTGGCCTCTCTTGCTTTCTCTTACCCTGGACTTTTATTTCTATCACTCTTTTGCCCACATATTCATTGACTTTCCTCATCACATGTCCATACCACTTCAGCCTACATTCCTGTACTTTCTTAGACATTTTTGCTGTACCTCTGACTATCTTATTGTCTTTCTTATTCTGTTCATTTCTGTAACTCCACACATCCATCTCAACACTCTCATTTCTGCCACATCCAGCTTCCTCTCCTGTGCTGCCTTTACTGCAGACGTGCAGCTCCATACATCGTTGGTGGTCTTACAAACCTAACCTATAACCTTTGCCTTAATTCTTCGATCACAGAATGTTCCTGCTACCTTCTTCCAATTGTTTCATCCTCTGTGAGATTTCTCTGCATTTAGTTCTCCATCTCTGGCTACATATATAATGTAAGCGCTGGAATATATAAAGTCAGCGTCGGAATATATAAACTCAGCGCTGGAATATATAAAGTCAAATCTTGAATATATAAAGTCAGCGTCGGAATATATTGTCACGCTTGGGTCACAGATTTGCACAGAGACACAGGAGGTCGTAGAAACAAGAAGGGTTTTTATTCAAACACTGCAAACACATGAGCTTAAACGTGCTCCATGACAAGTCAGAGATGACAGTTCCGCTAGGAGCAGAGAGAGAGAGCGATAAAAGCAAGCAAACAATCAATTTTCAACTGACAGGCGCTGCACAAGGCTTTTAAGTTCGCGGAGTATCGCGCGAGGTTTGCATTACGCGTTATAGCGCAAGTGAGAAAGTAAGGAGCAATGTGAGGGTAGTCTGTGTTTCAGGGGTTGTGGTTTACCCAGAGGCGTCTGTATCTTCTTGGGGTGTGATCAGCCCTCCAGCTCACACCCTCCCCCTCAGCTTTATTCACATTTCCGTGAATCAAGCGACTCTCTGTACCAGGTTCATTTAGTCTTGATAATACGTCTGCGTTGACGTGTTCAGAACCTGGTCGATGTTTTACTGTGAAACGGTAAGGTTGTAAGCCCAGAAACCATCTCATGAGGCGAGAGTTTGTATCTTTCTGTCGGTATGACCATTGAAGTGGAGCATGATCAGTTACCAAAGTGAAGTTTCGTCCCCACACGTAATAGCGAAGCCCTCCAGCTCACAATATAAAGTAAGCGCTGGAATATATAAAGTCAAAACTTCAATATATAAAGTCATCGTCGGAATATACAAAGTCAGTGCTGCAATATCCATCCGTTTCCCAACCCGTTGAATCCGACCACAGGGTCACGGGGGTCTGCTGGAGCCAATCCTAGCCAACACTGGGTGCAAGGCAGGAACCAATCCTGGGCAGGCAAATGTATCATTTTCAAAACATTAACCGAACAGTGTTTTTTTAATTTATTTTTCTGAATACGTTTTTGTTAACTTACTCCAGTTCAATCGTTTCAATCAATATATTTTGACTTTGAGTTTATATATTCAGGAATGAGTTTATATACTCCGATGTTGACTTTATATAATCAGGAATGACTTTAGAAATTCCGACGCTGACTTTATATATTCAGGTTTTCACTTGATATATTCCAGCGCTGACTTTATATATTCTGACGCTGACTTTATATATTCAAGTTTTGAATTTATATATTCCAGCGATGACTTTATATATTCAAGTTTTGACTTTATATATTCCAGCGGTGACTTTATTTATTCAAGTTTTGACTTTATATATTTAGAAAAAAGTTTTGACTTTATATATACCGACGCTGACTTTATGTATTCAAGTTTTGACTTTATATATTCCGACAGTGACTTTATATACTGTATTCGGGAATGACTTTATATATTCAAGTTTTGACTTTATATATTCTGACGCCAACTTTATATATTCAGAAAATCAATGTATTTGCCTGTTTCGCACCCCATAGTATATGTGTGTGTGTATATATGTACACATGTATGTATATATATATATATATGCCAGCAGCACTCATGACAATGACAAAACAATTATGTTGTCAATCATGTTACGTTATTATTAAAATGTTTCCTTTTCTTTTTACTTCTCCGCTGCCAAGCGTGGGTATTTTGCTATATATATATATATATAGATACAGATATAGATATATAGATATATATAAATATAACAACAACACTCATATCAATGACAAAACAATTACATTAACAATCATGTTACGTTATTTTTAAAATTTTTCATTTTCTTTTTCATAACTTCTTTA
>JANRMT010062799.1:7721509-7741435 GCA_026402145.1 Polypterus bichir lapradei
TATATATATATGTATGTATATATGTGTGTATATATATATGTGTATATGTACAGTATATATGTATGGATATGTATATATATGTTTATATGTGTGTGTCTATATTATATGACAGCAACACTCATCACTCACAACAGTGACAAAACAATTACATTGACAATCATGTTACGTTATTTTCAAAATGTTTCCTTTTCTTTTACATTACTTCTTTAACACACTACTTCTCCGCTGCGAAGCGCGGGTATTTTGCTAGTATGCAATAAAAAGTAACACTAAAAAAGTTAAAGTAGAAGTAAAAAAGTAAAATGCAATAAAAAAATAAATGTAAAAAATTACATTAACGCCTCTTCAAAAATAATGATTACTTTATCCTCTAACTTACATTCTATAAACATTGCTTTTTTGCATATTGTTCAGGATATTTTTCTCTTTTTCATTTATTGGATAATTCTCTTTGCTCTTAATTTTTATTATATGCAACTCTTTTTTGTTCATTTTCTTTTTGTCGACGTTCTTTATCAGCACTTGACATTTGCTTTTCTGCCTGGCCATTATAAACTAATGCATTGAAGGGTGAGTTAGCACTGAGAGTGTCATGAGGTGGTACTGAGAGAGAATGTACGCAGTAGGAGTAAAGATAGGGTGAGTGGTGTGGAGGGGAGTGGTCAAGGCTGAGTATCACAGAAAAGTTTTTTAATATAATAGACAGATAATATAGATATTTATAATAAACTAAAATCTTATTTCTGACAAATCAAAAGCTTCAAGTAAATTATTTGGTCATTTCCAAATAAATAAAGTAGGTATTAATCCAAAATAAAATCTCAAAAAAATACCTCTATACTGTATCCTTTACTTTGTATAGATTCAAACAGTTTTAAATGGTTGGGAAACAAATCTACACATAAATAGACAAAAACATACTGTATATATCCTCAATACAAATTTAAGCAGCTTTCAAATATAAAACAAAGAAGAACATAAACAAAAATGACATATTCACTCAATTGTGGTCAGCGTATGCGCCAAAGCAAAAAAAAAAAAAACCAAAGGCACAATAAATCTCCATTAGTGCAGCACTTGCTTGGGTCTGGGACTATAAAGTCTTACATTGTGCATACTCTAAAGGATGGTACTGCTTCAGATGGTACAAAAGATTAGTGGTATTATGCCTTTGTGGGAAAATGCTTTCCACTCAATTTGCAGTGTGTGTTACTCTGCTTCTTTTCGGACTTTAAACAGCCAAAATATGTCCAAACTGCTGAATTCCTCTGACCTTTCTTATCAATAATGTCCACGTCTTTTGAGCCTTGGGCTTTGTCTGTTTGGGGTAACACTGAATTTCGAGTTTTAGTTAACATTTTCTTTCATCATTTCATCTTTTATCTCACTCTCACTCCTGACGTACTGTATGCTTGGCTGCTGCAACCCAAACATTAGTATGTGTACTACTGCCAGCTTTGTGCTGCATGCATCAACCTAACTTGACATGGCTGTAACTCTGTTCCAACCAAATTGGTTTGGCATGGCACTATTTTCATTATCATTGGCTTTTCGTGTTGTCTGTTAAAACATGGATGGAATAAGTTATATTGGCTTTCTATCAACCATGTCTTATGTTTCTATTGGGTAAAAGTTATTTCATCATAATTATCTCTATAGTTTTATCGTCCAGCCCTAACTGTAAAGACTGTACATATGCCTTAATGTTGTGTACAGGCAGCTACACCAATCTATCAAGCTTTATTAAACTTAGAGACAGCCATAAGAATAAATATATTTATTTAAAAGTGTTTCATAATAAGTTTTAGAACTATTTCAGTTAGACTACAGCTTGTTTGGGACAAATACACAGAATGATTTACCTGTGTACAGATTTCGGAAGGCAGCAATATAAAGGTATGCATAGTATCCATATAAAGGAAACAGAAACAGCTACATTTACTGTAAAACAACAAACATGTCAATATGTGGAAAAATGTAATGTCCACTGCGGTATTTTCTGTGAAAAAAATAAAAGCAACACTTAAAACCACTGTTATGCCACTTTGCATTAAATTATTCCCTTCCACATTTATGCTTTTTGTGCCAATATGAAAATCATCCTCTTAATTCTCTTCTGTTAGTTGCCCAACTGCTTACTTTACCCATACAACTGTCAATACCAGTATATGCATTGACAAAGTGCATAAGACAACAAGTGTGTGACAAAATTTAATTTGCTAAAATGGTTTAAAGGTAAATACACTGATGGCATATTAACATGGGCATTGTTCAACAGTGAAAAAACAGCTACAATTTCACAATAAATAAATGTGATTAAAATGGGGCTGAATTGTGCAGCAGTTATTAGCATAACTCTTCTATATCTTCCTCCCATATCCCAAAGACTTGCATAACAGGACAACTTACAATTCTAAATGATCTCAGTGTCACTTAGCATGAATGCGTCTTGCAACTGAATGCTGTCCACTCCAGGGTTGGTTTCTATTTTGCACAGATATGCTGCTGAATTGGGCTGTTTCCCTGTAAATCTTTCATATCATTGTTTAAGAATTAAAAAAGGTCAAAGGTTATCGTCCCATGTGCTTTTCCCAATCTGCTTACAATTTTGTTTAAAGCAGGAGCCAACAAGGACCAAACAAGGGCATTAAATAAAAGACCAAGATTATATCTAACAACCTGGTTAAGATGCAACTATAATAAGACACAACTGTATATTATTCAGGCTCAGTGGTTAGTGGTGCTGCCTACCAGCTTCAAATACAGGTCAAATTGCGTTACAACGAAGTGCCAGGAACCTAAAAAATATTTTGTTGTAATGAAAATTTTGTAGTAGTGAGATTCTGTATTTGTCGCTATCATGTTTTTTTTAACTTGCATCCAGGCATTTGCAATCAATTCAATAGCTTCTTTCACATTAATTTTCATTGCCTCTTGTCTACAAGTTATGCTGATGAGAATTTTTCTCAGCATTTCCCTGCAATAATACACTTTCAGGGTGCGAATGATGCCCAAATCCAATGGTTGAAGCACTGCCGTGCAATTGGTTGGGAGGAACTCAACATGAACATTATCTAAATGTGGAACCATGTTGTGGGCAGCACAGTTATCAGTCAGAAGCTGAATCATCCTTTTCTTTTTCTTCATATTGTTAGGTTTCTGAACTCTATTTGGAGGCCCCCCCACCCAACGGGTCGACATGCCGAAGTGTGTACCTAAGCAATTGTTGCGTCTGTGGAAGATTATTTGTCCGTTGCCGGAGCAACAGCAGGCTCACAGCGCTGCAGCGGAGTGTCGCGGAAGCAAATAATAAAAGATAGGTGTTGCGCTATAAGTCCCTGTCTTACACCCCAAAACATGAGGCTGAGTATCAAGTCAGCTTGAAACAGGAACAGCATGGTTATTTATTGTAACGTGATCTGCCACTCTCCTATACACAGACACAGACACAGACACAGTCGTCAGGCAGGATTGTGACTAGGTTAGTGCCCAAGTAATCTTGTTCCCTGCATTTACAATGTTCCTTGCATCACCCATCGAGATTTTTTTCTGTTTGCTTTTGCAGCGAGATGCAGCAGAGCTGTGAGCCTGCTGTTGCCCCAGCAACGGATAAACAGTCTTCCACAGACACGGTGATCGCACTTCAGGATGCTCTTCGGCATGTCATCCCATTGGGGGAGGTCCCAAAAGAGTTTAAAAACCTCACAACAGTGACTTTGCTATTTCTTGAATGAGTGGCGTACTAATAGAAATGTTTCGTAAACGACCATCACTGAACAACATAAAAACTGCTTTTTCGACGTATTCAACTTCAGCAGTTCATACACGTTTACGCTGAGGCCCAAGGTTTGCAACCTGAGATTTTTCCTCTTTTTTTGCCCGCAAAAATTTCAAGTTTTTTTTTCTAATGTGAACTGTTGTCGTTTTTTCGTGTCTGCCATTTCTATAGGATGGTGACAATGAGTTAAATTCCAATGCATGTTTTTCAAATGTTGATGAGCAATAAGCAAAAGGTATCACTGAAAACCACAGAAAACAAACACAGCAAAAAAATAGTACGAGGAGAGTTCAAATAAAAAAAAAAAAAATGTACAATGTTTCAGGGGATCATTGTGCACAATTGAGCTGCGATTCACTCAGGCATTTCAAGGTCTTTTGGGCGCTTTGTGGTAATGAAAGTATCTGCTGAATGTATTTCGTATTAATGAGACTCTGTCATATGGAGAAACTGTTGGAACCATAAATATAATTCGTTGTAATGAAAATTTCGTTGTAAAGATATTCCTTGTAACAGAATTTTTCCTGTACTTGGAATATTTGAACCCATACTCCTGCTGCTTTCCCAGATCCCAAAGACACACATGTTAGATTAACAGGTGGATAAAAACAGGCCCCATATTCATGAAAGTGAGTGTTTCTGTGAGTGTGTGTATATTTTGCTCCTTTTTCTGAATTACGTCTCAAAAAAGAAATACGTATAGTATGTGCAGGTATACATTAAGGTTGACCCAGAGTAAATGGAAACAAGTGACAAAGAACAGTGATAAAATGGTAGGAAGGATGATCTCAAGCATGTGAAAGCAATGGCAGAAAACTAAGAGAAAAACTCATAGAAGACACAGGTGGAAGAAAGAACAGTACTGAAATAAAAGCTTTCAATGGTCCAGTTGAGAATGCCTGGTCAAGATAAATCAGAAAAACAAGTACATAAAAGAATCAATTGCAACATTAAAACATTAGAAAGATTTAGATGAGAACAAGCCTTTCAGCCTCACAAATTTTCCAAGTCCTATCCACTTAATCCCTCCAAAATAACATCAAGTCAAGTTTTGAAGGTCCCTAAGATTGTATAAGGAAAAGACCTAGTCATTCTTGTCTGTTATCACTTATCTTAAAATACATACTGTATGCACACTATGTATGGTAATATAAAACAATAAAATAACTATACAGTAATAAAGTAAAATGGACATCAGGTCCAGTAATAATGCCAATAGGATGCAACACTGTTTCTTTCAATGTTTATTATTTATTTAATTTGAACTTATATATGCGTTCACAGTATGTATTCATTTTCCAGTTGTCTGCAAACATTTTCAATTATGTAACACTTACTGGTTCTTTCTCTAGGTGTTTTTGTATTGAAGACAGAGCGTGGATTGTGCATATTCAGATGAGGCTCAAGGAAAGCAACGGGCATGGCCCCAGCAAGAGTAGCTAAACATTCTCCAAGAGCTGGACGCTGCCTAAGAAACAAATAACGAGAGCCAAACATGGCATCATGAGTCAAAGTGAAAGAATCAGGAAGGGAGAGTGCCAAACAGAAGGAAGTAAAGGAGAATGAAGAGAGTTTGGATAATCACAAAGCGGTTCATGCTATTTTAAAAATTCATCCAAACATTTCTCCACATTAACTTTGTTTTATCCATTCGAGGAATAAAAAGTATTACTTACATAGAACTTTCTTATCAAGTTCTGACACTTATTTCTTATTGCAATAACAGTAATTATAACCACTATAATCAAATCACATAATACATAACCAGTGACATGCACACAACATCAATACACAACATAGAAACATTTCATGACAGTTATTGAGTTTGAACTGAAAGAACTAACAATTGTGTCCAATTAAAGCTAAGATTTGGTACTGATTAAGGTGTTACTTGCAGTGAAAACCCATGTTCTGAGTTGAGAAACCCTTATCCAAACAATCTTAAAATAAAGAATTTCTCTCTAACATAATATTCTCAATGTTATCTTAAATGACTAAGTTTTGCTTAAATAGCTTGAACCTTTTTATTTAGTTAATATATTAAATTAAATAATTCACAGTCACAATGCAGGACCCACTCACACTCACACTGGAGCCAAATTAGACTTGACAATTAGCATAAACTGCATGCGTTTGAGGAAAAAATCCAAAGAAAACTCTTCAGGGACAAGAGAGGAACATGCAAAGTCATCACAGTCAGTGACTGAGGATGGGATTTGAACTGAGGTTCATGTATTCTAAACACAGAAGTACTAAGCATTGCCTCACTGTGATGCCCACCCAAAAAAAAAATTAATATATAATATATATATATATATATATAAATAGTAATATATAAATAGTATTGTCCCAGAAAGGATGGCTCCTTGCCCAGCCAGGAAGCCATTACTATGGAAAGTCAAGGATGGATAGGCATCCCAGCCGGGTTGGTTCCTGACATGTTTCCCGGCCATAATAACAGAAGGCCAAAGAGAGACAGCTTCCCAGGACCATGTACTCCACCTTTACATGGGATGTAAGCATCCATCTGGTGGAACTCCCATTGGTATATCCACAGGGTATATCGGGAAAAGAAGTCCTGATGGGTTGCCTTATTGGGGTACTTGGGTGCAGTCAGGGAGAGCAGCAGGGGAACATTGTCCCTATGCTGGGGGGGCTTCCGTCATGCAATGCAGTGGCATGGAAGTGCTGTATCTGAGTGACAGAGTTAGGAGCGGAGCAGGACATTATTCGTTTGGGAGGAGTGGAGGAGTAAAGAGAAGAAGGAGAAAGAAAGGGAAAAGGAATGAATTTGCTTGTGCTAGGTGGTTTGAAAGGTACTTTTGTTAAATAAAACCAATTATTGTGAACCCGGGGCATGTCTGTGCAATTGTGACTGAGGTTTGGGGATCAGTGGCTTTCGTAACAGGCTACATATATACATATATACTGTCACACACATGCAATTAGGGGACAGCCAAATGGTCCAATTCAAGGCATGCAAACACAGGGAAAAGGGTTCGTAAAAGAGTACTACAGTAGACCCCCACGAAGTCGCGGTTCAGGGTTCGAGGACTCACTCATTCGCGGATTTTTCCTGACAACCCAACTATTAGTTGTTAGCGGAAAGAGCAAATATCCTCCGCAATTTTTTATGGCTTTTTTGTGGCAGTACGGTGCTGTAGGGAGAACAGGAAGCAACCGCTGAGGGAAACACGGTTTGGGATGGTGAAAGTAGCCAATCCCAGAGTGTTATTCATTTGTCCTTGCTGCTGACTGACTGCTGCCCTGTGACACGTCTCCAGCTGAGTGGGCTTACCACCGCTGAGGGAAACGCGGTTTGGGATGGTGAAAGTAGCCAATCCAAGAGCGTTATTCATTTCTCTTTGCTGCTTATTGGGTGTTGCCCTGTTACGCGTCTCCAGCTGAGTGTCCTCGTGTTTTCCATTTTGTTATTGTTTTCATTTTGTTATTCTTAAACACACAAGATGTCACCGAAATGCCCTGCGCCTTCTAAAGCTTCTGGCTCTGAGCCTAAGCGCCAGAAGCAGTTTAAAACACTCCAGGAGAAGGTTGAACTACTGGATTTGCTCCGGGAACTAAACAGTTATGCTGCAGTAGTGCGCCACTATGGCATTACTGAAAGCACCGTACGCTACGTAAGGAAGAATGAGGCAGCAATCTGGAGTACCGTATCTGTAAGTTTCTGTGATAGTGCCAAAAAAGTTACAACCGTAAGGAATAAAAATATTGTGAGGATGGAATCTGCCTTGGCATTGTGGATCACCAACTGCAGGAAGAAAAACATCCCGTTGGACGGTAACATGAAATTATGCCAGCAGTTCGCTACAGCAGACAATGTAGAAGGTACTGAAGAACCGCAACCAGGACCATCAACAGCACCAGAGCCTGAAGATTTTCAAGCCAGCATTTTCAAGCGATTTACAAGGGATGATTGAAGCATGGGATCCCTATATAGTTCGGGCTCTCACAATTAGTAATGGCATGTAATGCTCTCATTCAGACATATAAAACATATAAAACGCTCCTCGCCACCATGAAGAAACGACGACAGCAACTTCCCATCACAATATTCCTGAAACCTATAAAGAAAAGTCAGCACAAAACCCCACCAGAAGAAGACCCGTCCAAAGATACAACTCCTCCTGAAGCGCCTGAAGAAGAGGTGCCACCCGAGGAGTTTAAAATCCTCTGCATTGTACTGCACAGCTACTTCATATTTTCATCATCAATATCATTCATCATTGGAGAGTACCCGTACATTTTACTGTATTTTAATTAAATGAAATTATTATGTATTTACTCGACTAATAACCAAGAAAAATGACATTGCATACCAAAGAAAACACGCTTGCATGAATTACAGTACGTATAGCGGTAACATTGGTATTTTACATTCTAGCACCGCGGGAGACATAGCAGTACAGTACTATACAGTATACGAGTTTACCTTTACATTCAATGTAAATGTAATGTATTAATGTATTAAGCTGAGTTAGCAACGAAATGAAAGTGCTTTGGGGGCATACTGTATTTAGGGTTTAAACTATAAAAATAGGCATTTAAAAGGCATTTTTTAACCACATCCAATAGTCATGGTTTTTCACAATTTGCGGGTGCTCTAGGAACGTAACCCCCGCGAATTTTAGGGGTGTACTGTAATACCTTCTCTCTTTCTTCCCACAGAACCACGGAAGACTAAGTAACCTTTTATCACTTCCAGATGACCTCACTACCGTCCCAAACTGATGACCTCACTACAGTCCCGCCTTGATGACCTCACGTCCATCCCAACCTGATGACCACACCCTACTTCCTGCCGCCTTTATATAAAACTTCATTCTCTCATTTATCATATGTTTTTTTGTTGTTTACAGCTGACAAGACCGGTATCAGTTCTTTATGACTACTCTGGGAATTCAAAATGCAGGGGCCAATCCCAAATCTTTGTCAGCTTGCAATTCATCTACACTACATATGCCTTCTTAATTTTCTGCCATCACTATATAATAAACAGACATCTGGGGTTTTTAAGCTACATACAGATTTAAAATTCACTCAGGCTACACACAATAAAACAGCAATCATAGAATAAAATGAAATTAGGAAAGCAGTAGAAGTTGTTTTCAAGTTTTATCTAAAAACACCTCTGTGACCCATCTTGGCATTTTAGAATGTAAATGGGAATTGTCTCCAGCAGCTGCAAACACAGCAGGTGGTGAAAAATTCCTGTGAAAATGACTTTAGTACCCACATGATGAACATTATGCTAGAAAATCATTATATGAATTAACACTCTTGACTTTGACCAGCTGGACACAAATTTTTGTTAATTTATTTGTAGCTAGATGAATGCAACTTGAGTTACTTGATAAAACATATAGAGCAAGGTAATGTTCGGTTAGCAGCTTTCCATTCAGACATGTCTGTCTCTTTTATCTGCTTTGTTTCTAATGAACATGTTGATTTTTGATTCTATTCAGTATTTCTTTCTGCTATGTCAAGGACAAAATAAACTTTTTTTATCCTTGAATGTGAAATAATTGAATACATGTGCAATGAAATGTAATCGCAATAAAACATCAGACAAACATGCTCAAACAGAACCCAACATGTGGCATTCTTTGAAAAGGATTATTGATTTAACAATATATATAATAAAAATAGTTATGACTGTTTATAATCTACAACTCAGGATTTAACACTATTGTACCCTCAAAACTGACCACTTAATTTAGGACTCACTGCACACTCTGCAACTGAATTGTGGACTTCCCAGCAAACAGACCTCTGCATGTGTGGACTAGCAGCATCACATCCCCATGCTGGCCCTCAACACAGGCACTCCACTCCACAGGGCAGTGTGAGGAGCTCCCTTCTCAACTTCACAACTTCATGTCCATCTTTAAATTTGCTGATTGTACAAATATTATAGGCCTGATCACCAACAATGATAACCAAAATCCTGGAGAAGCAGAAGGCAAACTGCACTACCATCAACATTAAAGTGGATGCTATGGTGAGGGTAACCAGTTCTAAATTTTATGGAGTGGCCATCATTGATAAACTCATTTTGTTTCTTGTCAAGAAAGCTCTCCAACACCTTTACTTCCACAGATGTCTATGGACAGCTCAAATTTCTCTTTTATTCTCATAAACGTCTACAGATTCACAGTGGGTTCCTTCCTTACTGACTCCATATTATCCAGGTATGGAACCTGCTCTGCTTAACATTATAAAGCACTTCATAGGGTGGTGAAGGTGGCACAGAATATAACTGGCACTCATTTGCCTTCATTTCAATAAATATAGTGCACAACACTTGCTATTTAGAAAGGTAAACAGATCAATAGTAAGTCCTCAGCCACTCTACACAGCCACCATTCTCACTACACCCATCTGGACTACTGGTGCTCGCACCAGTTGATTCAGTGACTATTTCTATCTACAGGTATTAAGGAGACTGAACTCTCCTTCAGATAAAACCTCCAAAGCCCTCCAAAACTTCCCCTGTGGAAGACAACTGACCTCACTTCAAATTTTGGTCTCATTGGCCCTGCCTCTTCTGCATCAGTGACTACTTAAACCAAATTTTTCCTGGAAGTCCTCATTGATCTGGGATCATCTGTTTTTCTGTTTCCTTTTGATTTACATACACACATACACACACACACACACATATATATATACTGCTCAAAAAATTAAAGGAACACTTTTTAATACGAGTGTAGCATAAAGTCAATAAAACTTCTGAGCTATTGATCTTGTCAGTTAAGTAGCAGAGGGGGCTGTTAATCAGTTTCTGTTGCTTTGGCGTTAATGAAATGAACAACAGGTGCACTAGAGGGGCAATAATGAGATGACCCCCAAAACAGGAATGGTTTACCAGGTGGAGGCCACTGATATTTTTCCCTTCTCATCTTTTTTTGAATGTTTTTTCACTGTTTTTACATTTGGCTATGGTCAGTGTCACTACTGGTAGCATGAGGTGATACCTGGACCCTACAGTGGTTGAAAAGGTAGTCCAACTTCTCCAGGACGGCACATCAATAAGTACCATTGCCAGTAGGTTTGCTGCGTCTCCCGGCACAGTCTCGAGGGCATGGAGGAGATTCCAGGAGAAGGCAGTTACTCTAGGAGAGCTGGACAGGGCCGTTAAAGGTCCTTAACCCATCATCAGGACTGGTATCTGCTCCTTGAGCAAGGAGGAACAGGATGAGCACTGCCAAAGCCCTACAAAATGACCTCCAGCAGGCCACCGGTGTGAATGTCTCTGACCAAACAATCAGAAACAGCCTTCATGAGGGTAGCCTGAGGGCCCGACATCCTCTACTGGGCCCTGTGCTCACTGCCCAGCACTGTGCAGCTCGACTGGCATTTGCCATAGAATACCAGAATTGGCAGGTCCACCACTGGCGCCCTGCGCTTTTCACAGATGAGAGCAGGTTCACCCTGAGCACATGTGACAGACGTGAAAGGGTCTGGAGAAGCCATGGAGAACGTTATGCTGCCTGTAACATTGTTCAGCATGACCGGTTTGGTGGTAGGTCAGTGATGGTCTGGGGAGGCATATCCATGGAGGGACGCACAGACCTCTACAGGCTAGACAACGGCACCTTGACTGCCATTAGGTATCGGGATGAAATCCTTGGACCCCTTGTCAGACCCTATGCTGGTGCAGTGGGCCCTGTGTTCCTCCTGCTGCACGACAATGCCTGGCCTCATGTGGCGAGAGTATGCAGGCAGTTCCTGGAGGATGAAGGAAATGATACCATTGACTGGCCCCTATGCTCGCCTGACCTAAATCCAATAGAACACCTCTGGGTGTGACATTATGTTTTGGTCCATCCGACGACGTCAGGTTGCACTTCAGACTGTCCAGGAGCTCAGTGATGCCCTGGTTCAGATCTGGGAGGAGATCCACCAGGACACCATCCATCATCTCATTAGGAGCCTGCCGCCCCCCCCCCCCCCCCGAAGTTGTCAGGCATGCAAAAAGCACGTGCGGGGCATGCAAATTACTGAGTATGATTTTGAGTTGCTGCAAGAAATTTTGGCAAAATGAACTAGCCTGCCACATCATTTTTTCACTTTGATTTTCACTGTATCTTTGAATTCAGCCCTCTGTAGGTTGATAATTTTCATTTTTTCATTTCCATCAAACGATGTGGCATCCTTTCGTTCCTAAAACATTACCCAGTCAATAGTAAATAGTAAAAGTGTTCCTTTAATTTTTATTTTTTTAAGCAATTTATACAGTGTATATATATATATATATATATATATATATATATAAACTTTCATTAGCCATGCTGCCCTTTAAAGACAAGTTGAAGTCTAAGTAATGAATGTAGACTTCAACGTTAACATTTGCAGTGCCCCACATAATGAAAATGCCTCTGTTATATGCCATTTGGTATGGAATGCATATAAGAAATGTTATGCTTGTGATGCGACATCTGTTGGAACAACAAACACAATGCATTTTATTACTAAAATTGTTAGTGATGTGCCATTTTTTGGAATGACAGAGACATATTAACCAGATGAGCACACAGACATGTATCCTTTGATTAATGTGGATATACAGTATGTTTCATGTGCTACAAGCCTTTTTCGTCTGTATCTGTGTGTGTTTTTGTTTGGTATTCTTATTATTGTCTAGTGTTTTGAGGAGATACACAAGTAAGAATTTCATTGTACTATATACACAACAATAACCTTGAACTTGAAACTTGAACCTGAATGCATGCGGACTGCAGTCTCCTTAATTAAACACACACTGGCAAGCATGCATTTTCAAAAACAGCTCAATAGCACCTGTTCAAAATGTGCTTGTATTTAAAGCATCAAGGCGATAATATACTCAGGTAATAAGAAGTGATCTATTCACCTCTCCACATAGATGTTCTTTCCAGTTCCTAAAGAGTATAAGCTGCATAGTATTCTGTAACAGGAGACCTGGACATCATCCACTGAAAGAGACAAGACAACAAAAAGAATGAATGCTTCAGCAGCTAAGCTGTCCCCATTCTCACTGCATCTTCCTGATGGGGCTGAGGATGTTGTACTGTGACTGATATAAACTTACAGTAGAACACAAACTATCATAATACCAACTCTATTACTCTTTTCCAATTTGACCTGAGTCAAACAACTTCCCATATTCCATCTGCTGTAAATCTCACTGAAGATGATCAGCGCCTGATACTGCATGATTTCACTCAGTGCTAGTAAGGCCTAAATGGCCCATTAAGGTAAGACAGTTAAAAATCAGGGAGTGGTGCTGAAGGGTAAAAATGCAGTGAACACAAAAATTACAAAATTAATATGTACAGCCAATGCTTTATTAAGAGTTATTAATGCAAAACTGAGTCACATTACCTGTAAACCTCTCACCAGACAGCCATGCTGAGAATAACACCTAAATAAACATGAAGGCAGTTGTACCCCCTGCAAAACACCAGCACACAGCTGTGGACTAATGGCCAGAAGAGGTCATCAAAAACACTGAGATATTTATATTTGGATAGGGGTAAAATACAAAGCATGCAGTTAAAGAAGTTTAATTGGTGGTCCCAAGTTGTGAGTAATTCAGGGCTGGTCCCTGCTATTGACCACTGTTGCTGTGCAACATTTCAGATTAAGTGGGTCTGACAATGGTATGTTAATAAATTTACATCCTGGATTATTTCAGAAGTCATTACCAACAAGCACACACTACATTAAAAGAGATTTAAAAATCATGATACATTTAAAGGCACGTTCTAGTTTAAAAAAACCTTTTTGAAACAGTTTTGAAAGCAACCTAGATTATTGTGAAGGCACCTCCATGGAAATGTGTCATTTTAACTAGCAGTCAGCGATAAACTGGTTTACACTGTATACCCAATGAAATTCTTCTTCTAGTTTGGAACTGGAAAAAAATGTTTCATCATTATGTTCAAAATTAGTGGAAGACTTGCACAGTGCAGGTCTTCCTAATAGTCAAACTACACAAGATGAATGGGGCTCCATGCCAGTAATGTCACGATGATGTAATTTGTCGTCATTTATTATTTAACTAAGCTTGTTATAGGTTAATTCTTTTCCAAAGAGCTTGTCATTTTTTCCCATTATTCATATGGACCTCAACACATGGAATGGGCAGCATTGCATCTAGTCTGCAGCATGTGTCAGTAGCTGAGAAAAGAAAAAACTTGCAAGTGAAAATTGAGAATGGCATGCACGTAAATGTATCTCATAAGCCATGGGTGTTTGAGATTTTATCAAACATGCTTAGTTTGATATGCAATCTCACTGGGACTGAACAGACTGTCTTCAGGTAAATTGGCAGCTTAGCTTGTGTTTCTGAACAAATGCAATAGGAATTAAAAAAATATATATTTTCCAAAGTGTTTGATCATAAATGCAACTTTTGAGTATCTGCATACGTTTACAATGTGACATTATGTACACCACTGGTTCTAAAAGGCAAGTTTTAAGAAGGGATACAGCATTATTTCATTAATTTAAAGAAAAACAACAATGCTGTTACACTTTGTGGATTGTTTCTTTTCTCACAGGTACTGGTCGACACCTTCAAGTGATGTTAACTTGAAACTGTGCTTCACTTACAGTGAAAAGGCTACACAGCAACAGCAGATTCCCATAAGGGAAGGGTGCAGAAAAGACGTGCAGGTGGGGATGGTCAAGGCCGAAATAGAGTTTTTCCCAGGACCAACACTGGAATTGTGAACACAGTTACATGTAAAATATTGTAAAAAGTTTGTAAACAGTACAGTAAATGTGATTGTTCATTGGTGTATTAGTGTCTTAAAGTTAATAACTTTGTGTATGGACTTGTATGTGATCTGTATGCAACAAGAGATCCTACTCATTTAAGAATATTACCCAAAGTGGTGGGGTAGCATGGTGGTACAGTGGTAGTGTTGCTGCCTCGCAGTAAGAAGATCAGGGTTTGCGTCACAGGTTCTCCCTGCATGGAGAAGGGATTCTAGTTTACTCTTACAGTCCAAAGTCATACAGGTTGAGTGAATTGGTGATTATAAATTGGCCCTAGTCTGTCTTCAGTATGTGGTTTTGGTGAATGGTGAATTTGGGGGTGCAAAGCAACAACCAAATTGTTTTTGGTCAAGAACTCCTTGATTGACATTGCAGTTTGTGCAGGTATGCTATCATGGTGCAAAGTGCAGTTTTGTGCACGGCACTGCTCCAGGTATTTTTTTTTATGCTTTCCCACAGTAGCTTTAGCAGTTTAGTTTAATGTTGCTGATTAACAGTCAGTTCTCTCGGAAACTCTTTATTAACAAGTATGTTCACGTTAAAAAACTTAATCATTGCTTTCTTGATGTTCGACATGACCTTACATGTTTTTTTCGGTTTGTAGTTAACTACACAATTGTAGAATAAATGTCAGAAACACACACCTCAATCAACTTAGCACAATGTCACTTGGCATGTGATATCTAGCAGTAAAGTTGGTAACTTCACACTACTTCCATGCTATTAACCGATTCCAAGAATTATTGGGTCCCCCGTCACACGTATGTTTAAACCCAGTGAACTGAAACAGGGAAAGAGGACAGGAAAATCAGTGACTTGTTCTATATTTTCTTGTTGGCAGTGTGTGTGAGTGAGTAGAAGCTGCAGTTTGATAAGCAAAAATAATCTGTAACGTGTTTAAAAAATACATTTTTAATCTGAAAAGTATATACAACTAGATAATACCAGAATCTATTGAAATGGTCATAATTTGAATTATAATGTGATATGGATTGGTGGCAATGCCACTCACTCCTAATTCTAGCGTGTTCCTTTCTACACCATTACTCACACATACTTTGTATTTGTTTAACACCATCAGGCAGAAACAGTTTGTGCCTGATGTCTTCTACCAGTTACACTTCAGTAACGATTCAGCTATACTCCAGTTTTTTCCCAGCAACAGCCAGCAAACCAGTACAATTCAACAAGCCAAACAATCCCAGTGAGCCATGAGCCTATTAGGGATGTGAAAATTGGGACAGCTTCAGAAGGAGACAACTTTGACAAAGGGCTGCTAAGTTGCAACCAGAAACTTACAAATGAGATCAGCTCCAAAGTGATGCTGGGTGATGTGTTCAAACAGAGACGTGAGAACTGGCAGCAAAGCAACAGTGGTGTAGTTGATGTTCTGGGACACGCCTTTCATCTGAGTCCGTGAATGAGTAAACTTCCCCAGCTTCAGGTTTTCCAGCGTTTTCTCCAGGTCTTCTGCTGCACTTTCAAAGAAGGTCCGTAGACCAGCTTTGACGAGTTCGGAGCCCGACTTCATCACTGTTCTGAACCCCAAAGAAAAAATAATAAAAAAAACAAATTAGCAGTGCAGAATTCTTTTACTCACAAGGCCCATTATTACAATGTACCACTCTTAATGTGGTTCCTTAAAGAATCACAATTGTGGTCTAAGACCCTCTCATTACAGGTTCAGCTGTCTAGATAGATAAACAGATTATTTGTCCAAAACGGAAATTTAGCTTTTAAAAGAAGTTCAAGAAATATAGAAATATTATATGTCATGCATGTGAATAAGAGGGTCATCGTAATGGCTCGTCAAAGGTAAGCACTACCAACCCAAGACACCAGGTAACGTGATGGCGGACTCTTTTTTCACCCAGAACAATGCAGATTGTGGGCAACTGACCTTGCCTCTTCTTGTCCATGAGCTATAGATGCAAGGCATTACCAGAAGGAGACATTTTATTTGGGAAGTGAGCCACCTGTGCTACAGAGCTCAGACACTGAAGCCTGGCCGCTCTCCAGAACCTTTACAATACAGCCTAGGGCTACAATTTGCTTTTTACTTTGTTTCTTGGTACAAAGAGAATCGTCTGCAATTTAACATCAACAAAACCAAGGAATTGGTTATTGACTTTCACCGCATGAGAGAGGTCTACGTCCAGTCACTATTCAGGGAATGGATGTAAATGTTGTACACCAATACAAGTACTTGGGGGTCCACATCAATTACAGGTTAGACTGGTCTCGTAACACAGAGGGGTTACATAAGCTACATTCTTCTTTACGAGATTATGTTCTTTTAATGTGCAAAATGTCATTTACATCTTTTATAACTTTGTGATGACCAGTATGGTGTGCTGGACTTGTAACATCACTTCAAGAGAGGCACACTGAATCAAAAACACTAATTAAAAGGGCAGGCTCAGTTATAAGACACACTCTGGACCCTCTGAAAATAGTAGTGAAGGACAGAATTAAAACAAAACTGCCTGCCATTATGCACAGTGTTGCATATTCCTCCTCTGTGACACCCTAACACTGATGACTTTCAGCCAACAAATTATTCAGCAGAAGAAACGTGACTGGGGCTCCTTTATACCAACAGCAATGTGCCTGTATAGTGGCTCACTATGACTGGGAGTGTCAAGCTAGACATTTTCTTTCTACTTAAATCTTTTTAATTTTCAGTAGCAGTCATCTCTGACAGTCACAAGACTTAGGACAGCAGGTCATGCTGAGGGGCCCTAAAGTGTTCTGGCTACTTTTTTAAAAGAGTACATGCCGAAACACTCCAAACACATTTGAAGGGAATAAACATAATCCCTCCATCTTGCATCAAATGTTTATTTTGGCTGAATTTGACAACTGTACCCTCAAGAAACCTTAAAGAAGGTGTGATACACCAGTGCGAACATGCAACTCTTATGCACTCCTTGGTGACGAGTTGTTGAGTACTGTACCTTGTGTCCAGAGTGCGAGCCAAGATATGCAAGCAGCTGACCATGGTGGTTGAGTCACTTCCTGCAATGGAATTTCAGATGATTTATTGTGAGCCATTAAACATTTTGAAGAATCAGAAAAGTAAATACCATCGGCTAAGAAAGTGACTTAATCTGACAGCCATTTTTTCATTATTCAAATGAATTTCCAAGTAGAAGAAAAATAATCCATGTACAGCCACAGTTAAGAGATGGTCCCTATATAATCGTTAAATCTCCCGCCAAGTAGATAGTCATGATACCAGAGGACCTTTTTAGATGAACTTTCCAATGACCAGCTCACTTGTTAAAAGAAATTACATCAAAGCCTTGGAAAAGGTTAATTTTTCTTCATTGAAATTGCTTGCAAGAAACGAGGGTGGAATAGCAGCCCCAGTGATTAACCACCACTAGCAAGCAGCATGTATTAGTCATAAAGAGCTAATGACTTCCTCTAGAGATCAAAAAGGTGCAATGTGATGGGTAAAACAGTTTGTAATATTTTTGACGCTCATTTACAATCATGCAGATTTACTGACTCCTTACCAAAGAGAGAAATCCGATGCCGGACAAGGGCTGCCAGCTTACAGAACAAGCTGGTAAGGGAGAAAGAAAGAGAAAGGAGAAAGAGTGAAACAGAGTATGAGACACATAGCAGAAAGAGACACAGTGATGGTGTCAAGCTGGACAGTTCACATGCAAAACAGCACATAATTTGGAATGTCTTTATATATGAATTTGTAGTTACTTTGAAAACAAGTGTGAGGATGGAGGGGATGTCCAAGAAACAGTTCTGTGCAGGGCACCTCCAAATGCTGACACCAATGGATAATGCTGAGGGAGAAACATTGCTCTCCCTAAATGTCAGAATGTTCCCACAGTCTATCCCACTTACCTCATATCCAGTACATTTAGTGAGCAGGATGCAGCACACAAGTGCCATTAGCCTGCCATGTAGCTGTTGGCCATATGGCCTTGTGCTGCAATACAGCCTCACCTGGTCACCATCTCCTTCTCCTTGTTGGAAGCATACCCACTGCTGCTTAGAGTTTTGATAGGAGATGACAAGAAATACAGACAATGATTCTTAAAGTACTGGTCAATCAGTGGAAGGAGAACCTAGAAAAGAACAAACAAGAATCAGAAAAGACTTGTGAGACCTAAGGATTTGTCATCATCATTGTTATTGTTGTTCTGCAGTTAGTTGTACCGGGACTAGAAATATTATACACTTGTACCAATTGTCACACATGTTCGCCTGGGGACCATCCCGGGACGAGAGGGGGAGGTGGCACTAACAATATTATTTCTTTTCCCAGTAGCAAAGAAGACAACTAGCTCTATCTCCATGCCTCCAAGAAGACCAGGCCCCTTCTAGCGCCAATGACATAAAGGCCAGATAGCCTATCATCAGATGTCGATCAGCGAGAGAGAGGAGAACTGAGAATCCAAATCCCAAACTACAGCTCTAAAGCAAGGCTATTCAGAGCCATTTTCTGTTTTTCGTTTTACCACTATGCAGCTATATCTCTATTACTACTGTACAGAGTGACCTGGCTGCCACTCCAGCTTTTAGCCTGTTCCTGGCCACATTACACAATCTTCATTAATTTTATATTGTATTTAATGCCACACCAGTTGGATTTCTGCTGCAGGGGACACTCAACCTGAAACATGCATTTATTGACAGAACAACTTTATTAGTGCCAGCAAATAGACTAAATAGTGTCATTCACTCTACTTTTCTTATTGAAGAAGTCACACAGAACAGAAACCTGACAACTCTCTCCAAAATTCTTCTAAACACAGTCTTCAAAGTTTTACATAAAAGCTTTTTTTGGTACATATATATCCCAAAAGGGATCTTTGATGAGGTTGTTGCTATTAAGATTGCAAAACAGGCAGAACTGGAGAATGAGTAGGAGAAGAACACATAAAAACAGACAAGGGGTCAAAACCACAAAAATTTTAGACAACCAGAAGAACTCCAGAGTCAAAAAGCAAGAGCAAAGCTCAGACAGAGAAGGACTTCCCCAGAAGACCTTTTGGTTCAGTTATGTAAAACTAGGGTCACTACCTTCAAGAACACACCCATGACAGCAACACGTGCCCTAATGATTGGCACCCAAAATGTTGACAAGCATATGAGAATCTAAAGGGCAGTCAAAACAGACCAAAAATAATAAATGATTCAAAAAGACTGGAATACCAAAAAATGAATTCCACAAAGGAATTCAGAGACTCCCCAAATGATTGTTATATCCAAAACATTGATACAAAATATTTAATAAAATACCAAAAGTAAGATAAATCCTAATATTCAACCAACTATGAATCACGGCTATATATATATATATATATATATATACACATATATATATATATATA
>JANRMT010062799.1:7741835-7760226 GCA_026402145.1 Polypterus bichir lapradei
TTATGAGATACGGGTTGGTTGCTGGAGAAGTGTAATATCTTGTCTGCGTAGTATTCCTTATGGTAAACACTTGTGGTCAGGGTGGCGTCATTATTTCTTTCAATGTTGATGTTCAGGAAGCTGATGTGTCGGTTCATTTCTTTTTCCATGGTGAATTGGATTGCAGGGAATATTGTGTTGATGTGGTTGTAGAATTCATTTAGTCGATCATTTTTTAGTATGACGAATGTGAAATCCAATGATCGACTTGAATCAGAAACCCCACCCCACCTGGCACTCACTCCCTTATCACCACAAGGTGTCTGAAGGTGCAGCACGAATCCTGGCCAAGTCAGGGGTCAGAATAGCACACAAACCCACGAACAATCTGCGCACGGTCCTCTTCAATGCTAAAAACAAGAAATCGACAGCAGAAACACGGAATGCAGTTTATAGCATTCCATGCAGTTCTTGCTCAGCAGTATACATCGCAACACGTACACAGGAACACTGCAACGCCGTCAGAAGAAAGGACTCACGATCATTGATCTAAACGCACACTAAATCAACGGGACATACATTTAACTGGGACAATGTACAAGTAAAATTTAAAGCCAATACTAAAAGTGCCAGAGAGCTGGCCGAATCTTGGCTATCAAATGATAACGCCATCAACAGACACTTGGACATAAATCCAGCATATGCAAACTTAAGAAGAACATGTTCGTAATAAATAAAACTTTACAGCCAATACCCCTCCCCCCCTTCCTGATCACACTGACTTAGCCACCTCCCCGCCCCCCCACGTAATTTTTGCTATATATTGCCTTTGATTCTTGTAAGTCTAAGCATTATCCTCTGATGAAGACCCCTGGAAGGTGTTGAAACCTCAGGAATAAAAACTACTTTATGATACCCATAGTCATACTCATGCGAGTAGGAGGCAGCTAAAGGGCCTGAGTAATTGTAATAAAACATCCTGTCCAGAAGACATCACTTCCGATTCTGGCCCCTTTGCTTATGTCACTTCCTGTATGGGTCTTTAAAGCCTCCATTTTGATCTATGAGAATCAGTTCTGTTTTGGACTCTGTTCTATGCACAAACTTTTGCAGCCGGGAAAACAATATACAGGTGGCTGTTCCAAATCTTTATGATGTCTTGGTCTAATTCTTATCACAATATATACAGTATATACGTGTTAATTGAATATATATGTTAATTGAATTATTATCATTGTAAAATTTATAATACACCCTGTACCTTTCAAGGTACGGTCAAAGAAGCAAATAGATAGCATAAATATACCCCACTGTTGCAAATTTTGCATCTCATTTATTGTTTAATCACAATAAATACCTGTGAATCTGAGATACGTCAGCCTCATTTCCATTGCAAATATAAGAAAATGACTCACCTTCGCAAAGAACTTGATCTCCTGTTCATGAGGTGATTTGTCAGCTTTCCCACTGCTAACAATTGCCTCTGCAGAGAAAAAAAAATAAATGATTTATGTGGAAGCTAAATAATTTGTAGCCACATCAGCAAGGTAGGCCTTGAGATACCTACCATAAATAAGTGAATGATCTGAATGATTAGGCAGATGCAGAATTATAAATACAAGGAGGCATAAACTTGAAACAATACCAAGAGAAGCAACAAGGCACATATGAGACATCTAAGGGATGGTTAACTTAATGGCCACGTCAAAGTATAGTAAGGGTGTCTATCTTAAACTAAGATTGTCTCTTAATTGCCATTTTATTTACTAACAAAACAGCATATTCCAGGAGCTAATGTTTTAATATGTTTTAATGATAAATGTAACCACCTCCATCTTACTACCTGCTATACCCACAGCTTTACAGTAATAAATTAGCTTCAGTTCGTCTAAACACTGAAATTCTCAATGCTAAAGATTCCATCTATTCCTATTTATTTGTTTGCTTTTGTGTTTTCAACACATTCTCCTTTAAGCACCACAATGCACTTTATTCTTAATTTGTATATTTTCTTTTGGTTTTATTTATTTTTTATTGTGGTGTTTTATTTAAGCTTACCAAATAAAATAAGAAGGTGCCTGCACTGACCACACAAGTTTAACTGAGTAAAGCAAACCTTTTACTGGTAAAACGTTTAAAAACAATCAAAGGAAAAGGCTCTAACAAAACTAGATCAGGAATATAACTCAGTGTCATGAACGTGATTTGGAACCTTAGTGATTAGTTTTGTGTTATTATTTTTCCCTTTGCAAGTTATTGCTTTTATTTTGTAAAATGCTATCATCATTACCATTTTTGTTATATATTTAGGGTTTTATTGGGATTCTGGTTCCCACATTGTAATCCATTATCTAGGTCATGGATGGCTGGAACGCCTCTGCCTTGGAAGGACCGG
The DNA here is from genome assembly GCA_026402145.1 of Polypterus bichir lapradei. Lineage (NCBI taxonomy): Eukaryota > Metazoa > Chordata > Cladistia > Polypteriformes > Polypteridae > Polypterus > Polypterus bichir. Next base: position 7,744,210 of record JANRMT010062799.1, read on the forward strand.
GGGAGCAAGTGTGGACAGAGCATCAACTCCCCGGAATGCTAGATGGTAGCCCCCCTGAATGGCAGCAGTACCTCAGACTCTCACAGGGCTTCATGGGAATTTGAGTTCGTTACAGCCCTTTTGGGATCTGGAGGTGCCACCAGGGTGTGCTGCAATTATTCCTGAGCCTGTGTGGTTGGTTCTTCTGCCACACCTGGAAGTGCTGCTGGAAGTAGGTGAATGAGCACCTGGAGCACTTCCTGGTGACCTATATAAGAGACCATCAGACACTGTTCTGGGAGCTGGAGGACAAAGCTTGTGAGAGAGGAGTGGAGGCGGCAGAAGAATAAGTAGGAGAAGGGAAAGTAAAGAGGACTGTGAGCTTATTGTGCTGATTTGTACATTGTTTGGTGTGTGTGCAGGAGACAGCAATAAAAGTGTACGTTTTGGGACGTTTTGCCTTGGTGTCTGTTTGTGACCGGGCTGAAACTTCACACTTTCCTGTAGCTAGGGTCTGTGCCACCCAGGGTTGTGACCCACAGGTACATGCAATGATGTGGTTAGAAGGTAGCTCGACTCACCATGTTCTCTTTTGAGCTGCAGATAACAAACTTTGCTTTACGCCTTTATAAAGAATATTTTTTAATCCCTGCTTTTCTGACTTTAGCTATCTATATTCATAAGCTCTGACTTTTCACTTCTCATTTTGATTTTGACACTTAGGTTTTTCTCCATCTCCCACTTTGGACCATTTCTGTCTTTTGTGTATTCTTCCAGTTGCCCTTTAAAAATGATTCGAGTGTTTTACTTCTGGGTGTCAAAATCTTCTTTACTATTTTTATGGCAGCAGCCAGAGTCAGTTGTTGGTAACATGACCTCTGACACTGCACCATGTCACATTATCAAGTCATTGTAAAATGGCATCCAAACTTTTGATTCACTTCAAAATACAAAGAAATTCTTGAAAATACTTTTGTTACTCATTTTGAAACTGATCACAGTCATGACAATCCCTGTTTGGTAGTGAGAATACTTTCTATTTTCCCAATAAACGTATTTCCAAAGTCATTCAATCTAAACAACCAATCTGATTGCTTCCTTTATGGAAACATGACAACTTTTAAAACTAAAAATTTCAGTTATTCATTTAGCATTAAATCCATGAAATTCTAAAATAACACAGAATTTGGGAATGTTATGGAGTATTTGTTTTGCTCTTTTACCAAAATGTGCATCTATTCTCAATTACCTATTTGCACAATTGTTAAGTAGAAGTCCTTTCTATTTAATTTAGATTCTCAAGCAGTACAACTGAGCTGCCCAAACTCTTCACTCAGTTTAGAGACCAAAACACCACTCTTTGTGGTATGGCACTGGCCATTTACATTTCATGCCTGTCATAAATGTGTTAGTTTTTTAGTCTTTTTTGTAAGTATTTGAAAATTTCCCCCACACCCTTAATTTTATCCCACCTTACATGGTGCAGTGGTTTGCATGATCATTGATCACCTAGGCAATGCTGTTGGGATTTGTGTAACCCTGGTAGGGCCACCCATGGTGGCAATGTCAGAGGTGAGGTCCTGGCTAAGACAGACATACCCACCACAATCCTTCCCTTCTTCCCCACAAACCACACCCCCCCCCCCAAGGGTCCATCCAAAGTAGTGTTACTTCCTGCCATTTCTCGTCGTTCTGCACATGGCTTATTATGTGGATTCCCAACAGGGCATGAAGTGATGTGATTAAATTTTGTACGCCCTCACTATCACCTATATCAACAACTCCTTTGCGTAGGTTCTCAGTCAGTCAATCAGTTGCACTGACGGACAGCCATGACTAACTGACGGATTAATTCCACTTATCATTAAATAAGAGCCTTCAGGTGTGTCCTGAAGTGCTCAGTTTAAACCACCTGACTGCCACAGTTCCAGGCCATGTTTGCAGTGCTCTTCAGCTACCTTCTTGTGCTTCCCTTTCCTTTATTCAAGTTCACTGCAAAAGTTTATTTTCCTTTTGCTTCTTGGGCTTTTGACTTTTGGGCTTGGCTCTTGGGTTTTTTCTTGGGAGTTGAACACTAGTTTTGGCTATTACTTAGATTATCCTTTGTTTTATTCATTTAGCATTTAGTTTGATTTTGTTATCCTTGATCGTTTATCCTTTCATTTTAGAATGTGCTATATTCTGTGTTGTGTTGTACAGAATGTGTTGTATTCTGTATTTTCTGAAGATTTTTGTATTCTTTATACTTTCTCGTATATGAAGTATAGGGAAAGTATTGTAATCGTCCAAAGATTCAATGTCCAGATTTTGATGAATCTCGACATTTTGGATGTCCTTGACTTTCTCATATATGAAGTATAGGAAAAGTATTGGAATCCTCCAAAAATTCCATTTCAAAATTTTGATGAATTTCGACGTTTTAGACCTCCCTGAGTCCGAAAATACCATTTTGGAATTATATCTTTGTGTTTGTCTTTGTGTGTATGTAAACATAGATAACCTGAGTACGCTTTCACTTGGGTAAACCAAAATTTGCTTACAAAGTATTAGGTACAAAACGTAGATTTCTATCAACTTTTGGGCTATTGTTTTGTAATTTTTAAATACTAGACCTTTTGGCCCCTTGCCTTTGGGTGTAATTCATAGAAAGGCGATACTGTTTAATTAGTGAGGCAAATCCTTTTCAGCATTGCTTTTTAGGTGAGGCTTTAGCTGAATTGTGTATTATATTTTATAGGATAACTAGAGGAAATTAAGGGAAAGGGCATTCAAGACGGAAACACTTCTTCACAAAACAGTCATAAGTCTGAAGACACCAATCAAATCATGTAGTTGGAACAGTGACACTAATAACGGGATGAGATACTAATAACATTTATATACAAGCCTGCCAAACAAGCTTGAATGAGTAATGGATCTTTCCACATTTGTAAAATTTCTTATGATCTTAATGTGCTAAGTTGTGATAGGTTTCAGCCAGGGTTCCTCCTCTGGCTGGGATTCAAACTCATGTTTTATGTCTTTTTTGTTCATTTGTGTTGATCATGTGCACCATTTTTTATTTTTGGGTTTGTCTGCGTATATAACATGCCATTATTATGTTCCATAAGTTTTATGAGTGGTCACCCAAGAGGTGTGACCATCTGCCAATCACCTCCAGTAACTGTTCTCCACCTATTGTGAATGTGCTCCAGAGTTGATAAGTACAATGTATTTTTGCTGCACTTTTTGACATTCATGCTTGGTGTTTGATTACATTTCTGGATTACTGGTTTGGGATTTTGTTTGCATTGTATTGCCTAAGTGTTCTTGGGCAATTCTTTTGCATCTTGTGCTCCACAGAGCTTCATTATTATTGAAAATACCTTTTGCTGAAAAATAAATCTTTATTTTTAAATACTTGAGTGGTTGCCCTTATTACTAGCCAGGTTTTGAGGGTGACGTCCACTTCTGGTTGGCATTATTAGAAGTGTTTGGGGCTACTTGCTTTAGAACTCTTTAGTGCTTGAGACTCCTGGCTCATGACAAGTTACTGAGTTCAGTATTATTGACTGTGATGCACTTAAGATACTAGGAGGAGATGAGGTAGCTCGCAGGTATAGTAAGGATCCATAAATAGAAAGACAGATTACCAAAACACTGAAGTCAAACTATTAACTTAAAATTAATGTCCAGATGAAACCCAAGTTCAAATCCCTAAATTAATTCTTATCTTAGTGATTAGGTTTAGATTTAAAGAAGAGCTAGAGGATGAGGATGACAAGATATCTATAAATGGAAAAATTACTAATAGCCTCCAATATATGGATGATACAGTCCGTTTGGCCAGCAATGCAGAAGCCTCACAGAGACTATTAGATATGGTAGTGAATCTTTCAGAATGAAACTTGACATGGCAAAGACAAAGATAATGATTGTGAGTAAAAAGAACTTCAAGGACACAGACCTAATGATTCATATAGGACAAGCACTGCAACAAAAAGTACAATCTATTACTTATCTGGGTGCTACACTAAACAGAAGGTGGGATCACACCCATGAAGTACAGTAAGAACTCGTGTTGAAAGGGTACACACTGCATTCAGCCATTTAAGGAAGATACTCCATAGTAGGAGTCTGAACCTAGGAATCAGCCTAAGATGTTTCATATTCTCAGTTCTGCTTGTTGGAACAGAACAAAATTGCCGGCAAGCACCTGGAGGCAGTTGAGATTGGGTATGTTAAGAGTATCTTGGATGCATAAATGTATCAAATGATATAATACTCTGATGCATGAACAAGGCAAGAGAAGTTCTTCTAGCTGTTACAAAAAGGAAACTGGTCTATTTTGGCCATGTACTTCACAACAACAAATACAGGTTGCTTCAGCAAATTATACAGGGGGACATTCAATGGACAGATGAGATTGGGTTGCTGCAGAACATCATGGTTGGAGAACTTGAGAGACTGTGACAGAAATGGTGTTGATTGCCTTGTTATAAACAGAGGTGGAAAAAGTCTTGTGGACCAGAATGACTACCAACACCTACTAAGGACAAGGCACATTAAGAATAAGTGATTAGATGGCTACCTTTATTTGGAAGAGTCTGCTATTTATTCTGTTAATTTTGGATCTAGTTTACCCGAGCCTCCATCAGGGGAGATTCAATGACATCACACAACTAATAACAGGGGTCATTTCTATAAACAATATGGAAACACCCAAGCAACCCAATACACAAAATTGCACCCAATAGAAAAGATTGAGAGTGGTCTCCCCTAGACTTTCTCGTATACTCAGATATGGGGATGGATATTTGAGGAGTAAACTGCAAGACAATGATTATATTTTTATGTTACGTATATTAAAGAACCATCAACAGCAAATCAAATCAAATTAATAATATATTGAACAATTATTAAAAGAAGTAAAGTTGAATAAATTGGACTCTGTGGCTGCATGAATAAAAGGTAAAGTACCACTTCCAGTTAACAGAAGTGGCCCAAAAGATGACAGAAATCTAAATTTTGCACATAATATTTGTATGCAAAATTTTGTTGACCTAAGTGAAAGCGCACTTAAGTTATCATGTTTACACACACGCACACAGACACACAGACAAAATTCCAAAAATGGTAAATTTGGACTCAAGGAGTTCTAAAATGAGATTCATTAAAATCTTGAAAAGGAATTTTTGGAGGATTCCAATACTTTTCCTGTACTTCATACACGAGAAAGCCAGGGAGGTCTAAAATGTTGAAATTCATCAAAATCTCAACATCGAATCTTTGGACGATTACAATACTTTACCTATACTTTGTATACAACAAAGTTAAAAAAAGACAAACTAAATGAGAAGTAAAATAAATAAAATGAATACATTTTAAATAAAAGCGGTCTTCAAACAGGAGCAGACACGGCTCTAACTATGTCCTAACAATATTTAACTAAGCACAGCTCTAAAATTGTTATAATCTAATTTTGATAATTCTAGTTCTAGTAAACTGTCACACCAAAACAAAACACAACCTCTGTTGTTCAGAAGCAACTGTAACAATAAGTCTGCCATCACAACTCTCTCCTCTCTGATAAAGGACGAGAACAGTATGCATGAATTTTAATTACTGTGTACAAGGATTGCACCATTAGAGTGGTGAAAATAAGTTAGTGAATGTGCAAATCAAGAGTCCAGATGGAGATCACTCTGGTTTCATTTACCTAAGTGAGCGATGAATTCTTGAGCAGAGTCCACATACTTAAGTACCTTCTTCAGAAATTTATAAGCAAATCTTTTTTCCATGGACGAAGCATCCTGCTCCATATCCTTTAGGCCTCTGAAATACAAATAAATGCATAAATAAATAAATAGCCTGTGAACACCAGGACAACCTCTGTCAGGATGTGAGGTATGGTGCATGGAGCAGAGTGCATTGTGACAATGCCCATCTATCAGAACCGATGCATTACAAAATGTGATACTTCAAAAAATCCAGTGCTTCATTCAGCAGAAGGGTTTAAAAGATATGGTGTTTCTATCAGATTCCACAAGTACACACATTCACAGGCCGCAGTGAATCTGCAGCTGATATCCACACAAAGATGCCTGTCCAGCAATATGTTAGGGCTGGCATTGTGATTCCGCATGACATGGGAACAGATACACAAAAGGCTGAGAGATGTATTGAGACACTTCAGTATAGTGATTTGATATGGAATGCCTTGTAAAGTTATGCATATTTTCCAATTAGGTATTATGTATAGTGCTTTAGAATTGATGTACATTTCCCTACTATTGACTGAACACTTTATATATCAAGTAATCACTTACTGTACTTCATACTGAGATGTGCCCTCATTTTCCATCAGAACACCCTGTATCTAATGGGACACAGGCTCAACAAGATGCTGAAAGTCGGAAGCTTGATTGCTCCCAAAATCCTTGGTGTATATCTCAAATCAGATTAGCTCGTTCTGCTACATCCAACTGATGAATAGATTGAGACTTGTCACCAGTATGGAAGAGACTGAAATACTGATAACTGCATCAAACTTATTTTTTCAGTTTTATTTCACCATTTCTCTGAAAAATGGACTAATAATGGGGGATGTCCATGGGAACACTGTGTTCTGCCAGAGATTAAGAAAATGGAAAGCAACTCGGGCTAATTACAAAGACGCGAAGAATAAACTGATACATAGGGAAAGCAAGAAGTCAAAGCCAGGAGGCTAAATTTACTAACAAAGGTAAAACACTAGGCCAAATCTCAAAAGGAAATGTGTTGTTTATATAATGAAACCAAATTAAAAGCACAAGAAAACTCAAAACCTTTCACTTCAATATCCACAATGTTGGAAAACCTAGAAGTGCACAACACTGACACTTATACCACTGCAAGTACTTTTAGCTGTTCTGCAAAAGAAACAGGGACAGAATCTGCAAACAAAACAGCCTACAAAATGGCTGCACCCATTAGAAATAAAATGGTTTGCAAAATATTTTTACACTTTACAAAACAACCTGGAAAGAAAAAAAAAATTAAAACTAAAGTGAGTTTAATATATGTGTGGGGCATTCTGGGACAGTACTAAAGTTTGTTCCATGTTCTCTGTGGAATATTACTGGTGTACTTCGGGTCCAAACAATAAAAGCTGTTCGATTAAAAGTTAAAGCAAAGTGAAGGCTCTGCATCTGGTCTAAGTGGGGTGTAGCTACAAGAGGGTAACCCCATATTATCTGACTGGGATTCCTGAAAACAATTTTATAATAGTATGGCACTTAATGGCATGCATGTATGATGTACATTCCTTTTTAAGCATGCCAGGGAATTGGTTCACTCCCTAAGCATTTAGCAATTATTTGTATTTAATCCCCCTTAGTAAAGTCAAGAAGGTGTCTCTGAATACTGCATAACAGGCAGCCACAAATTTTCTCTATGTCAGGTGCACTATTCAAATGGAGGCTTTTGAAGTGGCAAATTCAGTTTACTCCAGGGGATGGCAGTGGGTGATGTGGACTTGCAGATTGGAGTGGATGCTGTTCTGTATGATATTGCCAGCAGTTTGGACGTGGTAGAAAGAAAGAAAGAAAGAAAGAGGTGAAGAGAATCGGGTGACAGAAGGCCAACTGGAACCTCTTATAGACAAGAAGTGTGGCCCCAGTTACAAACAGACATAAGCAGCTTATTTTGTTGTGTAAGCTTGTTTGCCATCTAAAGGGTGCTACAAAACACACGCCTAAATAACAGTCTAACTTTACATTCGGTGGGGACACATTGTGACAAAATACACAAGATACTGTCTGCTTGTTCTGATCTTTGTGCTTGTGTTATACAATATTTTTAAATATGAGTTTTCTCTCTCTCTACCCATTGTAAAAGCAGTGTAATAAAACAAAAACCACACACACCTTGTTATTGCATAGCCATTGATTTGGAGGAAGCGGAATAACTCCTGAGCTTTCTCTCGATCTCGTGCCTTCTCCTTAGCAGTTAGGGTATCATATGGAACCAGCAAAGGATGGCTTCCTCCACCTGGACAAACAAGTAAAATTTATCTAAGAAATGCATCTCCATGAAGGAGAAATACAGTACAGTAATACTGATGCTATGTTATAAATGATTATAATAAAATATAAAACTGACAAATGAAAATAAAATTTGCAAACATGCAAGGGGCAAAGAGGCAAGCTTCCTGTATTTATATAAATTTAATGTTTGAAAATAAAACTCTCCTTCAATTGATAGCAATAGATGGGCAATTTAAAATAAAATTGATAACACATCTACACACCAAGCAAACACTAAGGACAATTTAGGATCGCCAATGCACCAAACCTGCATGTCTTTGGACTGTGGGAGGAAACTGGAACACCCGGAGGAAACCCACCAATACACGGGGAGAACATGCAAACGCCACGCAGGAAGGGCACGGGAAGCAAAACCAGGTCTCCTTACTGCGAAGCAGCAGTGCCACCGTGTCGTCTTTAAAGATATACATATCTGTATCATTTTATTTTAGTGTAGTACATCTTATACTCACTGCCTTTCTTTATAATATAAAAGAAAGAAGTTAGTTTTTTCCATATCCTTTTCTTAATATTTTGGGCAGAGCACAAATTGTTCCCTCTCTAGAAACTGCACTCTGTGTAACTACTATAATTTCAAATGGATCTTACTTAAAACATTGCTCTTCTCCAGCTGCTCCTCGCAGGATCGGTAAATCATTCTTCATTTCAAGCCCTGCTCCTTTCTCTAGACACCTGACTCTTGTTACAGAAATGCAGAGTCCTTTGCTGATAACTTGAGTGTGACCAGTTGAGGTCACTGTTATTAACACTTGTCTCTTTGTTAAATCAGGCCAGTAAGTTTTAAAAAGCGACTGTCTCATTTAATGGTCTTACCTTCAAGAGGTTAGGCCCTGGTTTGACTCTAGGTTGACAGGCCTATGTCAGCTGTCACTATTATCCATAGATATGTTTTTTAGGACAAACAGTTTGTTGGTGTGAGAGAGTGAAGGTATGCCTACAACTATCAACTTATCCAAGACTGATTTCTTGAGATCTTGATCACAGAAAAAAAGTTGTAAAAATAGATGTCAAAGATGATACAAAGTAAACATTTATCTAAAAAAGGAATAGCTGCGTTTTACAGATATGTCATGATGTCTTATAATGAAACAAGCAATTCAAGCACCTCACCTCTGCTTCCCAATTCCATTTTTTTCTTTTTTGCCCAGATGTTATGGTAGTTTTCAGCCACAACCTCCACCATTGCCTAGAAGGGAGCACAAATGTAAAAGCAGAAGCATCAAGGTCAATTTACAAAAATATTTGATCATATAAGTCACAAGATTGCCCATCTTTCATTATTTTAAAATTATAATTTAACTGAGCATAAAGGCTTCCAAAACTTTTAATTTGCACACAAGAATTTTTATATACTAATAAACTATTATACATAGACAAGTCAGTTTATTTGTCGTTAGCTTCATGGTGTTGTATATTAAAATGTCCAAACCAGTAAAGCCATAGTATCCACAACAGAAGATGACATCCTTTCTCCCATTGTTTAATAAGGCCGATGTATTTCGGATTTACTGCCCCTTCACCAGGACTAGACATAAACTCTTCACAGCAAGTCATGTAGTTAATTGGTTTGTATTAGGAGCATTTTTGTAAGTATTATTATTTATTTTTTTGCCACTTTCTGGATATTCTTGCCTTTTAATTTGAGTACTTTTTTTGAATTGTTAACTTAGTTTTTCCCTAATTTGGTCCTATCCAGGTTGAAGTAGTCAGGCAGTTGTCTGCAGCAAGCTGGACTGGGTGGCCCTCAAAATTAATATTATTATTATTATTATTATTATTATTATTATTATTATTATTATTATCTGGCCTGGCTTGTGAAGGTAATGGCCTGCCTTTATGTGTCTTTAAGGAGGCCTCAACCCCTTTTTATCATTTATGTGACTCCATCTCACAATAGCTCCAGACATCTATTTACAAATCACTGAATTAAAATCAAATTTCATTGTGCTGATGACATCAGTATATCAATTAAATAATGACAAACTTCTCAAAAACACCTTGCCTGAGGAGTGCAGTACAATGTTGTTAAATAAATGAGAACCCTTATTTACAACGGAGCACACAAAGAGTACACTGAAGGATCCATAAATAATTACATTATACCTGGAGGTAAAACAAACATAACACAGTTTTATGTTAGGTCATCAATGTAGGCATCTATAAAAAGTCTACTAGAATAGGTATGAATTATGAAGAACATGGCATAGCAGCTGACACTAGTTAAACATTGTACACATAGCTACCATTAACAAGCAAACTTGTCCTTTTACATTCGAAAAGGAATTAGAATTTAATTTTACCATTTTCACCAGAAGACAACTAATGAAATCAGACCACACAAAACCTGAAAAGAACCAAGTATTGCCCACCACCACTACATTTCAGCCAGAGTTTTATGTCTTCTTTGTTCAGTTTTGATACTTCTGTATATATTACTATTGTGAATTATGGTACAAAATTGATATTACTTACTGATTTTATTAGTATGGGTTATTGTTTAGTTTCTTTGTGTATAAACTTCCTTTGTTATGTATGTTGTCAGTGGTCCCCAACGAGACAGGGCTACCTGCCAATCACCTCCAGGAACAACCCTCTGCTCTACATAACCAGAGGTTCTCCCACAGTTCCGGGCAGGATACTGTAAAAGCATTCTAGAGTTGGTGAGATTACGTGTGTTTTGCTGTGATTGTACCGTTTGTATATTCTGGAATTTTAACTGTCTGGCACTGTTTTGTCAACCACTGAGTAGTGGGATTTTGTTGATTTTGGATTGCCTTTGTCGACAACTCCTGCATGTATTTTGTGTTTTATGGAGCTTTAAAGTATAACTTAATATTTTGTGAGAAAAAAAACTTTTATTTTATGAAGATCCTGCATTAGCCCTTATCCTACCCAGGATTTGCTGGAAATGTGCTTTGGGACTTATAGTTAATGACACTAGGTAGAATAGTCAATTCAAAATATTAGCATTTGTGTTTGTGTTCATTTTAGACTTTCTTAAACAATAAACAATTTATATGCCAAAATAGGTGATAATTATTATGCAGTATGTGTTAGGGATGCTATTATCACAGTTATGTAATGTAATTAGAAGGCTCTCAAGAGGTAAAAAATTACATTAATATTTAATAAGGTGAATTTGTTGAAGTCCTAAATTATGTGAAAAACGGTGCACCTGTGATATTATTAAATAACAGTGTATTCTCAAAAATGGTTAATCTAACTCATGGTAATGGGATAGGCCATGACTATCCTGTTTAAGTCTTGTTACAAAGTGGAAACTAGCCCTGAAAAGCCACCAATCCCCTGTAGTGTCCTCTAACACACACTCACACAGGAAAAATTATGGAATACTTGCACGTCTTTGACGATGTGGAAGAAAATCAGATTACAAACTCCACTAGCAGCGAATGGGTCTGAACCCAGGACAATAAGTCTGCTGTTTACAGAACTACATAAAGTGCTAGCCCATTAGTAATTTGTTAGCAGCAAACACATGGCTGCCGCTTATATTAGAAAACTGAATCATTAGATAAATCATTAATTTTAACTTTTGGTTTAGATTTCTACCCAATTATGAATATATACTTTTGGGATGATGAACATTTACAGAATTAAAGAAGACAATTAAAAAATTCAAGTAATGTGATAATGACGGTTTTTAAGAGATCACAATCCCAAAATATGGGATAGGCACCTCTAGACTACCACATATTGATGCAGGCTCATCTGATGCAGTTTTACCACTACAGTGTTACCTGCTCTCTTGTTAGCTCAGACAGTTGCTTTTTCCAGGAACTGCTCATACCATCCATTTTATTGAACACTTTCATATGTGTTTAACATTTGCTCTGTTCTTGTGCAGCATAGAAAATCTCATGTAATGTTTTAAGGAGTTTAACTGAGCATAAGCCAACCGAAGGTAAACTCACATGAACCACCACTTTACTTTCTTGTGGAATTTCCACTAAAGAAAAAAAAAGCTTCTTCTTTACTTACCTGAAGCTCTCGAGACAGAACCACGTTACTCATGTCGAGTGGGCATGGAGTATAGCCATTTCCCTGCAAAATAAAGAAGCTGAAAATTAACAATGAGCCTTACATATTAATTTGTGTCAAAAGTAATACAAATTTCCAAGAGCTCTTATTAAGTGGATATAGGAAACGGACCCAGTGTAGCCAAGTTCAGACAGCAGCACAAGACTAAGGTACTATGACTCCATCAATTACAATAATTACTTTTCACCCAAGACTTTCTAGTTTTTGGCATATTCAGAATATTCTTAATATAACATGCTCTATTTGCATTAAATATGTGATAAAATGAGTAGTAAAATCTCCTCAAGTGGTTCTTCATTCCCCTTCTAACATGGTAGGCAAGAAGGCCTAAAGAGTTTTGCTTATACAAGTCATATCAGCTTACTGTGTAGGTCCAAAAAAATTTGCACCTCTCTCAGTTGCATCACACATCAAATCTATCATATGTCAATACTTAAAGCAATGATGGTGAAACAAACGGAATTAGGTGAAAGAGCCCACCTGGAGCACAACAAACCTCCATTATAAGACATTTTTACATGTATAAAACTTACATCATAAATAAATTAGACAATGCATTCATTAGTTCCCTAGTCTCACTGTGCTGCTGGAGGCAACAGTGAATGAATTCGGCTTATGTGAGGGTGGGAACAATTAAATGGATCACTGACTGTGACATTTCTAAACCAATCCAATACCTCATGAATGCGGAGCTCAAACAAGGGACAACACTTTAAATGGCAAATAGCAATGATGTCAACGTCACTTGACTGATAGCAAGCCCGTAATTACAACTGATAAACTTTCTAGGGCTGAAAAGTCTCCCAAAAATAAATGTGTGTTGTGTGTGAGGAATACACATTAGAAATGGTACAAATAAACACAACCTAATTGCAAGCAAAAAAAAAAACATACTGTAAAACCAGATTATACTTTGGCTTTCAAAGATATCACTGGACTTGTAGTAAAAGTGAATGATACATTGCCACTTAGCTGTATGTGTTGCTTGCTTTATTAATAATGCAGTTTGATTAAACATGAGGTTGAAAGAACAGGCAGCTACTGTACATCGGCAAAAAGTGGAACTCTAGAATGTGCATTCAAGCTGAAAAGTGTGCTGTTACAAGTCAAGTCAAATCAAGTTGGGGAGCATGCACTGGTACAGTGCGTTGCCGCACCCACTACACGACGAAACAACTCGGGATCCCGGTTTGCAACCCCCCAGGCAGACACGCGGTCCAGTCCCGCCCTCCGGAAATGACCTCCTATCTGCTGAAGCCAGGTGTTACATGGGCAACCCCATGGCCTGATCCAGCCACTCGGGTCCCCAACAATGAGGATCTTACGAGCTGGATCACCCTCAGGGAAACGCGCCACATGGCCGTAGTGCCATAACTGACGCTCCCCTACAATGCAGGTAATGTGCTACATTCGGGACTCCATGAGCAACCACTCATTTGACACAAAGTCAAACCAACGGTACCCAAGGATTTTCCGGAGAGAAACAGTACCAAAGGAGTCCAGTCTTCAACTCAGGTCATTGGATAGCATCCATGTCCCGCAACCATATAGTAAGACAGGAAGTACCAAGACTCTAAAGACTTGGACCTTCGTCCTTTTGCATAGATATCAGGAGCGCACACACCCCTTTCCAGCGACGTTATGACCCCCCATGCTCTCCCACAGGAAGAGTCACCAGGGACATGAATGTCACTGCCAAGGTAAGTAAACCACTCAACAAGGTCAACACTCTCTCCACAAACATGCCAGTCTCCCAAATGGAAGCAAAGATTGCTTGCAATGCCAGGAGGACAGCCTTACCACCAGCCTGGAGAAGTTCACCCCAGATACCACAGATCCCTGCAGCCTTTCCCCCCCCTCAGCTGGTTCACAACCCTTACAATCTCAGTGAGACTGGGTGGTTCACAGCTAATTGGAGGATCAGCCTCAAGAACCGTGGACCCAGAGATATCCAACGTCCTAGCCGGAGGATCAGCTTTGAACAGCTGCTCAAAGCAGCTAGCCCAGCGTGTCACAACTGCAGTGTCATCCGTAAGGACCGTTCCATCAGCTGCCCTGACTGTGACTCTCCGTGGAACAGATTCAGATGTGCGTATTTCATCAATTCCTCTGTAGCAGGACGTGGGTCACTAGACCACAGATGGTGTGTCACTTGCTCATAGATTCCTCTGACAAATGCCTCTTTATCTGCCCTCAGAGCCCTCGCAGCCATCCTTTTCAGTTCCCGGTACAGACCAGAGTTGCCATTGAGCTGTGCGCTGCAACTCCTCTCGATGATATCCAGGGTACCCTGCGAGATGAAACACCTCCTTCTGGGAACAACAACACAACCCTCAGCAACCTTCAGGGTCTTCTAACAGAAGGTCTCCCACATCACATTAGGATCGGCAGTCATATCCAAATCTGAAAGTTCCTCACACAAACTGTGTTCAAACTCATTAGAAACAGCCTGTTCTTGGAGTCTGGCCAAGTCCAGGCTCATTTTCCTAGTAGGTGGTAACCTACTGGAACTAAGCTGGATCCTAAGAGTAGCAACAACAAGTCTGTGGTCAGAATTTACAAACTGGGCACTTATGTAGACCCTGCAGTTTTGCAAGAGCCTCCAGCGTCTGCCCACGAAGATATGATCGATCTCCTTCACCACACCACCAGTACTGGAGTACCAACAATGCGGTTCAGGGAGCTGGAACCAGGATCCAGTGATTCGCAGCCCCTGACCTTTTGCAAAGTCAAGGAACATGGAGCCACTTTCACCACGGTCACCAGACCCATGGGGACTGAGACAATCCTCATAGTCAGTGTCAATCCCCTGTCAGTGCCAGTGGTTGCATTGAAGTCACCAATGACCAGAGGAATGTCACCCCGTGGGCACCCATTAACCACCAAGCGAAGCTGCGAATAAAATGTCTCCCTCGCCAAGACATCACTCACCACGGTCAGAGCATACACTGAGACAACACTGCTGTTATACCCAGTTAAAAGGAGGTGAAAAGGACTTCCTTACAGAACTGATTTCAGGAAGATCTGTGTGAGGAGCATGCGCATAGTAAAGAGACCAGGAGACTGTGCGCAGGGGAGTTTCTAGGAATTGTTGGTATTAGGGTTGTTGTCCCCCCTTGGGGTTTCCAATTCAATGGCCATTTTTGTTCTCTTGAGGTTTCCAGTTTTCCAGTGTAACGGACACCCTTGGGGAGCCCTGATTGGGGAATCCAGATTGAAAAGATACCCTTTGTGGGGTTGGGGTCCTCCTTACGATTTCCTAGAGAATCACCAGTGGGAGTTTAAGGGAAGATGCTAATTGCGGGGAGATTCAGGATGCCTGGAATACTACATATGCCTAGCAACTCTAATGACTGCACAACTACAGACTATGTGTGAGGTTGCATAGCATCCAAGTTCTGACTATACAGTAATCCCTCGCTATATCGCGCTTCGACTTTCGCGGCTTCACTCTATCGCGGCTTCACTCTATCGCGGATTTTATATGAAAGCATAACTAAATATATAATGCGGATTTTTCGCTGCTTCACGGGTTCTGCGGACAATGTGTCTTTTTACTTCCTGTATATGCTTCCTCAGTTGGTTTGCCCAGTTGATTTCATACAAGGGACGCTATTGGCGGATGGCTGAGAAACTAACCAATCAGAGCACGCAGTTAAGTTCTCCTGACTGAGAAGCTAACCAATCAGAGCACGCAGTTGAGCTCCTGCGTACTGAATGCAGTGTTAACCAGGAAGTCTCGTCTCGCTCATTCAGCATCAACGTGTTTCGCTGTGTAAAGAGTTGTGCTCTTTAGTGTTTATCTTTGTGCATAGTCAAGCCCTTCATTATGGCTCCAAAACAATCTGCTACTGCTTCAGGGGCCGTGCCCAAGCGCAAGAAGAAGATGTTAACGATTGCCAAAAAGGTAAAC
>JANRMT010062799.1:7763970-7806895 GCA_026402145.1 Polypterus bichir lapradei
TATTATATTATATTATATTATATTATATTATATTATATTATATTATACATCCATTTTCTAGACCCACTTATCCAGAGCAGGATTGCAGGGAAGCCTATCCCAGCTTTGCCATCACTTTATTTATTAAAATATTCCTATAACAATGACTGCTTCCTATGTGTTTCCATAATAATTTGCACTTTTGGGATCGTTAATTCTAGATATCTGGTGAATTGGATTTCAGTAGCCAAAAAAGCAGAGTTTTGGGGAAGGATCAGTCTACATTTGAGAAAACTATAATCAGAATGTTTTAATAAATCACTTATAAATAATAATAATAAAATAGGTTTTAATAAAATGCCAATTCTTGCCATTAAACTGATCTCTGCTAGCTTGTCAGGAACACTTTAAACAATAAGGCAGACAGAATGAGTTTTTTCTTCTCAGTTTTTTTGTGCTAACACTGCATTTTAGAAGTCAGAACAAGGCTTACCTTCTCAGCCAGGGACTTGTAAGGCTTCAACAAAGGATGAGTCTTGATCTTCTCATCCATGACATCCCCCAATTTCCATCCAAGTGCCACCTGTCAACAGATAATCAAAAGCTTTACTGACCTTTTCTGTAATACCTCTTGGCCTTTAAGCCATGGTCAGTGGGCCCAGCAATATTTATGATTAAGAGTCAACTCTATATTGCAGTGTTTTCAACCCATGTGCCATGGCACAGTGGGACGCCCTAAGAGTGACCCAAGTGTGCCTTGAAAATAATAGTGCAGCGCATCTGGGTCTGAACCTGAGAGTGCCAAGCTCCTCAAATGGTCAAGAGCTGTCAGAGGACAGTCCTACCTGGATAAGCTGGCTTAAAAGCAGCTCTGTGATTGTTATGATGCAGACACAGTGCTTAGAGCACTTTGGATGTGTCTCCTGGCTGCTAGAGTTCATCTGACTGGGTGTATGGTTGCCAGCAAGTCTCACAGGGCTGGTGGACAAAGGGCATATGAGTTGCCACGGGGACCTAAAGGGGCAGGTAAATTCATGAAGCAGATGGGTTATGAGCCCAAAGTGCTTTCTAAATGCTGTATCTGTGAATGTTAATCACAGAGCTGCTGTTTTACTGGCTTCTCTTGTAGTCCCACCCCATTGGCCAGTTGAGGACATGTATGAAGATATAATGTGTTTGTGGTTAGGAGAATAGTGGTGTCCCTCGGCCTAATGCAGGAAGCCCTTATGGAGTGATCAGTCACTCCTGCTCCCCAGATTGCTCAGAAGGAGCAACCCCAGTCCCCTCTTGAGCAATGGCCACACGCTCCTATCCTGGGACACTCCTCCCAGCTCCCTGCCACCACTCTTCCTCACACTGGCTCTTCATCTGATCCTGCCTTCTTTCTTAACCTCAATCTCTCTTTAATTTTCTATTTCTCATGGCTTTCTACTCAGGCTCCCATGTCTACCTGTTAGTTCTGGCTCTCTGCTAAATGAGATGATGAAAGTCGATGGAGAAGAGCTGAGCTGACCACATTGACACAGAACAGACAGTCAACTCATTGCCCACACCAAAATCCCTATAACCACAAAGTGGAGTGCTGCACCTACAAGCCCAAACCTTTCTATACCGCTTTGATTTTTTTAATTGAATTTATTAAAAGCATATAACATTCCATACAATCAAGTCAAACTTAACAAAACTAAAATCAAATCAACCCTCACCCATGAAAAAGAGAGGAAGGCCAACAAACCAGAGCAAATCTGTTAAGAGTTGTAAAGATAGAAAGGAACGTTTTCCCCCAATATAAATGCTTATTCTAAAATATTACTGATTAGGTCCTGCCAGGTTTCAAAAAAGTTTTGAAAAGATCCTTCAAGTGAGAATATGATTTTTTCCACTTTCAAACAGTATATAATATCAGTTACCCACTGACTTAACAGAGGTGGGTTAGGATTCTTCCAGTTGAGCAAGACAAGTCTACATGCTAGTAGTTAAGTAAAGGCAATTACAGTTTGTTTATTCTTCATCTCTTTAAGCCCAACTGGGAGTACACCAAACACAGCTATTAATGGGTTAGGAGGGATAGTGACACCAAGGCTGTCTGAAAGGCATTTAAAAATTTTCATCCAGAATGATGTTAATTTGATACACACCCAAAACATGTGGCCCAGTGAAGCTGGGCTTGATTGCAACATTCACAGGTTAGATCTTGCCCTGGAAACATCTTGGACAATTTCAAACAAGATAGATGTGCTTGATAAAAGATTTTAAGTTGAATAATTGAATGTTTTGCACATATGGAGCTTGAGTGAATTCTGTGTGTGGCTGCCTTCCACTCCATTTCTGAAATGCTGAGTAAGAGATCTTTTTCCCCACTGTGCTCTGGGATCTTTAAAAGGAAGGGGGACTTTAAAATGTTTTATATATTATAGCCCCCAAGACTGATCAATATCTCTTCTGGAATAGAAATAGTTGGGAAGTGAGGAAAACTGGGCAGATTTAATTTAGCAAAGTTTATGATTTGGAGATAGTGGAAAAATTGTGTAGATGGGAGACTAAATTTAGAGTATAATTGTTTATAGGATGCAAAGACATTATTTATATACAAATCTCTAAATAATTTAACACCATATGTTTTCCAAACATTAAAAACTGCGTAATTTCGAAAGGGTGGAAAAAGGTGGTTATCATTTAGAGGTGCCACAGATAAAATATTCTCTGACTTAAAGTTCTTCCTACATTACATTGGTTCCATATTCTGAGTGAATGAAGGACAAATGGGTTGTTAGTATACTGATGATACCTTGTATTTACTAGTGTACAAAGCAAGGAATATAAAGAAGTGTTGCAGAATTTCATTTCTATTGTAGACCAAGCTAGTGTGTTTTCCTCTATTTGTTTCAGTGTCCAGGATTTTACAGCTTGTATGTTTGCCACCCAGTAACAAAATGATTACGTCGTTGTAGGTTTGCTTTTTGAATGCGTGGATTTTTCAAATTCCAAATAAATGAGGTTATGATTGAATCTAATTTCTTAAAAAAAGATTTGTTACTGTATATGGGGATGTTTTGAAATAGGAAAAGAAGTTTAGGGAAGATATTCATCTTAATAGTGTTAATTCTCCCTGCTAAGTAAGATGGAGTGTAGACCATCTATGCACATCTTGTTTAATTTTATCTAAGCAAACAGCAAAATTTTGTTGAAAAAGAGCTTTACTTGTAATGTTGACCCCTAGGTATTTAAACTGATCTGCAATGATAAAAGGGAAGGTGTCCATTCTAATGTTGTTTGCTAGAGAATTCACTAGAAAGAGCACAGTTTTGTTCAAATTAATTTTAAGTCCAGATATCTTTAGAAATTCTGCAAGTGCTGTTAGGGCTATAGGCACATAATTTTGTGGGTCTGATATATACAGTACCAGATCATCTGCCTATAGTGATATTTTCTTTTCAAGTCCGTCTCTGAAAATCCCCTGTATCTCTGATGCATATCAAAAGTAAACAGCCGATGGCTCAATGGCAATTGCAAATAGCAGAGGTGGCAAGGAGCATCCTTGTCTAGTACCGTGTTCTAGTTGGAAATAGTCTGAAATAATGTTGTTATTACAAACTGAAGCTTCTGAACTGGTATACAATAGTTTGATCCATGCACATATGTTTAGGCCAAACCCAAATTTATGCAAAGTGGTGAACTGGTAATTCCATTCAACCATATCAAATGCTTTTTCTGCATCCAAAGATAAGATCTCTGGAGTGTCGGACTTTATGGGTGAATATATTACATTAAATAGGCATCAAAGATTGAATGCCAAATGTCTACCTTTAATAAATCCGGTTTGGTCTTGTGATATTATTGAAGGCAGCACTTTCTCAATCCTTCTAGCTAGAGCTTTGGAGAGTATCTTAGCATCATTATTCAGAAGTGAGATTGGTCTGTATGATGCAAATTGTAATAAGTCCTTATTTTTCATAGGAACAACAGTAATTAATGCTTGATGAAAAGCTTGAGGTAGAATTTTTTTCATTTCCGGATAAATAAATGTTGCTAATAAGAGGGAAGCTAACTTAACTGAAAATATTTTATAAAATTCAGCAGAGTAGCCATCAGGACCTGCTGCTTTTCCACTCTGAAGTGAGTTTATCATGTCTATTAATTCTGGTAATGTCACAGGTTTATCCAATTCCTCTGCACTTTGATTATCTATCTGTGGTATCTGTAATGTATCATACCGCTTTAATTGTTTATCTTAAATTGCACAATCGCCACGGACCACGCATTACCACAGCAGGATGGTTGAGTCTTTAACAATGCTTAACACTTCAGAAATATCCAGTAATCACAAATATCTGCCTTCTCTGCTTCTGCTGGGCTAGTTCTAATTTTGGCGCACTGCCATGTGGGTCATATGCCTGGAAGTTTGAAACTCCCTGAGTCTTACTCAGAAAACCAGGAATGGCTAGCCAGTTAGGCTAATTCCAGTGTCTGAAATTTAGAGTTGCTGACCCTGCTTTTCGATGATGAAGGGTGCACTATCACAATGGCGGTAAGCGCCAGTGGGGTATAGATAATTAGAAAACCCAGTTTTATTTTCTGTAAAATTGTTGTGCTTTTGTAGCAGGCAGGAATCACAATTTCTCCCAGTGAGGCTATTAGAGATGTCAGTAAAAATAGCACCTAATTATTCTCTACAAGTTTTTAAAACATACCATGAAATTCTAGCCAGAACATATCATTTACTAATGTTGACTCATTCAAAAATGTTTTTATGTCAAACAGATAAACAAAGAAGGATGATTTATGTGGTGAAGTTGGTACTTACAAGGAAAAGAATCGCTTCTCATGATCACGATGCTATATATTTTATATTGTGGCGAGTGGCTGGGGGTGGTACCCAGCCAGGACACCCAGAAGGACCGGAGGAGGGATTAAACCTCCTCTAGACCATGAGGGGGCGACCGCCCTGGTGGCTTTGGGGACCATGGGAACAGAGCTTAGAAGCTCAACCCTATAGGGGCCTGCGGTCACCGCCAGGGGGCGCCCAGATGCCTGAGGAGCCCTGGCCCTCAGCACTTCCGCCACACCCGGAAGTGCTGGGGGGAAGACCAGGGACACCCGGAGTGCTTCCGTGTGCATAACCGGTACTTCCGCCACACCTGGGAGGGCCCGCAGGAGGTGATCGGGAAGCACCTGGAACACGTCAAGGTTAGAATAAAAGGGGCCGCCTCCCTCCAGTTGAGGGCGAGAGTCGGGTGGAAAAGGACAGACCTCGGAGGAGAGTAGTGGAGGAAAGGGCGTGGACTGAGGGTGATTGGTGCTGCGGCACTGGGTTGTGTGTGTTTCACTGTTCTGTAAATAGTGTAAATAAATATGTGTGGTGATTTAAAACAATGTCTACCTGTCTGTGTCCGGGCTGTTCCCCACAATATATATATACATACAGTAGTGGACAAAAGTTTTGGCAGTGACACAAATGTGTTTTGCAAACTTTGCTGCTTCAGGATTTTCAGATTATTATTTTTACATATTTCTAAGGTATACTGAAGAACAATTATAAACATTTCATACGTTTCAAAGGCTTTTATTGGCAAATTCATCAAATATATGTAAAGAGACAATATTTACAGTGTTGACCCTTCTTCTTCATAACTTCTGCAATTTGCTCTGGCATGCTGGATATCAGTTTCTGGGCCAAATCCTGACTGATGCTGATCCATTCTTACCTTTTGAGTGCTTAGAGTTGATTCACAATTTGTGGGCTTCTGCTTGTCCACCCGCTTTTTGAGAATTGACCACAAGTTCTTGATGGGATTAAGATCTGGGGATTTTCTTGGCCATGGGGCCAAACTTTCAATGTTATGATGTCTGAGCCACTTTGTTATCAGTTTTGCCTTGTGACATGGTGCTGAAACATGCTGGAAAATACACATATCATCACCAAATTGCACATGGATTGTGGAATAAGTTGCTCTTGGAGGATGTTTTGATACCATTCTTTATTTATGACAGTGTTCTCGGGCAGAATTGTGAGTGGGCACACTCCCTTGGATGAGAAGCAACCCCACACATGTATTGTCTCAGGATGCTTCATTGTTGGCATGACACAGGACTCATGGTAGCGTTCACCTTTTCCTTTTTCAGATAATCGATTTTCCCGATGTCCCAAACAGTCGGGAGAAGGATTCATCTGAAAAAATAACTTTGCACCAGTCTTCTGCTGTTCGATCCTTGTACTTCCTGTATAATTCTGTCCTTGACATTTTTCTTGGAAAGAAGTGGCTTCTTTGTTGCCCTTCTTAATTCAAGACTGTTGTCCAAAAGTCTTTGCCTTATTGTGTATGTAGATTACTCACACCCACCTGCTGCCAATACTGAGAAAGTTCTGCACTGGTGGCAACATGTTTCTGTAGCTGATTCCTCAGGAGGAGACGGTCCTGGCACTTGCTAGACACTTTTAGCTGATTTTTTTGTGCCAGGGCCAAAATAAGAGAAAATGGGTTTTTGTGATAAAGTAAACTTTTTTATGCTAGTAAAGCTCCTTGCAATGAATTAATATGCATCTGATCACTCTGCATAATAATATAAAAACAATGGGAATTGATACGACAAAAACTGAAGCTAAAAAGTTTACAAAACACAACCTTTGTGTCACTGCCAAATCTTCTGGCCACTACGCTCTCTATATATATTTTTTTAACAAGGATATGAAATAAATCATAAATTTCAATCCATATTTATTAAAATACAGTATCAACATGACTCCATTTTGTGATTTTTGGGTGCCCTCCTGTTAAGTAGCACTAGATATAGAATTTAACAACACAAACAATAAGAGTGCTAGCTGTACAACTGTTCACTGTAATGGGGTCAGGACATTCAGATAGCATTCTGCTAGTGCCTTTTTGGCTTGAGTTACATTGATACTGTGCTAATATTTAATTATTATAGATCCAGTACTGTCACAGATAATCCATGCATGCTGTGGGGACATAAAAATAGTATAGGCAAATTATATATCTTCCTAGATCATATGTATTTGGCAGTGGCACATAAATGGAATGCAAATCCATACATAATCAGACATTCAAATTTCAAGAGGGGACCCGAGACCAAATCTAAATACAACCCTAGATGTCAATGTCAGACTACATGCTGCTGAAACAAGGCCTTAGAGTTTCTAATACATGGCAGTTGAAGGCCACTCAAAAGAATAAGTTTAGCTCTTGTATCCAGAACTACCCACATTGGGAAGAACACTGGGAAGTTTCATGAATGCTAACACAAGGACATTACCTTTTCAGAAGCCCACTTGTCATGACAGTGCTCAGCATATTTATTGGCAATATATTCCAGTTTTTCTGGTAAGGAAATACTGCAAAAAGAAAATAAAAACATAATATAGTAAAAGTTAAAAATTCACTTAATAATTAAGCTGCCTTGTGGCACTCACGCTGTCTGTGTACATGTATACCAGACTTCAACTCCCCTCTCTGTCTTTTGTCTTCTTTTTCCTCTTTACCTTATTGTGTCAACTTCATTTATTTTGCTCTTCACCATTACAAATCCAATAAAAATGAATGAAATAGACATTTGACTATGGCACTACAGGGCTTATTGGCATGACTCCCTCAAAGTAGACACTGATGGCTGTGACCACACAATGCTGTTTCATTGCCTGGCCTCATTCACTTTTCTTTTTTTTTTCTTTGAGTACTCATCTAACGAAAAGTAATGCCAGGCATGTGGGTATTAGTGAATAATGGCTTAAATCCTCATCACATTTTTCTTTTATATAGTGGTTTGAAATATTGAACACCATCACAATGTGCTCCACCATTTCACACAGGTATAATCTAAATATGAACATGTACCTTTTTAAATTAGAACAAAGGCAAAGGCCCCATATCTTAAAAGACTCCTCACACCCCGCTCATGACATGTTCCAACTGTTGCCATCAGGCAAAAGATATAAAGACTAATAGACTGAATAGCAGTTTCTACCCTGTTGCTATTTGGGCAGGCACTGAATGCCATCTAATCACCTCCAATGCAGCAGTGCAACAGATGACATCTTGAGCAATAAGGTCTTATGTTGAATGTTTGTGTTCTACCTTATTTCTTCTTATCCTTTTGTAATTATATTTATTTATATTTTGACACCCCAGGGACTGCACCTAATTTTGTTGTATTTATCACAATGACAATAAAGATATTCTGATTCTGATTCTTAATTGATTTGTTCCTTTACCTACATAAAGTTTTCAGCAAAAGCCACATACATCTCTAAATGTTTCTGCAAGGCTCCAAAGGAAACTTATCAATGTGTATTTGTATCAAAGTCTGTTAGACACATGCACAGAAGTCAGTGTGTCTGGCAGTCAAAGTTTATTCCAGACTGCTATGAGAATCTTCCTATCTAACACTCAGTGGTCACTTTATTGGGTACAGTGGTGCAGTGGGTATAGAAAGTTACCACACCTTTCAAAATGTTCAACTTTTGTTGCCTTAAAGTCCAATCATAACAGAAATAAAGTCAATCTTTTTCTGTAGCTGATTCTTCAGGAGTAAAAAACAAAGATAAATTTATGGAAAATAAAAAATATATATTAAAAAAACAGAATAACTGGGCTGTATTTGAGAACAATCTCTGAATTAATACCTGGTGGAAGCACCTTTGTCTTGAATTACAGCCTTGAGTCTGTTCAGCTGATCTCTACAAATGCTGTACACCTACATAGTGAAATATTTGCCTGTTATTGTTCAACCTCAGGCAAACTGTACAGTGACCATTGATGGACGGTCCTCTTCAAGCCATTCCAAAGACTTTTGATGGGTTTGAGGTCGGGATAGATGCTCTCCTCTCTGTCCTTCAGCAGCTATTGTACAGTTATTTTGGGTCACTGTCATAATGAAAAGTTAACTATCTTCTTATTTTCAACTTCCAAGGTGAGGGTGATGGGTTTTCTCCAAGAATTCTGCCTGTATCTTGCACAATCCATTTTTCATTATATCCTGATCTCAGTCAGGATGTCACCCCAGTGCTTTACTGTAGGAATGGTGTTCGCCAGATCGTAAGGTGAATTAGATTATCTATAAATGTTCTACTTTGTATTCTAGCCAAATAAGTTTAGATATGATTTCACTCAACCTAAGCACGATTTAACACTTGGTCATAAAATCTTTTAAGATGTTTTGTAGCAAATCATAACCAAGAGTTACAAAAGAGTGACTTTTTTTCTTGACGTATTATAAGGCCAGATTACTGAAACACTTGAGATGTTGCCATAATTTGCACACAATGATCAGGCTTTGCCATCAAGGTCTGTAGCTCCTCAAAGCTGCTATCAGCCTCTCTTACCACTATCCTTCATATATCCTCTACCTCTTAATGATGGCTTAATGATGGTCTTGACGTCTCAGGGCACCTTTCCACTCAAAGTTTACTCTTTTGTATTTCCCAACCAGTGGAATCCTCTAGAAAAACTGTTTTTAGTATGAAAAAATCAGTCACTACATGTGAACACAGGTGGAATCCAATTCAGTTTGTTGTAAAGTTTATACCTAATCAAGTTTACAGATGCAACTAGGAGTGTTCACTCATCCAAATAAGGCACTTTGCTGTTGTGATATTACTGATTAATTAAGAATGTTTTAGAATATTGTTTGTACTTGGCTAATGTGGGTTCATATCATGTCATTCTCAAACCCACCTAATCCAGATCAGGGAGGGTGCCAGTCCATTGCAGGACAAACACATACACATAAATACCCCAAACACACCCACTGGGGCCAACCTAAAGCTGCCAATATCTCAGCATGTCTTTGGTCAGTGGGAGGAAACCCGGGCAGACACACAAAGAAACATGCAAACTCCACAAAGGGAGGACCCGGGACATGAACACTGGTCTTTCTTTACTTTGAGGCAGCAGCATTACCAAGGCGCAACCATGCCGTCCCTAATGTGGGGTAATGTGTGTAAATAAAAATGTAACAAGTCTAACTGAAATTGCTTTCATTTTCAGTGTGCCATACAATAAAAAACACATTGTAAAAGGAGGAGGTAACTTTGTTCATCTCCCATTACCAAGTTGGAAGCGTTTTGTATCCAGCACAGCCTGAATTCTTGTAGGCATGGATTCAAAACGGTGTTTAAAATATTCCATAAAAAAGTTCCAGGAGACATTCCAGGAATGGAAAAACCATTGGGAATGGTGTAGAGTAGGGAAATACTTCAAGGGAGGCAAGTCTGATTAAGTTGTAAGCATATTAATAAATTTTTTTTTTAATGTTTGGTTTCTTTTTGGGCAGAACTCTTATATTGTGCATTTTGGAACTTTCTAGCTTTTCTCAAATGTTGGCTTATGTCGACAGCAATCTTGATATCCTAAGGTAATGTTTGCACAACTCACTAAATGCAGTTTGCATTGAATAGTATTGTCCATGTAAAGTATTTTGGGATGATTTTCATCATGAAAGGTGCTATATAATACAAGGTAACTTGACAGAATGCTGCAGATGGGGCACACTTAAAACGGACGACAGGCCTGACAGGTGGTGGCTTCTCATTCTGTGGTTACTTGTTTCCAGCTTCCACACATGCTGTTACTTACTTGGCAGTACTGATGGGTTTGGGGTCAAAGTTGCCCTCTGCATCCACAGATGTTTGTTTTTCCAATGTCGTGGTAATGCTGGCATCCACATAGTCAGGAGGCAACGCTCCTGAAATTGCACTGAGGCAGGGCATGGCCATTTTGAAGAGCTCGCGATCATACTTCTGCAGAAGAGACAGGGACTAAGTGGAGGAGTCCAACAAAGAAACATACACAGGGTGTTAGTGAAAGGCAGCAAATTCAGCCAAAGAGCAGAGCAGCACAGTTAGTGGACTGAGAGAATAGCAGCTTGAAAAAGCGAAGAAAATGAAGCTGAGTGGGCTGCAGCAGCACATTCCCAGTTCAGTAATTCTCTCTAAACATGACTATTCAGTGTTCTTATGTTTATTTCAGGAAGAGCATATAAGAGAGCCTTATTTCATGGTGATGCTGAAATACTCCAGGTAACCTCAGAAGTGTGAGCATAGTCTTAAATAACTTGTAAAGAAGGTGTTTTCGATGAAATACTGTATTGTTACACTGTTATTCAAATCCATGCTATGTAAAACCAAACTGTTTGACCCAATCTTGCTTTGAGACTATGATGCCCTGGTTGCCTGCAACTGGCATCACTCCCTTGAACCAGGTTCATCAATAGTCATGTACTGAGGATGGACTGGGCAATAAGGACATATGCCCATGCATACTCTCTCTCTAACCTGCTTAATCAAATTTACAGCATTCTGATAGCATGGTTGGGTTCAATCCTGAACAGGGTGCCAATCCATCACAAGGCACACTCAAATACTCAGACCGGCATGGGGCCAACTGAAAATCAGCAATTACACTAAACTGCATGTCTCCGAGGATGTGGAATGAAACCTAAAGAACCAAAGAAAAACTCAAGAGACACAGAGAAAATATGTAAATTTCACACAATTTCAACAATCAAGTATGGGAATTAAACGCATGAAACTGGATCTGAGAGGCTGGGGCGCTGACAACTACGCCATTGTCCCATCTGTGTACTTTCCCAGTAAAAGCTATCCACCAATGTTATTAAAAATGTGTCATTTCTTAGTAGAGATTGTAGAAGAGGTGAACTGGGGAGAGGAATGGGTTCTTGATTGTGGCTTTGTGTTTCTGGTTGCTTTCTACACCATGGGCATGCAATAGCTGGGGGATGACTAGAGATGCAGAAGAAGAGAATGCAGTGAAGTATGCCATGGGGCCAACCAGTAACTACAGACACAAAATCAAAACAAGCTACCTTTTATTTGTTTACCTATTCTTGACATGGCTGTTTACCTCAATGAAGAAGTTTTCAAGGTTATGTCAAGGTAAGATGTTAGTGTGGAAACTGCTGAAACCATTTTACACAAAAATAAATAACATCTCAAACAGAAGAGAAAGTTTTTTTTAAGAGAAAAGGAACAAGAAAGAAGAAATGTAAACCAGATCTACTAGTATCAAAACTGTGAAGTCCAGTCCAGTGTTGCTCTACGCTGCAGTTTCCTCGGGAAGCAACATGAGCTTCAAAGAAGCACAATGCCTGAACAAACTTATCAGGAATTTCTGCTCCATCACTGGGTGAATCCTGGGCACACTGCAAGCTATTACAGAAAAAGAGGATGGTGGCAAACCTGGATGCCATCATGACAACTTTCCTCCAGGAGGCGCTCTCTTAATGCACTTTCAGCCATAGGCTTATTCCACCATGGTGTCCTAAGTAGCACCTCTGGGTTCTTTTTTGCTCACTGCTATCAGGCAATTCAATGCTTTTCTCCGGTGTAGTTGTTAAATTCATTTTGAAATACCAATTTGAAATAGCTGCACAATATACATCTATTTATTTATTTATTTATTTTTATTTACTTATCGATCGATTGATTGACTGATAGATTGTATTATTTGTCCTGTGAATATGATTCCTTGTTTTTTATGGCTCTGCTTCAATATTTATCTGAATTTTCTCATAGATTAATAAAGTTTATCTAATCTAATATAACCAACATAAACATTATCAAAATAACCCAAGAAATAGATTTAAACCCCATAATAGCCACTTAACACTAGAAATACCAGAGTCTACGAAAAAACGTGTAGATCCGGCCCACCTTAAAACCGTTCACACTTCTCCGCCAGCTTCTTTTGTCCTGTAAATGTGCCGATTAAGACGAGCAGCAAGCAGCCGGCTATTTCATCCCCCACCGTCGCAGAACGTTCACTAAGTTCTCCCAGCTCATGCCTTGATTGATTATCTGGGAGTGAAGTGGAGTTTTAGAGTGGAAATAATAGATCGTTATTTGGAACACGCGCATTTCATGTTGGTTCCGTTTCTACAGTAATCTGTGTAAAGACATTGTTAAAGCAGAAACTTTGTCATATTTTAGTAATAAATGTTACAAAATGTAGGCATAAACTATAGAATGTGTAAAAGCATGAAGTCCAAACATCAAATAAACACTTTCACAAAAGGCTCAAGGACAATAGAATAGGTTTTGTAGCGTAGTGGTAAGAGTCGCTGATTCTGCGTGCAGTGGGCTTGCTCTGACTCAGAGACCCGGGTTCAATTCCCCTCCTGGAGAGAAAGTGTTATTTTTTTTTTCTTTTTAACCTCAAACGGACATACCATTTATAAACCGGTATGCACTGTCAGTTAATGAGCTTGTTATATTTTCATGTGGGATGCTCCTTTTAAAATATTTTTTTAACAATTGAGACTGCAATGAACATAAACAAGTGTCCTTATAACTGTTATTTTTAAGATCCATAACACACAGACAGAAATAAGGCAGATAAGTCACTAGATATATAAATAAATAGGGAAGGCACATGTAGTGAAAGAAAAAAAAGATGAACATGTGCCTTGATCCTGCTGCACAGCGCACATGTAGTGAAAGAAAAAAAAAGATCAACATGTGCGTTGTTCCTGCTTGCACTGAATAAGCTCACACGCTCTAACCCCTCCCCTCCCCCGATCTGACTCTAAGTAACAGCGCAAGTACAGACGCAAAAGCAAGTGTATGTGTGTACTGTATAATATTAACACAAAGAGCAGCTTACTTCTGAAAACGGTAAATATAGGAGTGGGTGGGGATTGAACCGGGGACTCTTTATTACACTTGGTTTGAGTGTAGTTTATGCCTACATTTTGTAACATTTATTACTAAAATATGACAAAGTTTCTGTTTTAGCAAAGTGTTTACACTGATTACTGTAGAAACGGAACACACATGAAATGCATTTGTTCCAAATAATGATCTATTATTTCCACTCTAAAACTCCAGCAGTTGAGTCACTCCCAGATAATCAAACAAGGCATTAGCTGGGAAAACTTAGTGAACGTTCTGCGACGGTGGAGGATGGAATAGCCGGATGCTTGTTGCTCGTCTTAATTGGCACATTTAGAAGACAAAGGACGCTGGCGGAGAAGTGAGAATGGTTTTAAGGTGGGCAGGATCTACGAGTTTTTTTGTAGACTCTGGTAATTCTAGTGTTAAATGAGTGCAAAATCCTAAGCACCATTTACTGGTATAATTAAAGTTCAGCACTTTGCCGTATTGCATGCCCCTGTACGAATTTGCAAAGTTTTTCTTTCTTCCCACAAAACTGTCTGAACTTCCACACCTACAGTGTCTGTCTCCCCAGACATCTTTAATTTGACGGACAGGCAATTATCTACTAAAAAAGACTGCTTCAACTTTCAAACAATACCACATTCAACTTTCTGTGTCATGCTGTTCACTGGATAAGTCAATCTGAACGCCAACACTAGAATGCCCTCCTTTACCTACCTACTGGATTGCTTGTGTGTAAATCAAAATGACAGGCAGGTTATTCAGCAATGAGTGACCTGCAATTCCAGAGGTTCTGTCCTTTCAAACTGCCTTTCTACTGCCTACGGACTGTGAGATATTAATGAAGAAGCCACCAGTAACTTTTGTTTTTTAGAATGCTGCAGGGGATGGGCTGAGAGAGAGATAAGGACAGTGGCTTGATGCAGCTATTTCAATGCATTGGCTACTTTGAACTTCAGCATATAAAATCAGGCTTGCAAAATTAACAAACCAATTAATTTGTTTCTTCATGAAATGTGGTGTGCATCATCTTTTTCATTTCTATTGTTTCTCAACTTCTGTCATTACAAAGGAAGTATAAATCAATTTGATTATGTGGTATATATTTTAGAAAATGCAATTTTTGCAATGAAGTTTCTGAATCCTGTAACTCTTGGTGGTCTAGTTTGGGTATGTAGCATAATTTCTTTAACAAATTTATGTATTTATACAGAGTAAGGTGTGCAATAAAACTAACTTAAAGTGGGACATGGAGGCCCCACTTACTGAATGTGACCAAGGGAATTCATCAAGAAAATCAGTCAAGAACTGCCATTCACAAAAGAAAGCCATTCACATTAATCAAACACACAGGAGATTTTATGCACCAAACTGGCATCACTAGCATTCTCAACTTGTGTGTAATGACACTAACGATGCATAGTGGCTCTAATTAGTATTTATGAAGCACAGCCAAGATTAAACTCTTGAAAAGCAATGCAGGGTATGAAAAAGCAGTAAATGGTATACCTTTTGGGACAGTGAATCAAAGATGCCCCAGAAGAGTTTCTTGGTGAGGAGTACCTCTTCTTCAGAAGCCATGCCATAGCTTCCCCACCCGGAGGGCAAGCAGTAGTACTTCCAGCTCTGTTCATAGTGAATGGTGAGGAGCTGCATAAAGGAAGCAAGAAAATAATATTTAGGAAGCATTTACTCGTATCAGTACTAAGGAGCTTTCAGTATTTGATTAATATAAAAACCCCTATAAATACAGCCGTGTTTATTCGACATGTATATAAATGAGTTTGCCTTTACCCATTTTCAGAAATGTGGCTGACCTAGGACATTTAGACTTATGTATTCTATACATGTATGTGTTGTCATGCATATGTGTCAGAGGGACACTTTTGGACTTTTCCCAAACCAACCTGGGACAAGAAGGGGTGCTGATGCTAACAGTATTGTCCCTTTCTATTTGAAAAACTAGTGGCGTCTCATTTGGATGTAGACTCAGCACACAATGCAGCTCTATCCCAGACCTGAGCAATTAGCAGATGCACTGCAGTCTTGTGTTTTTGTTTGTTTTTACGATATCGAGTGCAGTTTCCGTTTAAACAGAAACCATTATTAAACACTGTGACCTGGTTGGCACCCTAACATTTATTTCTAGTATATATATTTTATATATTTTTAGTGTATAACGTGTCATGCATGTGCGTCTGAGAATCACTTTGCTGGATCTGATCAGGTATGTACTACCTCCCCAGGGCAAAGGGGCCACTGTCGCGAACTGCCATTTCTCGTTCTAATACAGTACAGAGAAGGAAATTCAGGAAGCTGCCTAACCACACTGCCATCGCTTTGACAAGTCTTGCCCCTTCCAGTCTGAAACATAAACAGAGCCTGTCCCTGAGAAGTGCTGTCTCACTTTGACCCGAACTCAAAACAGGACAGAGCTTCCAGTTAGATGAAGCAGAAGAATATTTTGTGTTCTAGTCCCCCGTGCACCTGTTTACATAACTGCAGCTTTTAGATTTTGAAAGAAATATTAAATGGGGTGGCCTGGTCGGCACCCAAATATTTTTGGGACTCTGCAATTTTCAGCCATTCACCACAATATATAAATTGAATGTTTCTTCTTTATATTTTCAAGTTCCAACTTATTGTCATGTGTACAAAGAACACTGAAACTCTTCCTAGCATGCTTGCTACAGTTTAACAATAGTCATATAGACATACAGACAGACCACAAAAAAAATAATGAATTCAACATAAATACAATATATGGTATATATAAGAAACTCTCTTGTATTTATCAGTATTAGTGGCTATCAAGTAACCTTCTGACCTGTGGATAAAAACTTTCCTTGAATCTGATGGTTCAAGTGCTAAAGAGCCTGAATGGAGGAGGGAGAAGAGTGACGGTGCAGGAGGTCTTTAAAAAATACTGCTAGCCCTTGTAAGGCAATATGTGCTAGTGGTATTCTGAGATAACTTTACTACGATCTTGAGCCAGGCAGGTTCAGTACCAAGATGTCATGCTGCCAGATAAGCACACATGGAGAGATCAGACACTTTCCCCAGATGATTCTTCATAAAAGCAAGTAACTGTTATGCCTACATTGGGATCTCAGTGATGGTGACTTCAAGAAATGTACCTAATGGCCCTCTCCATAGCATCAGATCCATCTTCAGTTTCTTGAACAACTTTCTCAATAAGGAAAAAGTAAATTTCTGTTTAAATTGCCTCATCATTGTTGGTGATCAGACAAAAAATGGTCATACCATCTGCAAAAATTAATGGTGGAGATGGAGTTGACTTTGGTCAAGCAGTCATAAGTGAACTATAACATATGTATAAACTGTATACATACATATCTAAGTATACAACAGGATGGTCTTGCATCCCCATGGAGGTTGAGGAAGACTCCTTACCTGGCCGGGACGATGTAATGGAAGGACCACTGGAGTGGAGAAACAGTCCAATCAAGTGGTATCAGGGACAAGTAATGGAAGGAAAGGGGGAAATATCTTTTTATGAACAATTCATCCCCTGTCATTGGCTCTTAAGTGGGATGCCTGTAGGGTTGCCTGGCAGTGGGAGTCTGGAGGAACCACCCTGTTTGGGTGCAGCCAGAGGGTGCTATAGAAAAGGAGACTGTGGCTTCAATGTGATCCAGAAGTGCTTCCACAGGTTAACATTTCAACCCCAGAAGCGCTCCTGGGTTCAAGATAAAAAGGAGCCATCTTACTGCATCACAAAGTTGAAGTTGGGAGGGAGTAAGACAATGCTCTAGGAGGAGGGCGGGAAAGAAATGGAAGATATTGGTGTTTTATTTGAGCAGTATTTGCTGGATTAAAGCCAGACTCTTGTTAATAAAACACTGTTTAATTGAATCTGGAAATGTAAATATTAAATAATAAATAAATGTAACCAAATCAACAAAAATTACATATACCCTAAAAATAATCGAAACACATAACATAAACATACACTATGTTGACATCACCACCTGTGGTATTTTGAGCTTGACAGCTATAACATCACATGTCACAAGGGGACAATTGCATGCCGGTGACGTCACAGGGTTGTGGGCACATGGTTTTGGCAGCCATCTTATCTGAGGGCAACTGCCCATTCTGTAATGTCTGCATTTTGTTCTGAATAAAGAAAAGACTCACCAGTGATAGGAGACTGGTTTCTCATGCTATTTCATATTTGGCTTTCAGTATTGAGTTTGACTTTTTGCCAACTTAGCGACTTCTATTTGTTTTGGTTTCTAATTTCTTGCCTACTGTTAAGAACCCTTTTACAAATGACTGCTCTCTCTTAACAGTTGAATAATCCCCTTCCCTTAAAGGAAAGATAATTTTTTCCAACAACTTTTAATGAAAAAATAGGCCCAGAAAATTAATGGATAGGAGGATTAAAATCCAAAGGGGTTCATGAATCTGTTAACATTTTTTTATTCTCTTGCCCACCCCTTTTTTATTGTACAAAACAGGAATCCAAATAAATGAAAAAAGCAGTTATAAAATCATTAATAGCCTGTTGCAAATATTTATTGTACTTTTGAGCATGTTCCACCTTAGGTTAGTAATGTAGCATGGCTTGCAGCGGGCACAATGTGTAAGCCAGACGAGCTAGACATACCTTCAGGGGCATCTTGCAATACTCATTCAGCAGAGGCACATCAAAAACAAGGCGTCGCAGAAGCTGCTGCAGCATGGATGGCCGTAAGTAGCTAGCACATAAAAAAGGGTGAGAGAAAGAGAGAAAATAACAGTTAGAAGCTTGTCTTTGTCTATAGTCTGCCCTCTACTTGTTGACATCAGAACTCTATGTCTTGGTGCAGAATGTGTAGAACATACATGGGCACCCGCTGTAGCCTTCTCTACAGTTTCAGTAGACCACAGCTTCTTTGAGGAGCATTTATACAATGTCCAGTTCATGTTAGCACCAACATGAATACTGGCTGCCAAAAAATGTTAACATTATTATTGTGAACAGGAAAAAGGTACATAAACGTGATCAAAAGAATAGAGAAACAAATAGAAACCTACAAGTCTTGAAATTAAAATCAAAATGTCAAGTGAAAGTTCAAGTCAAACAAACTTTTGCAAAAAGTCCTAAACCAACAGAGAAATGGTATGTTATTTTGCAAAGGTAATTCAGCAGAGTTTTGTCAATTTATGCAAATACTAAGATAATGTAAAGTGCACAATGGCATCTTAAATAGCAAATCATGTGATGGTAAATAGAACTACAACCATTCATGATATGGCTGCATTTCTGAAAAAACAAACACATTGGTGGAAGACATGAAAAACAAAGATAATAAAAACAGTTAAATCTAGAAGACATCAAAAAACAGCATAACGTCATGGGAGCTGAGGTGCCATTGAAGGCCATTTGACACCTGAACACCTTTTGCCACTACAAATAACTGATTGTATCATTACACTTGACGGTTTTGCCCAATAACAGTTTCACCCATGTGTAGATATCTTATGGAGGAACACATTGTTTCTGTGCTTTCATTTTGGGATTATTGCATACCCACATCTCTTCTACAAGTCAGTTTTCATAGAAACAGGACCGGTGTGCCTGAATGCAGTAATACTTCTTCTCACAGGATGTAGTTTAACAGTAAATGTTCCAAGTAACACTTTTCCCTTCCCCTTCACTCACTTTATGTTTCTATGGGGATGTGTTCCAATTAATTAATGAGCCATTCAGGTATAGTGCACATGGTTTACTGCACATGACCTACCACAGTACAATTAATATACTGAATTGGAACAAGGTGGCAGCAGGGACCAGAATGCTTTGCTATTGAGGCGTAATGAGCAACAATATGCAAGGCACACATTGCATAATCATTACATACAGTTTGAACGTGCTCATTTTTGACAATTCTTCCATGTTTACATTATTTATTGTTCTCATGCTTCTTGTTTTCAGAGACAGTTTCCCATTGCAGTGTGGTCACTATGCATGTGATGTACTGATTGTTTTAAAAGCAAAGAGGCGCTGGAATTACTTACTTGTAACTTTACATAAAAATAAAACACTCTCAATTAAAAACAAAAAAAGCCTATCATTTTGTCAGGACTTCTGGCTAATTCTTTGCTTCCTTGCCTGCAAATTCTTGTTTTGCCCTTTATACCGTAGATCCCGGAATATAAGCCGACTCGGTATATAAGCCGACCCCCTTTTCTACCTACTAAATTACATGTATTTGCCGATGACTGGTATTTAAGCCGACCCCCTTCTCCAAGCAAAATTTTCTAAATTTCCTTAAAAGTGTCTCTTCAGGTATATTTATCATGTTTATCGGCGAGAATTTGAGACTGCCGGCATTTTTGATGGAAACCAGGAAGTGATTGCGGAGAAGTTTGGTAAAATGAAACCTTTGTGTTGAAACTACAGTATATACGCAAATACGGTACATCGGCGGGTGGATTTCCGGAGACCCGTTATAAATTTGATTAACTTAAATATGCAATACAGTGGACCCTTGACTTACGAACTTAATTTGTTTGCGAGGGCTGGTTGTAACTCAAGTTGGTTGTAAGTCAAGACTATTTTTCCCATAGGAAATAATGGAAATACCCATAATGCGTTCCGAACCTCCCACTGCAACACTTACTTAACCTTTTCATAATAAAAAAGGGTTGTATAATGTGCATAATTTACAAAGACACCAATATTTTTCTAATGTACTAACCAAAAAGTTATAAAAAGTGCCTAGCCTACCAGAAGTAGGCTAGATTAAACTAGGAGCATGGCGGCGCACATGGCCGCAGAGGCTCAGGTCTCTCCTTTTTAGTGCACTTTTTTGTTGTTTTTGTACTTTTTTTTTGCTTGTTTGTGCACGATCGGTTCGGCGAACATCCGCTACACCCGTCAGAACCTTATAGACATCGGTGTCCTGAGCCAGACATCTGTTTCGAGTGTTTTTCATCACACGCACAACATCCCAGACAACACAGCGAGACCAACGGGCTCTCAGTGGATTGTTGTCGGGTCTAGGAGACGACGCAGACGGAGGAGGGAAAGAAAGCAGAAGCGGGGCCGCAGATCCGGCGTTATGCTAAGGCTAAAGAAACAACCATACAAGCCCTATACAGAAATTTTTTTTGCAACTTCTTTGCATCTTTTTGCACCATTTGTTTGTTTATTTACTTGTTGTGTTCTACACATATGTCTGCACTGAAGGAGTTGCTTTTAATCTCATTGTACATGTGTATAGTGACAATAAAAGGCATTCTATTCTAGAAACAACAATTTCATACTGTACTCACCATTTAATTTGGCATCTTTGGGCTGCAGGAAGGGAGGAGGAGGAGAATAAAACGGAAGGTGGTTATTGTTTAGAAGAAGCCTCCTTATGCAAATGTTTTCTTTGTAAAATTGTCGAGATGGTGAATTTCGACATGCTGTACATATTAGGGAGATCGGTCACACGAACAGCACTCTCATATTTCCACACAATTTCCATCTTTGTTTCGATTGTGATCGCTTTCTTTACCTTCGTTACCTTCTCTTCCTTCCTTAGCAATTATGTTTCTTGCTTGCATGGTCTTAGTGAATTATATATATATAGGTAAATCACTGCAATGACCGAAATTACATCCACAAACACATGTATCTGGGCTACGACTGACGCTTACTAACGCTCTCGGTTGTTTGTTTACAATCGCGCAAGCGGATACACGTGACCGCATTCGGGTCGTAACGCAAGATGTTGGTCGTAAATCAAAACAATGGTATTTTATTTTAAACTTCCCGATAATTTATTATAAATTTTATTAATAAAATCAACAGCTAAAACACTTTTTTGAATAATTTCTTTATTTAATTTAAAGTACCGGCATGCAAAGTTACTTCTTCATCTGAAAGATGGCGCTGTGGTTTCATCATTAAATACTTCTGTATTCATCGACAAAACCGGCATTGCGCTGGAAATCTTGAATCTGAAACGATACTCGTTGTATAAGCCGACCCCCAAACTCCAAGCCAAAAATCTAGGACGAAATTTTCGGCTTATATTCCGGAATCTACAGTAAGAAATTTCAACAATCGATCAACGCTTGCCACTCTTAAACAGGACACCCGCAACACACTGTTTTCTTCATACAAAGACTTTATCCTTTGTCACAGGAAATGTCTTTAAAAAGCTGCTACAAGGTTTGACTTTCATTCAGAAAGATTCCTGACTTGGTCAAGAAGATAGAAAGGGAATGTACTGATGCACCAAATGAGGAAAAACTACATAAAATGGCATGTGCGGACAAAAAAGCTTGAAGCCCCCGACTTTCAATTGCACAATACATGGTAACCAAGGTAATGAGATGCACAGGAATACCTCAATTTTACACTCAAGCAGGGTTTCTACAAAAATTGGTTTGGCTGGCTCAAACAGAAACCTGTGTCAGATCGACCAAGCACAAAGCTCTCAGCCCCATGATGAAGTTACTTTCAAGACTACGGACAGCCCAACACAACTTTTCATAGACTTCTTACCGACAAATGGACAGCAAACACTCTTCAATGGCATCTCTCTGTGCCTTGGTGAGGGATCGGCCTTTAGACAAACGGTAAATTGTATGTAGGATGGAGTCAACGAGAGCAGCATAGTGCTCAGTACCAGCAAACTGAGGGGCACAGCGGGTGAGCAGAGGGAGTACTGCTGAGCAGATGTATCGATTCATGGCAAGGGCAATTTCAGTGGTGCTTAGTGCCTCCTGTGGAGATGAAGAGAAAATGAAATCCCCGTCAGTCCAGCACACAACGAGGAGGAGGGTGACGGTGTAGTACTTTGTCTTTACTTACAGTGTCAAGTGAAGCTGAGGCTCTCAGGTCAGGCAGGAAGCCAACCTCCAGCAGGTGCAGCAAGAAGCATTGGTCCTCAACACCATAGACACGGTCCAGGAACAGCACCATGGGAGCTTTGTGATCAGGACAGAAAGTAGCTGACATATCAGGCTCATTAATAGTGCCATCTGTGAAAAAACAGAATGCAGAAGAGGCATGAGACCTAGACAGAATTTAAAACAGCACACATGTTTTAGGAACTACACTGTTCCTTGCAGATCACTGTACTGTGTCAGTTTATTCACTATGAGGTGTAGTGATGCACCTGAGCTGCTTGTTCTTATCAGGAGGCACCATTCAAGACCAAATAACTGACAGGTCGAGTAGTTTTAGAACAGTCCTTAAAGAAATGAATACCATGGAAAATGGGGGGGAAATGGGCAACTTCTCCAAGCCAGGAGTGTTTGGGCTAGTCATGACGTGGGATGAATAATCCATCATTTGCAGAGATTTGAGCCAGCACTGTCACTGCTCCAAGTTATTGGTGACATCACTGAAGACATCACACCCAAGCTTCAATACAGCCTCTCAGTTTTAAACATGTTATTTTTTAAACTTTGGTAAATTTTACATCTGAAAAATGTTTTTAAAAATCCTTCTTTGTTTTTCCTTGTACACAGCAAGAATATAAAGAATCCTGTAGTACACATTTCACATAATACTGCTATATGCAACAACTAGCACTTTCCAAGAATGTGCTGCTGTCACTGTATAAAGGGAAGTGTACTACTGCCATGCTAGGCAACATACTCATTAAATAACAAATATTCATCTAAAAAACAAAGACCATGTTCATGCATACACTCCCCCTTGACTGCACCTTTATTTACAGTTGGCATCTTGAGTGGTATACTGATGATCCCCACCAGATCCTCCATTGGAACAAGAGAACGTAGAATTGCCCTGATCCGCAAGGCTTCACCTTTGCCGGTGTTGATCAGCTGTTTGCCAAGAAAACAACAAAGAACAGGCAGTGATGATTAGTTAGTAATAGCAGGGGAAAAGTGTTAGGAAAGAAGTGAGACAGAAAAAGGATTGACTGCCCCCTTCCCTGCATACAGAAGGAAACAGAACTCACATGCATTTCAGGAGCACAGCGTCCTAGCAGATCGATTAGTGCAGAGTAGAAAGACATGATGGCATTGCCCATATGAACAATCTCTTCCTCTTCTTCTCCAGACCTGGCCAAACCAAGAAAAAAAAAAAACACTGCTGCTGTGTAATGTAGAGCTGTGTCTTAAGGGGGTCTGCCTGACTCCATCGCATACTGTATGTAGATCTAAGTGACCAAACAGAACCAATTCATATGTATCATGCTGTGCGCTATTGTTGAAAGGAACCCATACGTAAGAAAGGGAGTCACAAACTGGCACACAATGACAACAAATGCATAAATCTTTCACCTGACAGGAAAACAAAAAGACACTCTGCAATACATCTTAATCCTAGCAGATGAAGAAATTAAGATTGATTCAAGCCTAAACCTTCATTATTTAAAACTAGCAAAAGTATCTAGTGTTATCCTGTTATTTTCTTGAATTGGTTAAGGAAAGAAAGCAATGGTTTATATGTTTTTTAAACAGTGACCATTTTGATGTAGCTAGCTGTCCCATACACCATCCAAATTGCCTCTCTATCAAAGTCTCTGCACTCGTGAGATGAGAATATTTTTTTGTGCCCATTTGGATTCCAGGCCATATATGTGACATTTTGAAGAAATAATTTTATGACCTAAATAGTACCAATCAGAAAACATTGTCGCACTAATGCAATATTATTTGAAAACAAACAGCATCAAATCAGCTGTAAGTATATGGCATTTCTAAAAGTTAGCTTTTTTTCAGTCTTATTCTCTCAGTCACATTCACGCTCTCCCTCGCCCCCAATCCACACCCCCCCCACAATGTGACTCTGCCAATATAAATATACACCCGATCTGACGCTGTTCATTTTCAATGTGCATTAGTGTAATGATGTTTTCTGATTGGTACTATTCAGGTCATAAAATGATTTTTTCAAAATGTCACATATATTTGTCTCTTTCTTTTTTTCTTCATGCTGCGTTGACATCATGCACCAGAAGGCGTGAGCTTATTCAGTGCGGCCGGTTGCTGTGTGCTATAACACGCTTGACTTGGCGGTGATCAACGCACATGTACTGTACAAGGCATGCATGGGGGCCACTGAGAAAAGAAGAGTGTTCAAGGCTCACCTTGCAGAGGAGCTTCGTTGTCACTTCTTACAAGAAAAGGCGATGGATAAAGCAAAAAAGAATGCAACATCGACAAGCTTTCTTCTCCAAGACCACTGCTTCATCAACCCCTTCAGTAACCATAGCACAGAAAGAAGTGTGTACATTGCAACAGGTACACGTCATAATTGTAGAAAGGACGGTCCTTGGGTGTGTGTGAACTATTAACATTTGAATCTGATGATTGCATATACAGTAGACCCCCGTGAAGACGCAGTTTAGGGTTCGCGGACTCAATCGTTCCTGGATTTTTCCTTACAACCTAACTATTAATTGTTAGCGGAAACAGCAAATATCCTCCACAATTTTTATGGCTTTTTTCGTAGCAATACTGTGCTGTAGGGAGAACAGGAAGCAACCGCTGAGGGAAACACGGTTTGGGATGGTGAAAGTAGCCAATCCGAGAGTGTTATTCATTTCTCTTTGCTGCTGATTGACTGCTGCCCTGTGACGCATCTCCAGCTGAATGTCCTTGTGTTTTCCATTTTGTTATTGTATTCATTTTGTTATTCTTAAACGCACAAGATGTCGCCGAAACGCCCTACACCTTCTAAGGCTTCTGGCTTTTAAGCCTAAGTGCCAGAAGGAGTTTAAAACACTCCAGGAGAAGGTTGAACTACTGGATTTGCTCGGGTAACTAAAAAGTTATGCTGCAGTAGCGTGCCACTATGGCATTAATGAAAGCACCGTACGCTACATAAAGAAGAACGAAGCAGCAATCCGGAGTACCGTATCTGTAAGTTTCTATGATAGTGCCAAAAAGGTAATGACCGTAAGGAATAAAAATATTGTCAGGATGGAAACTGCCTTGGCATTGTAGATCACCAACTGCAGGAAGAAGAACATCCCCTTGGACGGTAACATCATCCGTGAGAAAGCACGGAAATTGTACCAGCAGTTCGCTACACGAGACAATATAGAAGGTACCAAAGAACCACAACCAGGACCATCAACAGCACCGGAGCCTGAAGATTTTCAAGCCAGTAAGGGATGGCTTGATCATTTTCATCATCATCAATATCATTCATCATTGGTGAGTACCCGTACATTTTACTGTATTTTAATTAAATTAAATTATTATGTATTTACTCTACTTATAACAAAGAAAACTACAGTGCATACTAAAGAAAACGCGCTTGCATGAATCACAGTATGTTTAGCGGTAACATCGGCATTTTACATTCTAGCACCGCGGGAGACAGCAGTACAGTACTGTACAGTATACGGGTTTACCTTTACATTGTTTTTAGATAATGTATTAAGGTAATTTTTTAGGTAATATATTAATGTATTAAGCTGAGTTTGCAACAAAATTAAAGTGCTTTGGGGGCATACTGTATTTAGGGTTTAAACTATAAAAATAGGCATTTAAAAGGCATTTTTTAACCACATCCAAAAGTCACATTGTTTCACAATACACGGGTGCTCTAGGAACGTAACCCCCGCAAATTTTGGGGGTGTACTGTAGCGCGGAACTAACCTCTCTGTACTATTCTTTCCTCTGCATGTCCTGGAGTACAAAAGAAACAGCCCCATGCACCAACAAGTGGACATTGGCATGATCGAAAAAAAAAAACTCGGTCACTGATTATAAGCGCAAGAAGGCGTGCTAATGAATATGAATAATGTTGCATCAGTGCCACAATGTTTTCCGAAATGTACTATACAGGTCATAAAATAAGTTAATCCAAATATCATATATACCTATGTTTCTGTTTTTTCTCAGTGCGGCTTTGACATCATGGACCATAAGATGCATACTAATTCAGGCTGGAACACTCAATAAAACTGAATTAAAAAAAAAAATCAAGTGACGGTAAGATACGATGAAGGCAGATTCACCAGCGTTTGTGTGTCAGCTTTAATCCTTCCAGATCAGAGGATTTCTAGTACCATTGTCTCAAAACACCACTCACATCTACAGTTATTCCCAATTTCAGATAAAAAGTAACCGCGTCAGATCTGGGGCATGGAGGGGTGGTGGGTGTTGTATCGTGATCGTGACTGAGAGAATAAAAGTAAAAAAAAAGCACTAACTTTTACAAGTACTATAAATTTACACTGACTGCTACCGACAAAAATCAAATGTATGTTTTATTGTGCAATATTAACAATAAGAACAACTCACAATGGCAAATTTGCCAGGGAGGCGGTTTTTGAACTCACGACCTCTGGATTATAAGTCAGCGGATCTTACCGCTACACCATGGAAGCTGTCGTATTGTACTTGCACCTTTTGTGAAAGTGTTTATTTCATATTTGACCACCAGCCTTCACACATTGTACAGTTCATGTCTACATTTTGTTATTTATTACTAAAACATGAAAAATGTTTTTGTTTTAAGGATGTGTTTACACAGATTGTTGTAGACGCAAAACACACATCAAATTATTTCCCTTTACAATTCTGGGTAGATCACTCCCAGTTGATCAATCAAGGCAGGAACTGGGAGAACTTCTTGCCCATTCTGAGGCGGTGGGGGGATGGTATAGCAGGCTGCTTGCTGCTTGGGCTTATGACACATTTAGAAGACAAAACACGCTGACAGAGAGGTGCGAAGGGATTTAAGGTGAGCCGGATTTACGAGTTTTTTCGTAGGCTCTGGTAATTCTAGTGTTAACTCCACAATCGCATCCCAAATTATTACTGGACCAGTAGACTAATGTTCCTTGACTGACTGCCTTCTTGAAAAGACAAGTGGTCAAATTCATCCTAAAAAGTGACCATGTACTGCCTTTTAATGATCCACAGAAAGTGAGGCTTTCTGTTAGCTCTCACTAAATGATTCTGTGTCATATTAATGTTATTTCCTTTCTAGATTGCCCTTTACAATATATATTTTTTTGCCCATTGAAAAGTATTGAAGATGTATGTGTAACAATTACAGAAAATTCAATTTCCGTATATTTATTTTGAGTTTGTACACTTTTGTGAGTGTGTGTTTATAGGAGTTAAAAATAAAATTGTCTTGCTTGGACATATGATATGCTTGTGAAAAAAAGGACACAGCATGCTGATACAAAATATAGACAGAGAACCCAAGATGACTCCTGTTCTCATTCTGATTGTTGCAATTCACATAACTAATGCAAAGAGGTAGTGAGGTTCCATTTTGAATAGCTTGCCAGTTGTCACTTACGGGTCTCGACGGACACCAGAAGTTGAGCTTGGGAGATCGAGGGCTGGGGTCTCAGATATCATGATAGCTTCTTTCATGGCTCCAAGCAGACCACTGCCACCTTCTCCTCTGAGAGCTGGGCCAAAACATTCTGGGCGACGGATGAGCAGCTTTACCACTACACTGGAATTTTCTTCTACGCTTTCACCTAGAAAAAAATGAGAAATTTTACATCATTAGGAACATATATATTTATTAATGTACCAAATCTCATTTTTCTAAGCTATTTACTTTTAGTACAGATTATGATCTATAATACACATCAGGATTGTGTCCCACTAGGACTTTCAACTACTGCAGGCTAAAAATTTCTTGTATGAATTCATTAAATTTCTGCGTTGTGTCAAACCAGCTATGAAGTGTTAAATGGCACGTCAGTAAGTTGGACTAAAATTCATTTTAAGAATATAATTAGAATTTCCTAGAATCACAAAAATTATATTTCAGGTCAACTAATTTTATTTTCTATACTGATCTGTAGTGATGAAGAAGGAGCTGAGCCAGAAGGAAAAACATTTGATTTACCAGTCAGCCTACATCCCGAGCCTCACCTGTAGTCATGAGCTTTGTGTAATGACTGAAAGGACAAGATCATGGTGTCACAAGTGTGCACTTGGGAGGCAGCTTAAGAGCTCTGGTGATGGCAGTTACCCAACAAACCATTGATTGGCATG
This sequence comes from Polypterus bichir lapradei, assembly GCA_026402145.1. Taxonomy (NCBI): domain Eukaryota; kingdom Metazoa; phylum Chordata; class Cladistia; order Polypteriformes; family Polypteridae; genus Polypterus; species Polypterus bichir. Next base: position 7,792,565 of record JANRMT010062799.1, read on the forward strand.
TTCTAATGTCTTCTCTCTTTCTCTCTCATTTTCCATGTGGCAAAAAGGATAATTTTGGTTTTATTTATTTCCATTATAAAAGGTATTGGACATGCCCCAAACCTTTTCCTGTGTTTAGTTCTTTTCTTACAGTGGGCACAAGTAACTGAAATGAGCATTCTCTGCAGGGTGAGTGGGTTCTCCCTCAGAGACAGGGTAAGAAGTGCAGACATCTTGGAGAAGCTTGGAGTAGAGCCACTAACCTTCCGCATCAAGAGGAGCCAACTGAGGTGGCTTGGGCATTTGATACAGATGCCTTCTCTATGTTTCTCTGTGGAGGTTTTTACGAGCTCAACCAGCTGGGAAGAGATCCCATGGAAGACCCAGGACTCACTGACAGGATTACAATATCCTTGGGAATCCCTTAGAATCCCACAGCATGAGATGGCAGGTGTAGCTGGGGAAACGAAAGTATGGACCTCACTACTATGATGGGTGCCCACACAACCCAATCTCGGATAAGATAGTTAAAGGAAAACCAGCATAAGCGAAAAGAAAAGTCTATCAAAACTGAACTATTATAGTTAATGAAATTTCTATAGAGTGAGAGTTCTGAAGAATTACCACAACAGTAACGTTTAAATATATATTCATATCTATATTTGTTCATATTCACCTTTTCTCAAATTTATATTTATTATATTTATAATGTTTGTTCTCTGCAGCCCCTCGTTTTTTTTTTACATCATTCTGCTTTCATTTCTCTGATGTGTAATATCCTAGTTTAATTGTTTATTTTTCTTCATTATAAAAATTAAAGCCTATCTGATTTTCTATATTAAATATTATTTTATGGAGTTAACGAATGACTGATTTATGTTTACAGTAATCCCTCGCTATATCGCGCTTCGACTTTCGCGGCTTCACTCTATCGCGGATTTTATATGAAAGCATAACTAAATATATAATGTGGATTTTTCGCTGCTTCGCGGGTTCTGCGGACAATGTGTCTTTTTACTTCCTGTACATGCTTCCTCAGTTGGTTTGCCCAGTTGATTTCATACAAGGGACGCTATTGGCAGATGACTGAGAAGCTAACCAATCAGAGCACGCAGTTAAGTTCTCCTGACTGAGAAGCTAACCAATCAGAGCACGCAGTTAAGTTCCTGCGTGCTGAATGCAGTGTTAACCAGGAAGTCTTGTCTCGCTCATTCAGCATCAACATGTTTCGCTGTGTAAAGAGTTGTGCTCTTTTGTGTTTATCTTTGTGCATAGTCAAGCCCTTCATTATGGCTCCAAAACGATCTGCTACTGCTTCGGGGGCCGTGCCCAAGCGCCAACGGAAGATGTTAACGATTGCTGAAAAGGTAAACGTTTTGGATTTGTTGAAGGCTACGATTCTTTTTATTTAAAAAGTAGGAAAGGAATATAAGATCTACAGCCGCAGTGTCCTTTTAACCAGGGTGCAAAACGAGTTGTAAGTGGATGTAATAAGGCAGTAGTCTGGATAGAATCTGCTTTAGGGATTTGGATTGAAGACTGCCAGAAGAAGAACAACGGCAGTGCTACACAATCGCCTGAAGTGGCTCCTTTACAAGGGCTGTAACGCTCTCCTTTGTTGTGCAGTAAAATTAAACTCATTGTTATCTGACAAGTCATCGTGTCATTGTTGGTGAGTAACCATAAATAATTAATACATTTACTGTATACTATTTTTCTTGCAATGTACGTATTTATTGCTGGTGACCTGTCTATCGTAATGGCTGTAACATATGTGATATCGGAGACACTCAATATCTTTAAAATAATATTTAGGTTTTACTGTATATAAACAGTGTGTTTATATACATAATTTCAATGAATCTTACCTAATATCTAAGAGAATACAAAGGGATTATGCTGTATAACTCTGCGGGGAATATTTATAAACAGTGTGGGAGAGTTTATAAGGGCTTAAAATATATAAAAATAACCATACAAACATTTGGTTTCTACTTCGCGGATTTTCACCTATCGCGGGAAGGTTCTGGAACGCAACCCCCGCGATCGAGGAGGGATTACTGTATACTTATGTTTAACTATTTTTAAATAGTTCTTTTACTTTCTTGGGAGGGGGGTGAGGGGGTTACTTCCTGCCTATGTTCTTGTTCAGTATTTATACTTTCTATGCAGGTCATTATTTTTATTTGACTGGTTTTGAGCTTTAAAGTGACCATTTTTTGCCGCACATTTGACAAAATCGACAGGTTAACAAATATCTGCATTGTTCAGGGAAATAATTCAGAGTTTTGAAAATGTTTATTAAAATGTACATACTGCAGACATAACATTAATGGTGCAATATAAAACAATGACTGATATAGTGGATTTTGCAATTTTAAATAAGTTTGTTTTTTATTTTCATGGTGGCACAGTAGTACACACTGCTGCCTAATAGATCCAATGAAGTACTCTGGTTTCAAAGCCAATACTTGGTCACTGTCTATACAGATTATTCTCCCCATGTCTGTGTAATTTGTCTTATTGTTCCACCCACATCCCATAGAACATGAAGATTAGTATAAGTAATAAAGTTTATCTAATCTAATTGGCAGCACTCATCTCATTGTGTACAAGTGTTAGAAGGCCCTGCAATAGAATAAACTCTACATACAAGCCCTCTCCTGAAGATTTTGTGAAGTTTCTCTTGATGACCAGTAGATGACATTTTATATTAATGTTTTTCCATTACCCATCCATTCTTAAACACATTGGGCTTTATAGCACACCACGGATCCTTTTTCCTCCTTTGAAAAGGTTGAAAAGCTAGCTGAGTACTGCTAGGGTTTTGATCTGCAGACATTATAGGCTCTGTTAATTCACTATGAATAAATTTTAATGTTGATTGACAAACTCATTAACTTGTTCATAACAGATGTATTCATGGGTTTCTTCCAGTTCAAAGACATGCCGGTTAGGTGAATTGGGGTCACTAAACTGGCCCTAATTTGTGTGTCTGTGTGTGTTCACCCTGCAATGGTGTGCACCTTGTCCAGGGGATTGTTGCTGTCTTTGTGCCTTATGCTGGCTGGGATAGGCTCTGGCCTTCTGTGACCCTGTTCACGATTAAGCAGGCTTACACAATGGCATGGTATGCTATAATAGAAAAGACGACCTATAAGTCTGCGAGAAGACAAAATAATTAGTGAGTTGTGCAAGTACTTAATGTATCTTTTGGTGTTTTGATTTTTGTAATGTATATTATTTTCAAAATTTTGTAGCCACCTTTCTCTTTGTACTCATTAACATCACTTACTGAATATTCTTTTCAAATGTTAATTTTTTATGATTCTTGGATAGCACCAGGGGTTCACATACCGTTCACAAACACGGCAAACCTCAGGAAGGACAGATAGCGTTCGCCTTCAATTGGATTCCACCCAATGTCAGGGTATCCCTTCGCTAGGAGCATAGGACAGCTCTGCAGGCCACAGCCTGCCAAATAAGTGACAACCTGCCAAGACACAAAACATTGTGCAATGACACAGATCATTAAAGAGTTGAAATACTATGAAAATCTATTTCTGAATCACTAAGGTGCGCCAATGGCACACTTTGAGAACTGGCTTATAATATAAAAGGCTGATAGATTCAACATGGTATATATGGTGACCAAAGACATTTTTGCATAATGAGAAAATAACTTTTTGGCAGTTCTCTAAACCTTCTTTGTAACACTACACACCTAAATGTCAGAGGGAATATCAATGACAGAACAATAGAAATTAACTACAATCCTCACCTTTTCAAGATCAGGCTCCTCCAAGGCCAGGGCAAGACCATTGTTATCCATTACTGAGGCCGCAGCTACATCTAGGGGAGTGGACCCCCTCATGGATGGAGAAGCTGAAATAATCAAGAACTTTCTTCAATTATTTTTATTTCAACTCCTAATTAAATGAAGCAATATAACATCAATTAATTCAGCAATAAACAACAATTTTCTTGCTCAGACCTCATTTCTAGTCTTTAATATATCTCGAGAAGCAAAGGGCATCACTCTGGCCACTTCGTGATTTCTGAATGGATGATATGCTTAAAGACGGTCAAAAATATCTACAGAAATAATGAGCAGACTGCTGCAGAACGTTTTTGCCTTAGAGCCTGAATCCTACTTGGTGATTACCTGGTGTTATTTGTTTGCCAGGGTTCCTGTTCTCTGTCTTTTTGTTCATTTTGATTCTTTTATTTACTAGGGGGTTTTGCCCCCTGCTCGCTTCGCTCGCTAACCCCAGTGTTTGGTTTTCTGGATACACACTTGTAAGATTTTTTTTTCCTTTGAATTGTTGCTATTTCATTACTTTCACTTTTATTTCAAAACTTCTGTAAAAACAATATTTGGAATCTTTCGTGTCTCAATATGCTGAATCTTTTAAATGAGGTCTGTGAGACTTGTGTTTAATGACTTTGTACTATAATTTAGGATAGGTTTCTCTGTTTGGAATTTCAGCACAGACTAAACGATCCACATCATCAGCAGTTAATAATTTTTTTTGCAAAGTAACCAATAAATGCATGTGAGTTAAATCCCGTTTTTGAAATTCTCTGACTTAAACTAATTTCCTTTTGTTTGTGTCAAAGCGATCTGTGCTTTCTTATTTTTGATACTGTAGCGACTGACATAAAGTGTCACAAACATTCTACTTTAACAATTGCTGACTGTGCAACCCCAAACACAACTTTCTAGCACCCTCTCCAACCCCTCCTCCCACGGGTCTCGCCTCCCCCTTACCACATCAATCAGCACCCAGCTATCAGTCTTCCGTGCTACACTCTGCCCTCCCTCGATTGGACCTAACAGTCACTTAAAACAAAAAAGGCTTCAGCTTGGCTGGAATGCTACAATACTTTCAGATTTTACTGCTTTCATATTCTGTACCTTTCTCTGCATATGTATCGCGCCATGGGTTTCTTTTCTCCGCGCAGCTCCTTCTTCTTTGCTGAGAGCACATGATCTGTGTGTGCCACGTGACTTTACATGACTGAATGTTTTGCTGGCTGTCCGTGCTCTTATTTGATAAGAAGGACGTGTCTTGCAAGAATCTTATGTTCCACGTCCCCGCAAGACTGCCCTGGGACAATCTCTTGGCACCAAGTCTCATGTTTACAGTCCCTGTGAGATGCTCCATGGCCAGTCTTTTTTGTCTCGCGGGTCTTTTAAATGTCTTCCAAGAACTTCCAAAAAGATCACGTATCATCACCTTGCTTTTCCATTCCAGGATTTTTTTTTATATATAGAGAGATGTTAACATTACTTTTGTTGATTATTTAAGATATGCCATGTTTTTGTTGCATGTAAGATGTTGTTTTGTGCTATGTGTTTTGTGGGTGGTTCTCCAAGAGGTGATGCCACCTGCTCATCACTGCAAGATACTGCCCTGAACCCTATAAAGGCTGGAGCTATCCCAAACTACACCGAGGCACATTTAAATGTGCCTTGGAGTTTAGTGAGTTTTAGTGTGTTTGTTTGTACTGTGTGCTTTTTCTGATCCTTTGGATTTTCTGACCCTTTTGCTCCATTCTTTGACCATTTTTTGAATATCTGTAATAGGACTTTGTTTACATGGGACTTCCTTTGTTGGCAACAAGTTTTTGCCTTTTTGTGCCCCACAGAGCTTCATGTTAGTTCAGAGAATTTTTTAAAGAATACATCTGTTATTGTTTAAACTCTAAAGATTCTATGTGGCCTTCTGTGTTACTAGCTCAGCTGTGCGCAACCTGCGGCCGTACGGCCGCATGCGGCCGTGGGCAAGGACTTTGGCGGCCGTGGACGTGTATATTAAAGTGTACGTAATGGCGGCCGTGCAGGTGTAGGGTCTCTGGACTCCAGCGAGTAAGGGGTCTCAACGCCGCGGAATCTTTGTCGGCCGGGTCGGTATGGTGACGCCGAAAGCCGATTTGGACTCTGGGGTCTCTAGACTCCTGCAAGTGTAGAATCTCAAACACCGCAGAAGTCGATAGTTAGTCTTAATCATTAATTTCTATTTAAATATATTCTAATTTTGCCCAATAATGTCTCTGAAAAGGAAAAGAACATTGGCAGAAGAGAAGAGGAGCTTCAATTCTCCAGCGAGTCCCCTGACTTTGCAAGTCTGTCTGCAAACATGCAAGAGCAAGGAAGCCATTAATGGCGATGTTTTCCAAACTTCCTGAAACAATTGCTGTAAAGGTTTTTTGTCCTATATGACGTTTCGTAGACATTTTTTTACATATGTAGACCAGTAAATTGAATATTGTCAGATATATCATACTCTGTTTTAATGTGTAATCTGTAAATTTTTACATAAATCATAAAACATTATTAAGTTTACTTGGACTTACTGGCGGCCGTTATTAAAGTAAAAAGTCTGTAGTGCGGCCGTCAATAGCGGAAAGGTTGCGCATGCCTGTACTAGCTGGTGTTTTCAATGGGATTTCCCCCACTAGTGGGCATTTGTGGAACTGTTTGTGACTTATGTACTTGGGAACTCTTAGGCAGCACAACACCTTATGTTTAGATGGGATATGTCCTAGCTGTAGGTATTTTGCTACAGCTTTGCGATTGGCAAGTGTTTTTGGTAGAGTGGGAGAGGCCTCAGTATAACCCTACATGGAACTTCCAACCTTTAGGTATAAGAGGAGCTGGAGTGGACAATACTTATTGATACTACTCTTATTAGTGGTAGGATTATGGAATAATGACTTAAAGGAGAAGAGTCACACATATTAACACCTGTCCAGTGCAGTGACAAAATCATCAAAGATGACTCCTGTTCTGCCATTATAGATACTGAGCTGGACAAAATTGTGTCGAGTTGAGCAGAAAAGAGAAAGCCTACCCATCTGAAGACTAAAGGAGACTGCCTTGTATGACAGCTTTAAGCTTCTGTTCTGGAAAAATAAAACAAACAACACTCCAGTACAGTACAGAGTTGTAGATTTAAGAGGAATGAAAGAGATAAGGACAGGTTACAAAAGGATAAAGCATTGGTTGAATGTGCCAGACATTACTGAAGATTTAATAAAGCAGCCTCCCCATTAAAATGTAACAAAATAAAAGAAGGAATTGCAGGGTCAGTCATTTACAACTTATAGGAACAAACAGACTTTCAGTGTTCAGATTGTTATGATGTATGTATATATTGGTGCAATTTGCTCTGCTGTCTTAGGTGAAATACAGGGAACTCAGTGATATGACAACTGTTGTGAACTAGGAGATCAATAACCACTTCCAAAAATGCCAGTAAGCAATGAGTGTAATCACCAGTTCTTTATAAAATAAATAGTTTATTCTCACAAAATGCTCTTCAATAACAGAGAATCTTCGAGGAGCAAGAAGCAAAGGAACTGGCTGAAGTCCCAAGATAGTAATTCAGGAATGTAGTCAAACACTGAGTATGAAGCAAGTCACAATCACAGCAAAAACCACAATTAACTCACCAACATCGGAGTACATTCACAATGAAACTGCCCCTTGTGGGGACCACTCACAAAACATATGGAACATATCAAAGGCAGCTTACATACATATGCAAAACCAAATATAAAGAAGGATGCACATCATATAATCAACATAAATCAAAGAATCAAAAATGAAAAAAACAGAAATAAAATATAATTTTGAACACCAGCCAGGGCGGCACAGTGGTAGAGCTGCTGCCTTGCAGTTAGGAGACCCGGGTTCGCTTCCCGGGTCCTCCCTGCGTGGACTTTGCATGTTCTCCCCGTGTCTGCATGGGTTTCCTCCGGGCGCTCCGGTTTCCTCCCACAGTCCAAAGACATGCAGGTTAGGTGGATTGCCGATTCTAAATTGGCCCTAGTGTGTGCTGGGTGTGTTTGTGTGTGTCCTGCGGTGGGTTGGCACCCTGCCCGGGATTGGTTCCTGCCTTGTGCCCTGGGATTGGCTCCAGCAGACCCCCGTGTTCGGATTCAGCGGGTTGGAAAATGGATGGATGGACACTAGCCATGGGAGGACCCCTGGTTGAGACATGATAGAAACTTTGGATAATTGAGCCTTTTCTCAAAAAGACAAATACTCTGATAGTTCTGGGCATGCACCCATTATGTAAAAAGAACATCCACAATGGCTAGGAAAGCCAGTGGAGGTCCAATGGAGACTTGTAGTTTCAAGTCACAAGACCGCCAAAATGGGTACACAGGAACAACAGAGAAGAGGGATGGAGGACGACCAAAAGAAAATGGTCTCCATTGACAGAAACTTCCTTTAAGTCTCTTTATTTATTAAAGAATTTTCTTATTAATCAGGAACAGACTCAGACGTTTTCTTTTTGCTGCCCTCATTTGAGTCATTTGCCATCACAACAGGACATTCATCGTATTAAAAAAGCCAAGACTACTCTGATCTGATAGCAGGAAGAAGAACTAAGAACTCTCCAATATCATTATTAGTTTCATTCTGATTTTAGCATTTTGGTTGGTTGAGGACACTCCTGTGGTCACAATATAAACATATGAAGTATACACTGTGGCGGGCGGCTGGGCAACGTCTCCGCCCCTTGTTCTGTCTTTTATTCTACAGGACCGGGCGCTGGACTGGAGCGTGTCGGTTTTCTGCCGAGGAGGACCTGCCCTCGCGGGATGGGCCGCTGGCCCCTAGGGGTCTCAGCTTGTGGTGGGGAACTGTGGCGGGCGGCTAGGGATGGTACCCAGCCGAGACGCCCAAGAGGACCGGAGGAGGGCTTGTGCCTCCTCCAGACCACGAGGGGTCGACCGCTCAGGTTGTGTTGGGGCCCACGGGTAGAGGGCTTGGAAGCCCAAACCTGTAGGGGCCCGTGACCTCCACCAGGGGGCGCCCCAGTGCCTGAAGAACCCTGGACCTCAGCACTTCTGCCACACCAGGAAGTGCTGGGGGGAAGAAGACTGGGGACACCTGGAGGGCTTACGGGTGCGCAGCCGGCACTTCCGCCACATGGGGGTGTGTCCACGGAGGACTGCCGGGAAGCAGCTGGAGCCTATCCGGGCTGATATGTAAGGGGCCGCCTCCCTTCATTCGAGAGCAAGAGTCGGGTGGAAGAGGACAGAGCTAAGAGAGAGAGGAATGGAGGCGGCCAGAAGGAAGGCATTGGAGACTGTGAGGCCTGGACTTTGGGGGATCGGTGCTGGAGGCACTGGGTTGTGCACTGACTTCATTGTAAATATTTTGTAAATAAATGAGTGTGTTGGGTGCCAAAAGGATGTCCGTCTGTCTGTGTCCGGGTCCCGTTCCACAACACACACACACACACATACACTCACATTTGACTTCAGAGCAGCTCTTACTTCTTCTTTACCACATATCTATGCTTTTAGATCTAATGGGTTCCCTAATTGATTTTAATCCTCCTACCATACAGAAGATGCTGTTGAACAGTCACTTTCATGCCTTTGAGTGTGTTTATGAAATGAGATTACTTGTTGCTTCAATTGCTAGTTTGTTCCCCACTGTAATAACCATAAACCATTTATCACTGTCAAGCTGGCGCTGGCTCAGTCATAAATGTCATCGCAGGTGCCTCACTTACCCAGTCCAACACTGCTGTTTTCCAACAGATAGCTCAAATGGTCAAACATGGACTTCTGATTCTGGCGACTAATGCGGCAGAAGTAGCACAAGAAGCGGCAGCAGCTTGCAACCATCTTTGGAAAAGCAATCTCCTAGCAAAAGAATGAGGACAATGTTAGATGTATAGTCTTGGATGGCACAACCATGTAGGTAAGTGGATAAACAGGCAGTTGCTCATTTCACCATTCAGCAATCTGTAACTGAAAGGAATAACCAGGGATTTCTGAAAGCAGCCTGTTCTGAATGGATCCTGTACCTTATTCTTATATAAACTTTATAGTCTCTCATATTGGAAAAAAAAGGCATTTAAATAGATTAATGTAAATTTCATGTATAATTTGTATCACAGTTTTGATAAAAATAATATCCTATCCAAGTTTTATTTTGTAGAGAATTTTAATCTAAAATCTGGAGAAAGAACAGTTTGGTTCAACCTTTAGGATACGGTGAACACTGAAGCATTTCAAACAACAGTAAGGACTCTGGACTAAGATCTCCATGCATTCACTGCAGTAGGTCTGAATGAATTACAGTACATTGACAAAGGAGGACAGAAGCAGATACTCTCTCATTTTATAGCAAAACAGAGTAAAAGAAACCTCTAAGCTTGAAAACCCCATAATTACAGTATTAAACAATTAGAAGGGAAAGATTAAAAAAAATGTCAACGGTAGTTTACTGTGGGTGTATTGTCTGCTTAGTAAAGCAGCTGTCCTATTCCAGTCTGGTAGTTATTGTTCCCAACAGATAATCAACAAAATGGCATTAGCCAGCCAAAGAAATGTGTCTGGCCTTGGCACTACATTAGAAAAGGCCATTCAGCCTAACAAGACTCAATTCCATTCAATTAATTTCTCCAAAATAACAATAGGTGAGTTTTGAAAGTACATGAAGTCCTACTGTATACTACACTACTTGGATGTGCCTTTAGTTTTCAGTGAAAAGAAAAACTTGAAAGTGAAATATTTGTTAAAGGTTTACCACTGATAGGTTTTTGTCTGTGTTGTGGCCCACTGTATTAATTCCATTCATAATTCTGAACACTTCAGACATGTTGCATTTCAATCTTAAACTGAAAAGGTTCACCTCCTTCTCTTGTTAGTCATAGCTCATATTTTGTTGTTCTAGTCACTCTTTCTCTAGTGCTCAGATGCCCTTTTTTTGTAATACGGAGACCAAACTGCACATAGTACTTTATATGAGGCTTCACTATTGAAGTCAATGGTGTTACTAAAGGAAAAGGAACAACGGCAGTGCAGCAGATGGCCTTGACTTGTTTACTTGAAAGAAATCTTGTCTGGCTAGTCATGAGTTGTTAAGGACCTATTTGGAAATCTGGTTGGCCCTTCACTGCTCGACTCAATTATCCTAGGGTTTGTTTTCACATGATTCCAGGTTATTATTCCCTGTAATGAACAGAGTTTCTTGATTTACATTTGGAGACAGGCACTAACTGTCACTTACTAAATTGCTTATTTGTGCTAAACAACAAGCCAAGCAAAGGTCAAAATCTCTATTTTTTTTAATCTTGAAGGAACAACCATGGGTTGATGAACTGACCTTAAGGTAAAGACCTGACCCTTGGCCTGGTCCAGCTGCTCAAGTCCTCAACAATGAGGATCCTGTGAGCCGGATTACCCTTGGGGAATCGTGCCACATGGCTGTAGTGCCATAATAGACGCTCCCTCACAATTGTAGACAATGTGCCTTATTTAGGACTCTGTGAGCAACTGCTTGCTTGACACAAAGTGAAACCAGCAATACCCAAGGACTACCTGAGGAGACAAAGTGCCAAAAGAGTCCAGTCTTCGTCTCAGGTCACTGGAGGACATTCATGTCTCACAACAAATACAGCAAAACAGGAATACCAGGACTTGGACCTTCGTCCTCTGACAAAAATATTGTGAGCACCATACACCCCCTTCCAGTGACCTCATTATCACCCAAGCTCTCCCAAGCCATCTACTGACTTCATAGAAAGAGTCACCAGAGACATGAATGTCACTGCTGTGGAAAGAAAACCTCTCGATGCAGTCAACACTCTCTCTGTAAACAGACACACTGCTGAGAGGTCATTAAAGGCCTGGATTTTGGTTTTAATCCAGGACTCTTGCAAGCCCAGAAACTCAGACTCCTCGCTCAGTCTCTCGAGACCCAGCTCAGAGCCTTCATTGACTCCATGAAGATCACAGCATCGTCAGCCAAATCAAGGTCAGTGAATCTTTCTTCACCAATAGATTCCCCACAGCCGATGGACCCAATGACCCTGCTCAACAACCAATCCAAGCAAGCACTGAAAAGGGCAGGAGCAGAGCACACCCCTGACGAACCCCAGAATGAACTAGGAAAAACAGAGGTTCTGCCTCCACTCTGCACAACACTCACAGTGACAGTGTACAGCTGGCCATGACATCCAGCAACTTCGGGGGGATCCCACGAAGTCTCAAAATGTCCCAGAGAGCAACTCAATCAACTGAGTGAAATGCTTTATGAAAACGTAAAAAGGTTGCAAAGAAACTCTGCTGATATTCGCGTTTGTGTTCCATGAGAACCCTCAGTTCCAGGATGTGGTTGATGGTAGACTTCTTAGGCATAAAACCAAACTATTCTGGTCACTGGTAGTTTATCTATTAAGGATGACCATAGAGAGGACCTTACCTGGCACTGAGAGCAGTGTTATCCCCCTGTAGTTGCTGCAATTCATGTGATCACCCTTCCATTTAGAGACAGGGATATCTAGTTCCATTTTCCAGTTAGTTAGGATGACAGCCATCTCCCAAATGGAAGCAAAGGTTGCTTGCAATGCTAGGAGAACAGCCATACCACCAGCCTGGAGAAGTTCACCATGGATACCACAGATCCCTACAGCCTTCCCTACCCTCAGTTGGTTCACTACCTGTGCAGTCGCAATGAGACTGAGTGGTTCACAGATATTGGAGAATCAGCTTCAAGAACCGTGGACCCAGAGATGTCAAACGTCCTAGCCAGATGATCAGCTTTAATAAGGAGTGGTGCAGAGTGTAAATCAAAATATGCCTCTGTCTGATGAAAGAACTGAGGAAATCAACTGCAAAGAAATACCTGAGATTTGTCACCTCCTAGTACATTCACCATGACTTCCATAACGGTTTCATGCATGCCCAATACTCTCATTAGGTTGGGGTGCTGGTAGAACACCTTATTATTCATGATATCCCTGGGAGAAAAAAAAAGTGTGTTAGCAATGTACAATTCAAAATTAAATGAAGAATTTTGCCATAAAAGATTTTTGTGCTTGTCTGCTGCTAGTGGTTGAAAAGTGAGGTGCTGGCAGGCTTCACAGCCCTTGACTCTTTCAACTTTACCAACACATTTTATTTTCAGTTAGAAATAAATATAATTAAAAACTGCTCATTGGTTAATCATTTAATCACACCATTACATCACAAATTAATTGCTTCACTTATTACCTTTCATCTGGACTCGGTTTCAATGTCCTTTCTATTTGTTTTCATAACATACCATTTGTAGCATCATTAGGGGGTTACACTGTGAATAGGAAATAAACACTATACTTTTTATGTGGTGTCTTTCCAAACAGAATACCATCTTGAGGAGTTTTATATGTTGTTTCTGTATTTCTACATATGGAGAACTGTCAGGGTCACAGGGAGACTCAGAGGTAGGAACTGAACAAGCAGTCTTGTGCTTTTGTATAGCCCCCTGCCATAGTAAACACTTTGCTGAAGTGCTCTACATGTGCAGTATGGTTCCCTCCGTAGTATTTGGAGTACTATTAAGTTACATAGTAAGACAGTTGTGGCAAATGACTGAACACACTCTATATAAAAAAAAAAAATGAATGAAGTATACTTTAATGCAATATGCTGTGATCTGTTTATGACTTTGACTGGTGGGTTTTCGTGGTAGGGTAAGTTGCTGTGGGGAAAGCATCAGATCAATGAGTCATAAGAACACCAATGAATAAATGGATGACAAGACAGTGTAAATCAACCTTTAGTTTATGAACCGTCACTGAGCATAACTGTTTTTAATATAGCTAGCTGTGCTACCTGTTGAAGATGGGTGGAAATCTAAGTAATCAAATTTACACTGTGTTAATATTTAAAGTGCACTATGCATTGCCTATGTCTCAGTTATATGTCATTTAGTATGGGATTCGTAAAAGCATGGTTAATGAATGTGATGCACCATCTTTTGAAGTGACAAACATAATGCTTTTTATTACTAAAAATGTTTGTGATGTGTCATTTATTGGATTGACAGAGATCTATCAACCATAACAGACACACACACACACACTTATTTTTTTATTATGGTGGAAAAAATGCAATACAAATTCACACAAAATGTAATATTTATCCATCCATCTGTTCGTCCATCCATCCATCCCTTAACTGGCTTATACTGTGCAAGTTTATATGAGACCAGAGCCTATTCTAGCAACACTGGGTGCAAGATGTGAATCAGTCTTGGAAGGGATGCCAGTCCATCTCAGGATGACACACAATTACATTTACTCAAGCTGCTAGATTTTAGAGTCACCAATTAACCTAATAGTTAGGATATTAGGATGTGTCAGCAACACTAGAGTACACATAAGAAACCCCAAACAGACATAAAGAGAATGTGCAAACTCAAAAATGGATAACAATTAAGTGCCAGATTCAAACCAAGGAAGTTGGATCTACTGTATACAGCAGCAGTGCTGACCAGTGTTCCTTTTAATATAATATAATATAATATAATATAATATAATATAATATAATATA
>JANRMT010062799.1:7813600-7830983 GCA_026402145.1 Polypterus bichir lapradei
GAGAGACGAGCTGTGCGAGCAAGAGAGATAAGGAGAGAGAGAGAGAGCGAGAGACGCGCTGTGCGAGCAAGAGAGATAAGGAGAGAGAGAGAGAGAACAACCATCAGCTCAGTTGTGATCACATGACACTCAGCAGACAAAGTGTATCCATACTGCTCGTATTGCAACACATCGCTCGTTTATCAAGTCAAAATTTATTAAAAAATTTTGCTCGTCTTGCAAAACACTCGTAAACCAAGTTACTCGTAAAATGAGGTTCCACTGTATATATATATATATATATATATATATATATATATATATATAGTGGAAGATCAGCCTTGGCACAGACAGACAGACACCGTTGGTTCAAGCACCACACACATTTTATTTACACTATTTACAATTGGTATTGTCCCGCACACAATCCAGTGTCTCAAAACCAAGTACCCTCAAGTCCGGGCCTCTTAAAAGTCCTGCCTTCACCGCCTCCACTCCTCTCCTCTATGCTTCATCCTCTTCCACCCAACTCCGGCTGATGACTGGAGGGAGGTGACCCCTTTTATTCCCCCCCGGATGTGCTCCAGGTGCCTCCTGATGAGCTTCCTGCGGCACTTCCTGGTGTGGCGGAAGTGCCGTATGAGCACCCGGAAGCACTCCAGGTGTCCCCGGTAATAATTCCGCCAGCACCTCTGGGTGTGGCAGAAGTGCTGATGTCCAGGGTTACTCAGTCGTCTGGGCACCCCATGGCGGTGGCCATGGGCCCCTATAGGGATGAGCTTCCATGCTCCATTCCCATGGCCCCCATATCAACCAGGGCAACTGCCCTCTCGTGGTCCAGGGAGGCATAGTCCCTCACTCGGTTCTTCTCGGCGTCCCGGCTGTGTGTGTGTGTCTGTATATACAGTGCCCCCCACTATTATTGAAACCCCTTGTTAAAATTAGTAAGAAGGGTTAGAAAAAAATCACTGTTTGCTGAAGAACCGTCATCTTGCACTGAAAAAATGAGAAATATCTTACCTTTAATTGTAACAAGTTCATTCAAAGAAAAACAAAGCCTTCATCAAGAAATAAATATTTTAACAAAAATACATGTATCACACGTGTTTTGGATCATTATCCTGCTGGAAGATCGAATGATGACCCAGTTTTAGTTTCCTGGCAGAGCCAGCTAGATTTTGATTGAAAATCTCCTGATATTTCATGGAATCCATGATGCCATGTACCCTAACAATGTTTCCAGGGCCTTTGGAGGAAAAACAGCCCCACAACAGCACAGAACCATATTTAATAATTGGGACTGGGTTCTTTTATTTATAGAGATCCTTCTTTTTACAACAAACCCACTTTGCATGCTTATTGCCAAAAAGTTCAATTTTTGTTTCATCAGACCACAGAACACGGTTCGAGTCAAAGTTGTAGTAAAGTTTTACAAACTCCAGGCACTTACATTTGTGGATAACTGACAGAAAAGGATTCTTTCTGGCATACCTTCCAAATAAGCTGTTGGCATGGAGATGCTTTCTGATTGTGGTTCTGGAGACTTGATAACCCCAGGATTTTACTTTTTCTTGAAATTTCCCAACAGTGATCCTTGGAGATATTATTGCCTCTCTTACCATTCTTCTCACTGTACGTGGGACTACAATAAACTTGGGTCTTCTTCCAGGCAAGTCTGTCACAGTTCCAGTTGATGACCATTTTTTAATTATTGCCCTAACTGTACAAATGGGGAGTTTTCAGGCGAGTAGTTATTTTTTTTTAATAACCATTCCCTGAGTAATGAAGGGCAACACACTTCTCCTTCATTTGGCTTGAGTGTTCCCTTTTCTTTGACATGATTGATGGTTGGCTAAAGAAATCTGGTTCTGTGTCTCCTCACATTTGTATCCTGGTTAATCAGCAAGTCATTGATTTCAGCTGAAAAGTTCCTGTATACTCCAATCAACTTAACGATGTCCAATTTAAATGGGAAACATGCTTCAGTTACATTGTTTCACATTAATTTCCAAGGGTGCCAACAATTGTGACACGTGTTTTTGTTAAAAATATTTATTTCTTGATAAGGGCTTTGTTGTTCTTTGAATGAACTTGTTTCAATTATAAGTCAAATGTTTCTCATTTTTTCAGTGCAAGATAATGGTTCTTCAGCAAATAACTGAATATATATATATATATACTGTATATATATATATATACTGTATATATATATATATATATATATATATATATATATAGAGAGAGAGAGAGAGAGAGAGAGAGAGAGAGAGAGATAGATAGATAGATAGATAGATAGATAGATAGATAGATAATACAGTTTGTTCTGATAAACCAAGCATGCTATGAAGCTCATAGAGGGGAGGGAGTACTCCTTGATATCACTATGTAATGTAAGCTATTAACTCTAACTCCACAATCTCTCCACAGGTACCATGAAAAGCACCATACAGATCATGTCACACATGGATACTTATGACATAACTAGACATTAAGCCCGTTAAAATAACGGGCGCTAGAACAGTAGTGCATAAACATTTGTATGAACAGTCTATATTAAATGGCAAGGGACCTTGTATGTGGCTGTAATATGTGTAACTGTATTGTGTGCCTTTAATTTTCTCTCTCAGTAATACTGGTTTGTATTTCCGTGAAATGCCTGTAATTTTGTCTGACAGTAATACAGTGGAACCTCGGTTCACGACCATAATTCGTTCCAAAACTCTGGTTGTAACCCGATTTGGTCGTGAACCGAAGTAATTTCCCCCATAGGATTGTATGTAAATACAATTAATCCGTTCCAGACCGTATGAACTGTATGTAAATATATATTTTTTTAAGTTTTTAAGCACAAATATAGTTAACTATACCATAGAAAGCACAGCGTAATAGTAAACTAAATGTAAAAACATTGAATAACACTAAGAAAACCTTGAACAACAGAGAAAACTAACACTGCAAGAATTTGCGCTATAGCCTTATGACCTGCTCGCTAAAAACTCTTTTTTTAATGAGTTTTAAGCACAGGGGAAAAAATGAACATTTGAAAAATCTGTAATTTAATAAACAACAAAGAAAAGTAACATTGCAACAATACACGTGCGCGCCTGTGTGTGTGTCTCTCTCTTGCGCGCCTTTGTGTGTGTCTCTCGCGTGTGTGTCTCTTAAGCGCACGCCTCTGTGTCTGTGTGTGTGTGTCTGTCTGTCTCTCGCCTGTGTGTCTGTCTGTCTGTCGCGTGTGCATGTGTGTGATTCGTGTGTGTGTGTGTGTATGTGTGTGTGCGTGACTCGCGCGCGCCTCTGTGTGTGCGTGACTCGCACACGCCTGTGTGTGCGTGACTCGCACACGCCTGTGTGTGTGTGTGTCTCTCTCTCTGCACAGGGAATGCACAGGAAGAGACTGAACATGTGCTGTGTGGCCCCGCGCATGCACACTTCACCAGAAGACACACACACACACACGGACACTGGACGCACACAAGGGTTTTATTAAAGAGGATGAAATAACAGAAGCGGACAGAAAATACAAGGTGGCATCCTTGTGTTGAATCTACTCATTGCTTTGTATGGTGTCCATAACTTAGTACATCTTGCACTATAATTTTAACAGTACTATTAAGAACACTGCATTAAATATAGACAGTACGGATTACCTGGGACAGAGAACAATATGAAACGTATTACATAATGATAGAGTGAATGAGTGATCTAAGCAGTAACACCTCAGAAGTCATAACTAATTCCCAAAACAGCTTGGAAGTGAATTTTGTTTAATTAGTAGCATCTCTCTATAATTTGGCAGAGGTTCCTAATTACAATGTGCTTTTACTGAATATCCTCCTCAGGAGCAGGAATCAGCAAGAGGCATTTAGATTACTACCACCAATACCAAATTTTTACCCTGATTAGCCAGTTGTCCCCTAGATCTTTTTCTTCTAATCTCCTTGGTCCTCAGAATCTCCTCCACTCTACACCCAAGCTTCCTTTAAACCTTGCTCCACATGCTCACACCACCACAGTCTATTGCCTCTATCACCTAAGCCACCTTTCTGTAGTGGAGTGAGTATGGGGTCAGTTTGAAAGGGAGGTTGGGAGAAAGGAAAGATAGGTGGGAAACAAAATTCAACAATGAGAGTTTCGGTTGACAAGAGTAAGATTGGCCAAATAAGTCTGTGCAATGGCGATCAAGAATTGGGCCCGCTCATGAGATAAGGTCACTCCTTCTAAACATCCATGGAACAGGAGCAACCAAAAGGCTTTGAGTGATTGACCTACAGATGCCTGGGAGAGATGCTGCTGGGACTTGCAAGCGGTTTTAATGGCTGGTCGCACATGCTGGCATCTCAGACCTATTGTGGAGACCCAATGGGTAAGCAGGGCAAATACATAAAGAAGGAAGGCATTGAAGCGCAGGGGAAAAGAAAAGTTCCAATTTTATTACTTTGGTTTTATAGGTGATTTTAACCCTTATTGGAATTTATTTATCTATTTACTGATGACTTACTTTCAGCTCCCGCAAAAAAGCACTTGTGTTTATTGGAATATTTATTAATTTAAATAAGATAGATTGATGGTCAAGACTATCGTTTTCCAGGTTTAAGGAGGATATGCCAGCTGTGTGCAACCTGGGCATCACAATTTCTCTTAACTTGGCATGTATTTTCTCATTCCATGACACTATACATATTTATCCTCATCTCTGGTCTTTCCACCTTTACTACAAGTTGCACTTTCCTCTGCCATGTATCACTACCATACTTCTCCTCGCATTATTTAACTTATGCTTGAAAGGATAAATTTAACATTATTCCATCAGCAGGTAAAGTCATGGTCACTGTTATTTAAAAACCAGCAAGGCTTTATTTGTTAAAAACTGACAAATGGACAAACCAATACGGACAGTTGAATATCAAAAAATGTTGTTGAAAACCTTGTTTATAATGACAACACATAACCATACAAGAGTGTGAATACACAGGAATCAATAACAAAGCCTGGGTGGGGTATTTTTCATCAACCCTACATATTTCACCTCATCAGAAACCACAAAAAGCCTGCAATGCCCCGGGGACCTGAAGCCATGGGCATCTTCCTCCTCCCAGGAGAAAGTCATTACCAAGTATGAACTAGGGCAAGTGAGGACACAAAATCAGCTTTCGGTGCAAAATGTGAAAATTACATTTTATTAAAATGATCAAGCAGTGTCCAAAAAGAGCATTTTAGATCATCAGTAAATAATCCATAAAACAGTGCATTAGATAGTAAAACTAAATAAATAAATAAATAGCTAAAACCAAGAATAAAATTCAAGTCAGAACTCACTCTTCCATCTTGTTCCCAGTGCATTCACTCTATATTATTCTCACCTTCCCTGATCACCGATGAGGTCTACTCACCAGGGCTGAAACACAGGTGAATGCGGGCCTCAAACTGGCTTCCGTCTGAGCCACCTTCTTTCGCTGGGACACTCGAAGCCTGGTCCCTAGTCCTAGCCTCAAGACTCTTGGAGCCCACAATCTCCCTTTCTCTGACCACTCAACAAGGTCAATCTTCCTCAGCAGTGAATTCCTCTAGTTCCACTGCAGGGTATCCTCAACCGCTTCACGTTTTTCTGCCCACATTGGCTCAACCACATGATTCTGCTCTTCTTTCCTCTATTTTCCTCAATTTGTTCTTTTTCCATTTTCCTTTCCTACTCAGACAATGTATACCTTTGTCAGTGGGCATTAAGCAAACTCCTGTCAATCATGAATAATCCACTGCATCCACTGAACAGTGTCATCTCCAGGCAGAGGAGTAGCTTCAGTGACAGACTTTTGTCACTGTCCTGCTCCACTGACAGACTGAGGAGATTGTTCCTCCCCCACACTATGCGACTCTTCAATTCCACCCGGGGGAGTAAATGCTAACATTTTTTTTTTTTTCATTTTTTTCATTTTTATTACTATTTAATTTAATATTGTTTCTTTGTATCAGTATACTGCTGCTGGATTATGTGAATTTCCCCTTGGGATTAATAAAGTATCTATCTATCTATCTATCTATCAGTGTAAGTGTGCTAAACGATCTACAGAGCACTAATGAAGGATGGCTGTACCGACTGTGCTTGCACACATGAATGAGCAATCACCCAATTTTTCCATTGGCCTTTCTGAGGCTGCATGGTTTTATTCCAGCACACACCTATGACTCACAAAATTTGAGCCATACTATTAAAAAAAAATCTTCCAATCACCTGGATCCACCACAGACCCCTGCCTTGCTTCACCACAAAGCCATTCATAAGTAAAGGTTTGCTAGTGATGATTAGGTTATGAAAGAAATAAGGATATGGCTGTGAGTGAGGGAACCCAACTGGTACAAGAAAGTTGACAGAGGTCATGTAAAAAAGGCAGATATGTAGCTAATATATCTAAAGAGCCTTGGAGTTGGTTCAAATAAATTTATAATAAAACTATAGCAATAACAAATATGGCCATATAAAAATATAGAAGTCACACAAAGAATGAGCTAGATATTTAAATGAATGGAAGCAAAATGTGATGTAAGCTTCCATGCTATTCCCATGTCGTACTTTCTTCAAAGTCCAGGAGGTCTTAAGGTTCTGGAGAAGTTGTCCTCCAGAATGACTTTCTTATAAAATTAGTCAATCAAACACCAGCCTGTGATTAAATCAGGCACACACCTGGTATCGGTTGTCAAACAGGAATCCAAAGTTCACTCAACACTGACAGCTGGCATTAAAGTTTAATAAAAATAGTCATTACTCATTGCAGTATTAATAAATTACTTTTGCACTGATTTAAGGACAACAAAGGACCACATCACTTTTAAACTTACAGTTTTTCCATCATTCAGAACAGAGTGTTAAAGTGTCAATTGATATTTATAGGCACCTTAGAATTGAGAATATCTTAAAGTGCCATCTCTGAATAACAGCATTCAGCTTGTGGATTGAAATTCTTGTGGTATTGGGGATTTTGGAACTGTTGAATAATAAGGATTGCCATTAAGATCTTATGTGATTAATTGCACATCACACAACCTGCTTTAATTCCAGGTCTAATTTTTTAAACATCTAAAAGGCTACCAGATTTCATAGCAATAATTATCAACAAGTAATTTTCCAATGAATACATCTAAGTGGTGTGATGTTAAATTGGAAATGAGGATTACTGTGTTGTGATTTGGTATTGGTAGCACCTACATCTTTTTTCAAATTTTGTTTAAATATTTGCTATTTTTAAATTTATTAATAGTAAAGAATTATGTTTGGTGACTTTCAGTGACGCCATTTTGTTTTCTAGATGTCAAAACTTAGGGCTCATTTTTATGGCTGCGCCCATATTATGTCTTGTTAATGAAAAAATGAGGGTGTACGTTTCTTTGGATTTCAGTTCAAAACACAAACTTCATGGTGTTGGTAGTTAAATGTAAGAAACCAAAGACAGTATTAGGACTATCTAAATTTGAATGTTCTTTGTTTAAACTCTGCTTTTGGTTTAGCATTTGTGATACTACATTTGGTCTTATTTTGCTCTTTTCAACTGTCCCATAATTTTGATTCTGCTTTGCACCTTATTCATCTCTTGGTCATGTCTGCTAATGTCAATTACAGGCCATTTTCTAACAATGTTATTAACACTAGAATCCATGAAGCCCATGAAAAAACTCGTAATCCTGGCCCAACTTAAATTCCTTTACACCTCTCCATCAGCGTCTTTTGTTTTGCAAATGTGTTGATCAGCACAAGTAGCAAACAGCCTGCTATACCATCTCCCCCACCGCCGCAGCTCAAGTCAGACAAAAAGTTCTCCCAGCTGAAGGCTCTTTATCTGGGTGTGATGTGCTGGAATTGTACAGGGTAAATAATATATATAATTATTTGGAACACATACATTTCATGTGTGTTCTGTGTCTACAACAATCTGGGTAAATGTAGTATGACAGGAAATGCAAGGCAGGAAATGTTAAATACATAGCTAAAACAGAAACTTTTTTCATGTTATAGTACTAATGACAAAATTTTGACATGAAGTGTACAATGTGTGAAGACTAAAATCCAAATATCAAATAGCTCCATCAGGAGGGGGGAGGGGTTAGCAGGCAGCATGCTGCCGGTGCTGATCGACATATTTACAAAACAAAGCCCCCTAATGGAGAGATGCAAAGTAATTTGAGGTGACCCAGGATTACACATTTTTTTGTAGGCTTCAGGGATTCTAGTGGTAACAGTGTTTCTATGAACTTTCGTATCTATGTGCGCAATCAAATTAAATTACATGCAATTTAATTTCTTATGGCAATTAAATTCTGAACAATTTTTTATCTAACTTCATACATTTTGCATGCAGGCAATGGCTGATTCTTGTGATGATACAGAGAACACTCAGAAAACCATTAGAACATTTGAAGCCAGAGTGTGCACTGTATTTGCCTGTTTTCATTTTCTATTGATACAGATAAAATCAACAGCAGCCATTCGTGTCTGTATTTCTTCAAATATGGTTTTACTTCTGTAATATCCATCCGCACACAAGAACCTCATGCCCAACTTAAACACATCACCTCACTTAGCTCAGGCCATCTGTACTATGGAAGTATTTCAGAAGTTGGAAGGTCAAAATGAGATTTGAAGCCAAGAGTTCCTTAACTATATACGTTTTAACAATGAACACGTTTAGTCAAATGTTTCACAGTAATGTGCTGCACTTTGTGAAAGTATAATCGAGCCAAAGTGACACACCACACAGGTATGTGCCATGCTGCATAGCAAAAAAACTTGTCAAAACACACTACATAGATGTTGATACTATTGAGGTTGATTTTTTACTGTACTGTGAAAAGACATCTGTTCACATGTTCATGAAAATGACAGAGGGTCACCTCTGAATAACACGCATATACTTACTAGGGGCTGCTTGTTCGGTCTCTGCTGGCTCTTCTTCCCGTTTCCTAGGGGCACCTTTGATTTTGTACACTAATGACATCAATCTTCCTCTAATAGATGTGTCTTGTTCCTCTTCCTCCTCTTCTTCTAAGGGGATTCCTAAAAGAGAAGCATTCACAAGGTTAGGTCAAATGTTTGGCTGAGACACGCAACAGCAAATCAACTGGACTAATTTAACATTTTGTCAGCAAAGTACCCAGGGTCAATGTCCCCTACTAAACTGTCCTCCTCTAAGAATGCTGATTTTCTTCTGATATTCTAGTTTCCACTCACATTACAGAGGTATACATGTTAGGCTTACTGGAAACCCTTAACTTGCCTTCAAGAAATATCATTTTCTTTGGTACTATTGTTATTTTATTACCTTGTTTCCCATATTTTCTGATTGGGGTCATTTACTTGCTGTGATGCTGCATGTTGTGTGACATCATGGTGTTTGACCATTTAAGACTTTATGACAACTGGCATCTGATCTTTGTGAAAATAAAGGAAAACTCAGCAAAGGAATAAATAATTCTCTTGGTTACAACAAGCACCGATTTACTGACTTTGATTTTTGTTTTAAAAATTTAGTGTTTTGACCCTGGTCTTTTAGACTAATTTCAGATCGACCCTTAAAGTAATTTCCATTACTCTGCTTAACATCTCTGAATCAATCCTATTTATTAAACTGAACCAGATGCAACAGTCAGTGTTGTTTTACTATACTCCCCATCTCCAAGGTTTCTTTTAACTTTGTGTTTGATGCTGCGAAAAGCCAAGCAAAATGACACCTTTTACTGGCTAACTAAAAAAAGATTACTGTTTGATGCTGCGATAGACTTCTGTTTCTCAAAATTATAATACAAAATTCAGAATGTGATGTGATTAGTACCACACACTCAAATGAGACATGGGAAACTACTGTAAAAAGGCCTTTTTTTAAATAAACTGCCCGAACTGGATTGCTTTTTATCAGTGGTGATTTTCTTTGGGAGACTAAAAAAGCTGGCTTCTTCTCAACTCCTCAGTCCCCATTGTGAAAATATTCCACTAGTCTGTCTAAACTAAGTAAAATGAATGGGTTGCTGATTTACAGTCATGACACTCAAGCTCATGAAGTACAGCTCACAATCTGTGAATTTTATGTGATGCAAATTGGCGAGCGCCAGCTTGAAGCTAGAGGTGCTGACAACTTTCACCAGTCCTGCAGAAGCCAATGTGACTATCCTCAAATAAACAGAATCAAATTTTATATAGACATTTGACTCTCTCCTGCTTATATCCAAATTAATCCATCTCCTGTGGCACATCCCAAGATTCTATACACTCCTGCATATCCTCTTCCACACAACTATAAACACCACAGCTGTCAATCCTAAATTGGCACCAATTTCTGAAAGTAGACAGAAGGGGAGATTTGAAGTAAAATATCCTTGTGGAATTTTGAAACTGAAACTTGTATAACTGCCTCCGGAGTACAAACACCGACATGATTATTACTACAGGGCATATTTTTCCTTTTTACTTTTGCTTTCCTTATCCATGTGAATTTTTTGGGCAACCCATGAGTGAAATTTTATTTACAGAAGGGATATTGGGGCAATGTGAAGTGTGTTCAGGAACACCCAGAAATATTTATGTAGTTAAAGATATAAAGACAATCCCGCTCTTCAAAGAAAGTATCTTTCCCTTCAATTCATGTATACCTTTAGAGTAAAAGTGTTATTATTGCGAGTTTATTGTTATCATTTTTAAGTGTTTCATTGGTGATGTCATTGTAGCAGCATTTTGAGGTCACCCCCTTCATGAGGTGGTTTTGTTGTTGAAAATGGCACTCATTGCCAGCCATATGACTGACAAAAGTATTGCATGTGATGATGCACAACTATTTAAGATGGTGCTGTAGTAACAGCTGCACCCAAATTTCTTTATATTTAAAAATAAACAATGCCCTGCAATGGACTTGTGCCCTGTCCAGGGTTTGTTTCCAATTTACGACCCGTGCCAGCTGGGATAGGCAGCAGTATACCCCAAGACTGCGGTGTCTTTGTTAGCTAAATAGAGAAAAGAAATTATAGGTGATGACAAAGCAAACTGAAACTACTGCTATTATGGTAAGACTTCAACCAAACTACTTAGGTCAAAGTCATTTTAATTTTACTTAAGTGATGTGAAAGCACAATGCATTTTGGTTTTTTTACTCACTTACAATATTAAAAACTACTTAGAAGCCACTTGCTCAAGAATTGTAGAAGTGCATAAAAGGGATGTGAGTTACTGTAACTGCTTAGTTCTTTTTTATAACTGGTACCATATTAACTAATGACTTAATGTAACTTAATGTAATTATTTAAAAGAAGTAGAATGCAAGTCTTTTTCAAATTTTTACAAAGCATTGCATGTATAAAATTAGATGAATGTCATTCATAAGCACCACCTCTGAGATGCTGCCGTGGCTCTTTAAAAAATAGCCTCTCTCCAATAAAGCTGTCATACTGATCAACTCCAACTCCCTTTCAGTTCTTTACGGACATTTTCATCTTGAGAGCAAGCAGGATTTTTTTGTTCTTTTGTTTGTTGAATTTGTCTTTGCATCCTGGGGTTTGTCTAAAGATCTTTAGTTTTTCCAGATCAGACAGATCAGCCTGTTTAACTGCCATTCTTGGTTTTGTCCTTCTGGTGCCCTCATGACTCTCAAAATTAGTTCTTCATGATGAGCAATTGTATCTGCTCATACACACATTTACCTGAAAATCTGAAAAGGTGGTCATATCCTCTCTCTTCTTCCAATTGTATTTTTAAAGCTGTGTTGTGCATGTCACTGAAGAATAAAACACACTTTCACTTTTAGCCTAAAATCTCTATTGGGACACTGTGCAATACTGAAACAAGTCTAAAAGAGATTATCGTAGATCACTGACCATTTGGGGTGAGTAAAAAAAATTGATAGCACATTTCAACTTCAAGGACACTGTTTTGATTAGAAATATGAAATCTGCCAAATTAAGAGTTTTTCCTTAACCAAGTTGGTATTACGTACCACAGTGCAGTAATAGGTCATCATGAAATTCATACAGCTCCTCCCGAATTTCATCTGGACATGGACAGTCATCTCCAAGTTTGAAGTTCAACAACATGTTGATCTGCAAGAAACCAAAGTCTTGAAGTGACAGGATACAAGTGACAGACAAGAAAAAAAAAAAACCATCACATAAGGTTATGATGGAGGTAGTTCAGGTCATATTATCAGAAAGCTCAACAAGTGTCCTTTCTCCCTATCATTAGGCATAAGACAATGAAACAAGAAGGATACAAAATATTCTTAATTGCTCACTGGCATCACACTGAACTGTTGTTGATTCCCCTACTAAGTAAATCAACTACATATATTGGACTCACAGAAATATGGAAAGGACAAACTATACTCAAAAAGTTGTAGGAGAAATGTAATAGCATGATAAATATCTAGAGGGATGTAAACTAAGAATTTAACAGATAAAGACAAATAGACATATGGTAGAAAGAAGAAAAAAGGGCTGATGTTTTTAGCAAAATACTTTTGTGTTTTGTGAATTTTGAGAATTGATAGATGTTACTTATTACAACTGTCTAGACAAGAAAGTGGAAAAATGAGTGTCTTAACTATGTAGAAACTACACTACACAGCTTACCTGCTCCTGTGGGGGTGAGCGAAACTCCCTGGTTTTCCTGGCTGTCAAAGCAGCTGACATGTTCAAAGCAACCATCAGCTCGTTGTAGCGGAACTTCTGATTAAACTGTAGCTTAGACACAAAACTGTCTGAGAAGGAGACAATTGCTTCAGTTCGGTGCCTCAATTCACAGTCACAGAAGTAGTGAAGCAGTTCACACATCTGGGGAAAAAACAGAAATGATCAGAGCTACTGAGCCTCAGGACAAACTTTGTGAATTTTTTTGCACATCCATGGCAATATGGTTTACTGTTGTTATGTCATCATTACTGGTCATGTGACAAATGGGGTCCTCATTCCCTGCCTGTATAATAAGGTGGTACATGGTGCTCAATATCCAAGCTATTAAAAAGGCAAATAAAATGTTAAAACATTATATCATAAACACTGTTGAATATAAATCAAGGGAAATTATACTCAAACTATATAATGCACTAATGAGACTACATCTGTGTGCAGTTCTTGTCACCACTTTTCATGACAGACACAGTAGCACTTGAAGTTGTGCAGAGGACAGCAACCAAGTGCATCCAGAGACATACAGACATATCATATTGTGAAAGACTCAGATAATTAAACCTATTTAGCCTTGAGCAGAAGAGACTGTGTGGGGCGTCTGAGGACCTAATGCAGGTCTTCAAAATCCTCAAAGGCACTGATAAAGCAGATCCAGTAGAATTTCTCCATTTTAATGGTGAATCACATACTTGAGGACACCAGTAGATGGGAAGTGCATTAAGGGGTAGTGAATTTAGGATGTATATAACGTAAGAAAAAGTGGACACTGAAATAGCATGTTACAAATATGCAGTGTTATTCACATTAGGGATTGACTGTTCCGTAGCCGTGTGAAACTCACATGTGAATAGAATCTGGGGTAGATATCATCTCGCTTAGGTCATCTGTTGTTCCAACAACTCCTTTTCAGGGCCATAGCGCTCGCAAACCAGTAATTTAGCCACTCTTCCTTGCATATTTGTGTGTTCTGAATCCCTTAGAATTGCACTATTCTACAACTGTTTAAAATGTATGTTGTTTAACTTACATTTTTCATATTATTTGATATATACTGCTGTAAACAACTCAAAAGCTACCAAGTTAAATTCCTTTATGTTAAATACTGCCAAATAAAAGTGAATATGATTCTGATAAAACTTGACAGGGAAAACTTATCCAGTTAAAATCTAGTATGATTTTGTGTACATTATTATACCCAGGTAATTAAGTAGATAATTTTGTATCTGTTTATGAGAGAAAAAAGACATTGAGCAAAGCCTTTAACCTGAATATTGATCAAGGGGGACTGTACAATGACTGACCATGTGCTCTGACCTCTAAGGGTCATGCGAAAAGACAATTTCCCCTCGGTGATTAAGAAAGTATATAAAAACAATCTAAATTACTGGGGCAAGCATACAAGCTGTCATGATGTATCCTTGATGCTAGTGAGGTGATTCAGACTCCTGGATGATTTAAGTCTCGGTTTATCTCCAGAAATTTCATTATTAATGCAGAACTTAAAAACTGTTTTATATAGCGGTAATGTGATGTAGAGTAGTATTTAACATTTTGATAATTGTTCATAAATTGACATTTGAGAATCATTTAGTAGCTTAAAAGATAGCTTTAATATTTTTCAAGCCAAAGTAATTAATTTACAATCATGGCATATATTAATATTCCACATAAAATTGGGTTCTAAAGTGAAGCATTTTTTTATACATTGTCACGCATGTGTGAGTAGGAGGCAGCTAAAGGGCTTAAATAATCATAACAATACATCCGACCAGGGGGTGGAGGGGTGCGCTGACTCTCTCACTTTCCTGCAGACCTTTCCCGGGAAATCCCGCCAGGTTCTGAAGCCCATGGAGATGTCACTTCTGCCTCAACTCAGAAGACGTCACTTCCTGTCCAGGCCCTGAGGACGACATCACTTTCACAAAACTCCCTATAAAACCTCAATCCTGAACAGAGTACACTCCATTGTATTTTTAATAAAAGCCTAAGATGTTTAAATGAGTCAAGCCACTTTTGCAGTGTCGTGCTTTTGCACACATACAATTAAAAAGTAAACACTTAGAAAAAGGCAGTGTATAATAGAGCAGAATGAAGCACCAGAAATCAATTATTGATTTTTTTAATGCATAATGAGTCACTCTTGCTGACAATGCAGTAATAAAAGAATTGAGCAGAATGTTTTTCAAGTGAATAAATTCCTAATCAATCTGTAGATATTACCACAACAGTGCTTGGAAGGATCTCCAGAAAGGTTCTCCCGAGGTATGTAATAACACTCCATTGCTGACACGGTCATCTCCTTCTCTCTCTACAACTGACTCCATCCCACGTGGTTCACTCCCCATATGCTCTGGCTTCTCGGAAGAATATGTCATTTTTGGAAGAGCTACCCACCGGACAAGCTCCAGAGAAACTGACTCATACTTGTGGCTAACCATCTGATTGATTTAATTTACTTTCAAACCTAACTTTTACAGAGCAAGTATGCCAAGCAGCATTTATTTTTCTAAAAGTGTTGAACATTAAATGGGACAATCTGGTTGGCATCACAAATTTTCCTTTTTGTAGAGCTGTCATTCCTGCACTCACAGTAATAAATGAAGACTCCATGTAGAACCTGGCTTTGTGAGGCAAGAATGACAGCCCACTCTGCCTATATTAAAACATCTGCACTGAATTTAAGAATTGGCATTGCTAAAGTGGTTCTATAGTGTGTGTATGTATATGCGTGTGTGTGTGTGTGTGTGTGTGCGTGTATGTGTGCTTTTTTGTGAATTGTTCCTGCATTGTGTCCAGTGTTTGCTGGGATAGGCCCCAGCTGGACCATGATCCTGCCCTGAATAAGTAGGTCAGAAAGATGGATGTTTGGTGGTATGCAGAGCTTGAAGTAGAGCAGTATGCACTGATACACCATACCTGCTTTCTTGGTTCAAGCACTGGATACACGACTATAATATCTCTTCAGTTCTTTTCATTTCATTGCCTACTACATATGACCTCAATATTCTCATACTGAAGTACGCACGTGCTTCATCAGTCCAGTCGAAGCATGCAGTATCTTCTCGATAAGGAAAAAATATAAGTGATCACACGTGGGATTTTTCCGTTATTATTGTCTAGCGGAGGCATGAGGCTAACTGCTGGTCTCCTTTTAAAATGGCCGAATCTCACAACAACTGTTTGCTTTTTGCTTTTCTTTCCTTCTTAAAACAACATGGATACACTGTTCAACAATATGTATATAATCTCAAGATGTAGATAACATTAATAACATTTTTGGATTGAAAAATTGACATATTTGGTAAGTTTTAAGGCTTTTTCTATCACATACAGACACAGGGTTTCATAGAGCCTACTGAAAGCTGCAAAAACAAACTAGTATTTTACTTTAAAACTTTAAAACAAATAATTGGAAGTCTCAGAGCGTGTAGGCTGTGCAGATACACATGGGAATGTGCATGTACCGCTCCAAGGTTGATTGGGGTGCTTGGCAGACTGCACATTCACAATTGGCAACACCAGTACCCAATTGGTATATAAATGGGAGCCAGGGCAAGAAATGGGAGGAGAAACAAAATGAAAAAAGGAGGAAAGAAGGAATGAAGGTTAATGGAAAATGACTGAGAGGCAGGATCGGGAGCTATGCTGTTTTTTGATGGAGGCAAGTGGTCGGGTACAAATCTCAGAGTTATAAGTATGTGGTCAGCACTCAACGGCCCTGATGAGGGTCATTTCTGCTGAGCACCTTACAGAACATGAGCGATCCATGTGCTCGGAGGAGGCTTCTGCAGATGCAGATGGTGGCAGGAGTAGGAGTAGGGCTCACAAGGTCCCTCCTTATGTAAGACCGGGGAATGGCAGAGAGGAACACAAGCCAAGTTTGTGATGGTTGCCTGCCCCTGTCAGTGGGGAACGCCCTTATGAAATAAACAGAAGAGATGCCAGATTTTAGAAAAAGGCATTGTGGCTCATTGTTTTATAAAAGAAGACCTCCCTGAAGTTTTAACCTCATTATTTATTGGACATTAATAGGTAGACAAATTAAAAATACTTGGTTTCAACAGTCCAAACCAACAGAGAGTACGGCAGAAAGGTGAAAAAGAGGGTGGAGGCAGGATGGACTGAATGGAGAAGAGTGTCAGGAGTGATTTGTGATAGAAGAGTACCTGCAAAGGTGAAAGGAAAACTCTATAAAACTGTAGTGAGACTGGTTGTGCTGTATGGTTTGGAGATGGTGGCACTGATGAAAAGACAGGAGGCAGAGCTGAAGATGCTACAAGTTTCGCTCGGAGAAATGAGAGTAGATATGATTAGAAACGAGTATATTAGAGGGACAACACAGGTACGACAGTTTGGTGACAAAGTGAGAGAGGCTAGATTGAGATGGTCTGGAAACGTGCGGAGGAGAGATGAGAGTTACATTGGGAAAAGGATATTGAGGATGGAACTGCCAGGCAAACGGAAAAATGAAGACCAAAAAGGAGGTTTATGAATGTGGTGAGGGAGGAAACGAAGACAGTCAGTGTGGCAGAAAATGATGTAAAAGACAGGGATAGATAGAGACGGATGATCTGCTGCGGTGACCCCTAAATGTAAGCCAGCTGAAAAAACATTTAAAACTCCACTTGTACACTTGGTTTTATGGGGATTATTTACTGAGAGAAGACTACTGCATGATTTTGTCCTTTATTTTATAAACTAGCAGAATACCCGCGCTTCGCAGCGGAGAAGTAGTGTGTTAAAGAAG
>JANRMT010062799.1:7840983-7890166 GCA_026402145.1 Polypterus bichir lapradei
GGTCCACAATATATTGTGGACCACCAGGGGGCATATCAGTCCCCAAATCCCGAAACAGACAGGCTAAGAAACAAGTTCCAACACAGCACACATTTTATTCTTCAGTGAGAAACGTTTTTTCTTTTGCTCCCCACTTCACAGCACAGTACAGTACATAAAATAATATGACAAACAGTTCTTTCTCTCTCTTCTTGACCTCCAATACTCCTCGCAAGCTTTGTCCTCCACCTCCCGACTCTGGCTTTCCGACTAACTGTGAAGCTGCTCCTTTTACAGTGCACCCAGAAGTGCCTTGACCATCTTCTGGCTGCACTTCCGGATGTGGCGGAAGTAGTGCCCCAAAGGGCACCACTGTAGCTGCAGCACTCCCTTGGTGGCACCCATGGAACCCAACAGGGCTGCTCCAAACCAAAACTCCCGGCATGCCCTAAGGGGACCTGTGTTGCAGTGCCATTGTCCCAAAGAGGTTCTCTTCTTCGGTCCTTCCACCCAACCGGTCGTTCCAGGAAATGAACAGTGTGTACAATGTATATATAAATATATATACATACAGTATATACACACACATACACTGTATGTATTCCAGATTATGGAAATTAGAGAGAGATAAAGCTGATGTCACATACAATGAAAATTTGGGAAAGGGTTACAGTCAGAAAGCTTAGAGATGAGACCCCCATAGAGGAGAAGCAGTTTGTTTTATTGTTCAGGAGAGAAACAACTGATGAAATGAAAAAAACATAAAGATTTGAGGTACACAAGAGAGAAAAGAGGATAACAGAAGTGTGAGAATTGCCCAGGATATTTATGCAGGAGTAAAAACTCGTGCTTAAAGCAGTGTTGCAGTAGCAAACAAGATCCCAGTTAGAGTAGGTCTGCAACAGGGATCTGCTTTATGTCCTAACCATTTGATATGGTTATGGAGGTGTTGACTCGTGGGATAAAAGGCTAATCCCCTTAGTGCAGTGTTTCCCAACCTCGTTCTTGGGAGCACGCTGTGGCTGCAGGTTTTTGTTCCAACCAGCTTCTGTTTTTAATTGGACTCCTGGGCTAATTAAGTGATGTGTTATTTCCCAAGTTCTTCGTTTTGGGAACAATATAGAAATTAGAAAACTAAGTTTGGTAAAAAAAAAATATATACTCGTATATTAAAATGTACCAAGCAGATATATAGGAATAATGTATTTTTTTCTTTTTAACAATATTTTCATCTTGATTTTCATTCTACTTTTCCAGGTGTTCTAATTGTTTAATCTACTATTTACTAATTAGTTGGTCTGACGCTGAAGTAGTTGCAGCCTTTGATTATTCAGTGTTGTTTGCCAGCGTGTCTGCTCTGCTCATTTTTAATTGTCATTAATAAGATACAATAAAGGGGAAAAACTGCACAGAGAAAGGGCAAAATATAATGAAATCAACAAAAAAGAGTTAAGCATTTAAATTTATAGCAAAAGCAGAAATATTTCTAAATGTCTTATAAATGTAAAAATCACGCTGCTGTGCTTTTCTGAATGTAGAATAAAAGTAAAATAATACTATCTAATTAAATGAGATCAGTGTTATCAGGTGTTGTAACTGATTAGGACTCTGGTTGGAACAAAATCCTGCAGCCACAGTGTGCCTCCAGGACCGAGGTTGGGAAACACTGCCTTAAGTGCAGGCTTTTTTGCTGATGACATTGTGTCATGCAGCACCAGAAAAGTGGAAATGGAGAAGAAGTTGGAAGAATGGAGAAAGGTTTTGGAAGATAGAGAAATGAAGACAAACAGGGAGAAGACAGAATATATGAAGTTTAATGATGATCAGGATTCAGAGGTTAGCCTGCAGGGAAAGCTATAAAAATAAACAGTGGATAAATTTAAATATCTAGGATTAGTGATAGCCTAAGATGAAAAAATATGATGCAGAGATAACTCATAAAGTATCAGGGATATTGTGTAATTGTAGAATTAAGCCAAAATTAAAAGGTAAGGTTTTTAAGACAGTGGTAAAACCAGCAATGATGTATGGAATTGAGACAAGGGCAGTAAAAGGAGTGCAGGAGAAATGTGGCAGAAATGAGAATGTTGAAATGGATGTGTGAAGTTACAAAAATGGACAGAATAAGAAATGACACAATCATTGGTACAACAAAAGTGGGACAGATACCTAAAAAAGTACAAGAAAGTAGGTTGAAGTGGTATGGACATGTGATTAGAAGAGACAATGATTATGCTGGCAAAAGAGTGATGGAAATGTAAGTCCAAGGTAAGATAAAACGAGGGAGGCCAAAATGGATGTGGACAACAATGTAGGTTTCTCTCATTCTCTGGTTCCTGTGAGGACTTACCCTTTGTCACAAACATGCGCTTGGAAGTTAACCAAAGGGACCAGGAAACAACAATTCCATGCCAGGCCAGGGCGAGGTGGG
Source organism: Polypterus bichir lapradei (assembly GCA_026402145.1). Lineage (NCBI taxonomy): Eukaryota > Metazoa > Chordata > Cladistia > Polypteriformes > Polypteridae > Polypterus > Polypterus bichir. The sequence goes on from JANRMT010062799.1 coordinate 7,843,394, forward strand.
GCGCACTGAACCTCTCTCTTTTCTCTCTGCAGACCAAACATGAGAAATCCATCCAGTCCTGGCCCCGAGGACATCAACTTCCTGTGAACCAGCTATAAAAACCCCTCATCCTCCATACTTATACAGTTCTGTTTTGGACTCTAAACAGTACACATTGTACTCTACTTTAAAGCCTTCTGCAGCTAGGGAAACCATACGGGTGGCTGCCCCAAACCTTTGTGTGTGTCCGGCTGTTTCTTTCACACTGGCATAGTCAGCAGGATGGTCTCCTTAAAGAAACAGGAGAGAACCCTTAAAGGAGCCTGGACACACCATCCAACCAACAAAAAACAGGTGGGAGAGTCTCGTTCCCGAGCTCCTATGGTAAGGTCAGTTGGTGTTGGTGGAGGGAGCCTGGGGGCGCTTCGACCCAACGGTCTGATACAAAGCCCTGGGCATGTGGACATAGGGCTTACAGAATAGGGCCAGGGTCAAAAAGGGGCACAGGCGGGACTGATTATGGGCTCCCGGGTGAACGGTCCACACCCAAAGCCCCCACAATGGGAAAGAACCTTAGTAATTGTGGGAATGCCTCAGGTTGGCAGGCAAGGAGAGTGATGCAGTGGGAGTTTGATCTCCAACTGCCGGTGGTTCCCCAAGCCATGAAATTATTGACGAAACTCGGGTGTTGGCTACGGCCCGAAAGAAATAACACCCAACAAACAGTCGAACAAGTAGCGTGTGTGCTACTGCTCAAAGCCCTCTCGATTGACCTCGCCCAGTCGGCCTGGAGTCGGCTAATCAAGGATATGGTCTTGTTAATCGAGATCATACAAACCGTAATGGCGGAGATCTACCCAGGAAAAACAGAAAGGAACCCCTGTGAACCCAGACGATCTTGTGTCCCTACCTCAACGCCCTATCGCCACCCCAAGAAGCAAACCCGGGAACCTTCTAGCCGGCAGCGGTCATCGTTCTGTGATGAGCAAGGGGTCTGCGGAGGCATGAAAACTGCGAGGTGCTGAGCTCTCTCTAACCCTCTGGCTTGTGAACATATTGGGGAGGTTTTATTAAACAGGATCAAAACACCAGCCCTCTTCGATTCAGGCAGTAACATTTCAATTGTTGCTCGCCATTTAGTGTTGCCGCGACAATGGCATAAAATGAAGACCAGTATAAACTATGTACACAGGGACGTCCGTCAGTATAAATCCACCATGTGCTTTGTCAGCTGTGACGGGGTGGTTAAAAAACTGATGGTAGCCGTCATGGAAGACCCTCTGTCCCGGTGATATGCAGGAGAGACTGGTCAGACAGTAAAAGCGGCGTAACATTCCACCTTCCTAAACAACCGTTGGGCCTAATAATGGGCGTTACAAAGGCGTCCTTGGCTGACTCTACGCTGTGTTTTCAGCCAGGAGAGGGGTGGAGTACGGCCTCTACTGATGATGTGGAGATCCCAGGGCCGATACACCAAACCCTGGTGCTGCGGCGGTACAGGCGGAAATCACACCCATTGAGGTCGGCTCCAACCCTTTCTCAACTGCACTTCCAATTCAGGCAGACACCAGCTTCTTTTAAAAGGGAGCAATAGAATGAAGACTCCCTTAAGTTTATAAAGAATGCAGTTGTTCTGATAAACGGCCATCGCACTCAGTATCCCATGCCACAGGGTCCTCACTTTGTGCTAAATAACGACCTTCTATATCAGGTGGCTGAACATGAGGGGGAAATGCGCTCCCTGTTGCTAGTCCCACTGGCTTACCGGCGACAAGTCTGTGAGCTAGCAAATAGCCATCTCCTTGGAGTCCATTTGGGGCCCGAAAAAACTCTTGAGCATATCAAGCTCCGATTTTTTTGGCTGGGAACCAATGAGGAGGTCCGCCGCTTTTGCGTGTCCTGTCCAGAATGTCAACTGCGGCAGATTCCAAAAAGTGCCCGTGCTCTTCTTATTCCTCTACCCCTAGTTGATGTCCCGTTCGAACGTGTCGGGGTTGACCTAGTGGGACCCCTGGAACCCTCGGCCCGGGGCCATAAATATATAATGGTCCTGGTGGATTATGCCACCCGATATCCTGAAGCTGTTCTGTTGTGCTCAGCTACTACTAAGGCTATTGCATGGGAATTAGTAGGAGTCTTCTCGCGTATCAGCATCACTAAAGAAATCCTTACGGATCAAGGGAGAACCTTCATCTCGGAAACGTTCAGGGAAACAGCTAAGTTACAGAGATTAAACATTTAAAAACCTTGGTGTATCATCATCAAACCAATGGTTTAGTAGAGTGGTTCAACCAGACCCTCAAACAGATGCTTCGTAAGGTGGTCAGTGAGGATGGAAGGAACTGGGATCAGCTCCTCCCCCTTGTTCTTTTTGCATACCGGGAAGTCCCACAAGCCTCTACGGGCTTCTCACCATTTGAGTTATTGTACGGACGACAACCCCGGGGCATATTAAACATTCTAAAGAAAGGTTGGGAGGAAGAGGCCCTGCCTTCCACAAACATATTAGAATATACTGCGCAGTTACGCGATAGATTCACTAAAATTAGGCCTATTTTCAAAAGTCACTTGGAAAAAGCACAAGCAGCTCAGGACAGTTGTTACAACACAGCACAGCTCTACGGGAGTTCCGACCAGGTGATCGTGTCATGGTACTCGTACCTACCTCCCATTCTAAACTCCTGGCCCATTGGCAAGGCCCTAATGAGGTCAGGGAGAGGAAGGTGGCTCATAGACAATTTGGTTAAACAACCAAATCATCGACCAAGTGAGCGGATATACCATATTAACTCAATGAAACCGTGGAAGGATAGGGATCCCGATCCCTCCTTCGGACAGCCCCACTCACTCTTCGCTCGTTAATCCGACCTTAACTTTAGTCCTGATTTGACCACCCTTCAACGGGGAGAGCTGGAAGTAGCCATCTCTGCTATTCCTGCGGTAGTGAACGAAAACCCAGGGTGGACCTCACTTGTTGTGCATGACATAGTGACCGAACCCGGGGTAATAGTCCAAGAACGCCCATTTCGCTTTCCGAAGGCAAAAAGAATTGAAGTGGAGCTGGAGAGCAAACGGATGCTGGAACTAGCTGTGATAGAGGAGAGTCATAGTCTCTGGTCCAGTCCTATCATATCGGAAAACCTGATGGAAGTTGGAGTTTTTGAAATGACTTCCATCAGCTTAACTAGGTCTCCTGATTCAACACTTATCCAATGCCGAACGTGGACGACCTCCTCAAATGGCTAGGACACACCAAAGTTCTTGACCACCCTCAGTATGACAAAGGGGTACTGGCAGGTTCCCTTAACGGATTCCGCAAAGGAGAAGACCATGTTTAGCACCCCTAGCAGACATTGGCAGAATCGCGTCCTTCCATTTGGGTTAAACGGGGCCTCTGCAACCTTTCAGCGTCTGGTTGACAAAGTGCTTTGGCCCCATAACTCATACAGTTCTGCCTACCTGGATGATGTTATTATGGAACACGTGCAGCAAATACAAGCGGTATTGCGGACACTAAGTGAAGCCAGCCTACGAATTAACCCAAAGAAATGTTTCTTCGGGTTAACCGTGGCCAAATATTTAGGCTACCTAGTGGGCCAGGGAAATGTACTACCACAGTGTTCAAAAGTTGACACCATATTGAAATGGCCCCGTCCCAGGACCAAGCAGCAAGTCCAAGCCTTTTTCGGACTAGTGGACTACTATCGCCGGTTTGTTTCCCATTTTTCTGAGAGAGCGGCGCCCTTGACGAACCTCACACAGAAGAGGTGTCCAAATCATATGGTATGGGATGCTAAATCGGAAACTGCATTTAGTGACTTAAAACGGGCCCTTATGTCAACTCCAGTTTTGAAAAACCCTGACTTTTCTTTACCTTTTATCCTCCAGACGGACGCTTTGGACACAGGTCTTGGTGCCATGTTGAGCCAAAGCGGCGATGGAGTTGAACATCCCGTCCTGTACCTCAGCCGGAAACTGTTGGACCGCAAAACCAGTAATATGGCAGTGGAGTGGGAAGCCCTGGCAGTTAAAAGGGTGCTCACCCAGCTGAGGTACTACCTCTTAGACCGTGAGTTCACCCTGGTGATGGACCATGCGCCACTGCAGTAGATGGCTTTGCTCAAGGAGTTGAACCCACGGGTCCCGAGGTGGTTCTTGGACCTCCAGCCGTACAAGTTTTCGGTCCTTTACCGCTGGGGTAACCTACAGGCCAATGCCGATGCTCTTTCCAGGTGTCATGACCCCTCGGCCAGGAACGCCGGACCTGATGGGTCTGGGCTGGGGGGGCCATGTCACACACTTGCACTTGGGAGTCAACCAAAGGGACCAGGAAACGACAATTCCACACCAGGCCATGGGGCAGTAGGGTGCACTGCACCTCTCTCTTTTCTCTCTGCAGACCAAACACGAGAAATCCTTCCTGTCCTGGCCCAGAGGACATCAGTTTTTGTGAACCAGCTATAAAAACACCTCCTCCTCCATACTTATACAGTTCTGTTTTGGACTCTATCTAGTACACATTGTACTCTACTTTAAAGCCTTTTGCAGCTAGGGAAACTATACGGGTGGCTGCCCCAAATCTTCGTCTTGTGTCTGGCTGCTTCTTTCACACCTTGTTTTAAGGATAGCTCTATTCTTGGTGACCTCTCTTCACACTCCACTAAATTAGCAATGAATCTAACTGATCATTCATCAGAATAGCTTCAGTAAGCCACACAGCCCTTCCAAAACTGCACTACCACAAGTTTGGCCAGTGATTGATTTTAAATTACACTTTAGGCTCAGCTTGTCAAGTTCTGACATATGCCTTGCTCTCTAGCAGTTGCTGATCTGAATGTGCCTATCACTGTGGAATTTATATCCCACTATGTCCTCTACTGATCCAATCTGACATTTGGCAGAACAGCTTCAGCAGGCCAGACAGCCTCTGTAGGGAGCATTTTGCCTCAGTGCAGTAAGAGCTGGGTATTGTTAGCTGGAACAAGATATTAATTATGAATTGGGCTCAGTTTGTCTGGTACTTAATAAGGTCCCCAGGGTCTATAGAGTCAATAAAGGAATGAAATTTGCAACTTTTGCTATTCTACACAGATTTTCACCTTATTACTGTTCTTTGTTTCCCTATAGATTTTGTCAGTTTCTATTTAATCTTTATCAATGCCATTCATTAATTCATATTCATTTAGTGACACTCCACTAAATGCCTGCTGAAAGCTGGCTATGCTGCTTTGAACTTTAGATCAGAATATAATTTGTCCCAAAGCAATTATAATTGAGTCATATTATATTTCTCTCCTGGCTGAACAAAACTGTGCAAATTTTAGCTTTTTTGTCAGTGACATATACACAATGCACTCAGAACAAATGGTAATAAAATATCAGAAATAAGAAAACTTAAGAGCAAGAAACAGACAATAGTTTGTGTTGTTATATTCTGGGGATGGAACCTTGATTGTGGTCTTTATTGAAAACTTATGATGTGATACATGCTGGCAAAGCAAAAAATACGGCTAGAGGTAACTTTGACAAAGTTATCAGGGTTTGTGTTTTTCCTACAGCAAACTGTACAAGTAAACCAATAAAGAAAGTGACATGTCAGAAAGAAAAATAAGAGCTGAGACATCTCTCTCTTTCCCTCAGGCCCCACCTCTTCTAAGCAACAGTGAGCAGTAGCATAGAGCAGCCACGTCTCCCACATGCACGTAGCTCTTCATAAACACCAGAGTAAGTTCAACTGGAGTAAAGCCGACATACGATGAGGAGAAGTAACAGGCAGTGAGAAGTCGAACACCCAGCAGGTGGTGGAAACTTAAAGCTGACAGTCTCTTAGTGATTCAGTTGAACGCGGAAAGCACCAAAGCTACTGCAGAAACAGAGAAGATGAACTCAGCACTAAACATAAGTTCTATCTGTTCTCTGCCCATCAAGGGCACGTTTATATGTTGTGTGTCCTGCAGCATATACAGTACAGTATACAGTACACAGACAACTTCACCTGCCAAACAGTTTAGTTAATTTAGAGTGGGTTGGGAAAATCTGCGAATTGGAAGACCACAGTAGGAACCTTATAGCAATTAGGCAAAGTGATAATTGGATTGACTCGGTTTGTTGAGACAATTTGGCAATTTCTGATTCGGCTTCAGTCTCTCCATGTCCCACTGTAGTCAGTCCACGGCCAAAATCAGCATCATCAATTCAGCAACAGGGCAAGTGGATAAGAGTAAGACAGGGGTCTAAGAAGCCAAAATTTAGTTCCTCTGCACCCACGTCAAAAATTCGTACCCAGAACAGATTTTCAGCACTCTGAAGTGTGCCTGTGGATCCTGAGAACAACAAAGTACTCATAACTGACAATTCCATAGAGCAGAACCAGAAGTTAATGCCTTCCAGGGGTGAAGATTTCTGACATAAAGGCTCAATTGGATCATATCACCGACGATGAAGTATCTACCTTATTGCTGCATGCCGGCACTAACGATATTTATTAACAGCAATCTGAGGTATTAAAGGAGAACTTTATATCTCTATGCACCAAAGCTAAAAGAAAATGTCAGAATTTAATTGTATCTGGCCCCTTACCAAGATTATATAGAGGGGATGTGATTAATAGAAAATTGCTTTGACTTCACTGCTGGCTAGAAACCTGGTGTGCAAATAAAAGATTAGCCTTTGTTAACAATTGGGATGATTTTTGGGAAAGGCCTATATTTTTCAAGAGAGATAGTCTCATCCTAACTGGAGGAAATCTTTTGTATCATCCTAAAATATGGCAGCAAAACTGCCTGGCTAACTGATTACAGCACCATCCAGGCCGCAGTCGTGTGATCTTAAATTAAAGGCTGTTGTTAATCCCACCTGTTACAATCCTAAAGCTGACAACCAAAATCCCTGTTTTGGGGCATCCAATAAATTTAGTCATGATGCAGACCTTAAATTACTTTACAACCGAAAAATAAGATATATAATTAGAACAAAAGATAAAACCAGACCCTCCACCAGGGGCACCTGTAATAGAAAGAAGTATGCACTTTTAAATGCTGCTTATTGAACATTCGCTGTCTTGGCAGTAATGCTGTTTTGGTAAATGATGTTATATTAAGTACTAAATCTTATCTGTGTCTTCTCACTGAAACCTGGCTTAGTAAATCTGATACTATTCCCCTTGCTGAAGTGTCACCAAATGCATACACATTCCTTCATAAATCTAGAGATTCTGGTTAAGGAGGCGGCCTTGGAAAAATTCATTGTGACAAAATGAAAATCACTTCTAAAAATTTAGGCGATTTCACATCCTTTGAGGCATTCATTTTTAATATTAAAACAGATTCCAGCACAATTGTAGTGCTAGTCTACAAACCACCATTCATTGTTCATGACTGAATTTGGCAACCTTTTATCTGATTTAGCAAATGTTTTACTTTTTGTCAGATTGTCAAAGGTCCAACTCATAATCATAAGCACACATTAGATTTAATTATTACTAACAGAGTTGAAATTCATAATTTAAATATTACGCCGTTAAATGAGGTTATTTCTGATCACTACTTAATTATGTTTGATTTGGTTCTGCCCTTACCAATACACTCACAGATTAAAACAAAGACTGTGTGACACCTAGATTGCAATTCTGCTTCAAAATGTATAGATACTTTGAGTAACTCAAGTGTAATTGTGGAAAACCATTTAGATCAGTTAACATCAAATGTAAACGTGGAAAACAATTTAAATCAGCTAACATTAAATTATCATATGACCAGAGAGATACTCTGGACGCAGTGGCTGCCCTTTAAACAAAAGTGATCAAAGCACTGGTTTATTGAGAACACTCAAGCTCTTCAATTAGAATGTTGAAAACTGGAGCGCATATGGAGTTCAACAAAGCTGCATGTCTTTCAAATTGCACTGACAGAGAGTTATAAAAAATAAAAAAAAGCTCTCTTTAAAGCACACTCAGACTACTATTCTAAAATAATAGATAGCAATAATAATCCTCTGGTACTGCTTAGAAAAGTGGCTAATTTAACAAATGGGAATTCAGATCTACTTTACAAAATTTCAACAGGCATTAGAAGTTCAGACTTTATGAACTTCTAAAATGAGAAAAAGAAAAAATATACAGTCATATGAAAAAGTCTGGGAACACTTTTTAATTCTTTGGATTTTTGTTTCTCATTGGCTGAGCTTTCAAAGTAGCAACTTCCTTTTAATATATGACATGCCTTATGGAAACAGTAGGACTTCAGCAGTGACATTACGTTTATTGGATTAACAGAAAATAGGCAGGTGCATAAATTTGGGCACTCCAAAAGAGATATTGCATCAATACTTAGTTGAGCCTCCTTTTGCAAATATAACAGCCTCTGGATGCCTCCTATAGCCTTTGATGAGTGTCTGGATTCTGGATGGAGATATTTTTGACCGTTCTTCTACACAAGATCTCTCCAGTTCAATTAAATTTGATGGCTGCTGAGCATGGACAGCCTGCTTCAAATCATCCCATAGATTTTCGATGATATTCAAGTCAGGGGACTGTGATGGCCATTCCAGAATATTGTATTTCTCCCTCTGCATGAATGCCTTTGTAGATTTCAAACTGTGTTTTGGGTCATTGTCTTGTTGGAATATCCAACCCCTGTGTAACTTCAACTTTGTGACTGATGCTTGAACATTATCCTGAAGAATGCGTTGATAATGGGTTGAATTCATCCGACCCTCGACTTTAACAAGGGCCCCAGTCCCTGAACTAGACACACAGCCCCACAGCATGATGGAACCTCCACCAAATATGACAGTAGGTAGCAGGTGTTTTTCATGGAATGCGGTGTTCTTCTTCTGCCATGCAAAGTGCTTTTTGTTATGACCAAATAACTCAATTTTTGACTCATCAGTTCAAAGCACTTTGTTCCAAAATGAATCCGGCTTGTCTAAATGTGCATTTTCATACAACAAGCGACTCTGTTTGTGGCATGAGCGCAGAAAGGGCTTCTTTCTCATCATCCTGCCACACAGATGTTCTTTGTGCAAACTGCGCTGAATTGAAGTGCCTTGAGCATGGGAAAGGTGCTATATAAATAAAATGTATTATTGAATTGTAGAACGATGCACAGATACACCATCTGCAGTAAGATGTTCTTGCAGGTCTTTGGAGGTGATCTGTGGGTTGTTCGTATCCATTCTCACAATCCTGCGCACATGCCGCTCTTGTATTTTTCTTGGCCTGCCAGACCTGAGTTTAATAGCAACTGTGCCTGTGGCTTCCATTTCCTGATTCCATTCCTTACAGTTGAAACTGACAGTTTAAATCTCTGAGATAACCTTTTGTAGCCTTCCCCTAAACCAGGATACTGAACGATCTTTGTTTTCAGATCTTTTGAGAGTTGCTTTGAGGATCTCATGCTGTCACTCTTCAGGGGAGAGTCAAAGGGAAGCACAGCTTGCAATTGACCACCTTAAATACATTTTCTCATGATTGGACACACCTGTCTATGAAGTTCGGGCTTAATGAGCTAATCCAACCAATTTGGTGTTGCAAGTAATCAGTACTGAGCAGTTACGGGCATTCAAATCAGCAAAATTACAAGGGGACCCACATTTGCGCACAGCCAGTTTTTCACATTTGATTTAATTTCATACAACTAAATACAGCTTCACTAAAAATCTTTGTTCGGAAAACACCCCAGTACTCATATGTTCCTAGGAAATGAAAGACATACCACTGTTAGCTTTTTTGTTGAAAGTAGAGTAAATTATTATGCAGGCTGAGAGGGGTTCCCAAACTTTTTCATATGACTGTTTAAGATCCCAGATCTCAGTATCATAGTGCAAACCACATACTAGCTTGGTAGACCCTGTCTCACATTTTATTCAACACTTTAGAAATTTTAATCCTGTAACAGAGCAGGAAGTCTTGCCTTTAAAAGGCGGTGGTTTAGCGAACATTTACTTGAGCCGGTTAAAGTGTAAAGATGTTAGTTTTGGTAAATTCAAGTCCTTTGAGCATCTTGCCATTGTTATTCATGGAGTTTCTTAGTTTCTAGTATTATCTGTTGTCGCATGCGGCTGGGGGAGGAGCCCAGCTGGGACGCCCAGGAGGACCGGAGGAAGGCTTCTGCCTCCTCCAGACCGCGAGGTGTCGACCGCCCTGGTTGTGTTGGGGGCCTCGGGTTAGGGGCTTGGAAGCCCAACCCTGTAGGGACCTGTGGCCACCGCCAGGTGGCGCCCCGGTGCCTGAAGAAACCTGGAGCCCAGCACTTCCGCCACACCAGGAAGTGCTGGGGGGAAGAAGACAGGGGACACCCGGAGGGCTTCTGGGTGTGCAGCCGGCACTTCCGCCACACTGGGGTGTGTCTGCGGAGGAATGCCGGGAAACACCTGGAGCCCATCCGGAGTGGAATAAAAGGGGCCGCCTCCCTACATTCGAGAGCGGAAGTCGGGTGGAAGAGGACGGAGCTGGAGAGAGGACTGGAGGCGGCCTGAAGGAAGGAAGGCCTAAGGGAGATTGTGAAAGGCCCGGACTTTGGGGGATCGGTGCTGGAGGCACTGGGTTTGTGCAATGAACTAAATTGTATATAGTGTAAATAAACGTGTGTGTGGTGGAAGAAATGATATCCGTCTGTCTGTGTCTGGGTCCCGTTCACACTGTGTATAGACCTCCTAAATACAATGTGTCTTTCTTTGAGGAATTCTCAGACTTGGTGTCAATTGTAATTACGAACTTTGGCACGTCCCTAATAGTCGGTGACTTTCATATCAATAATCAATGTGTCCCGAAATTAAAAGAATTCATGAACCTCCTGGACTCTTTTGACTTGAGCCAGCACATTAGTCAGCCTACACACAAAGCAGATGATACATTAGACTTAGTAATTACTAAAGGACTAAAAGTTGATGTGAAGCAGATCATTAATACTGTATCAGACCATTTTCTCTTACTATTTAATATAGAAATAATGATAGAAAATATTCACGAGAAGCATATTGTTAAAAAAACGCTTCTTTGATTCATAAGCAGCTTCAAAATTTACAAACATTCTAAGCAACCAGTCTGTTTGTAGTGCTTACTACAATGGTGAGAATAATGTAAATAGTAAGGTGGAAAATTTTAATACTAAGGTGAGAGCTGCTGCTGACATTGTCTTAAGAGGCAGTATTATTTCTCTAGAATTATAAATAACAATGCTAGCAACCCCAGAGTCTTATTCTCGAAAATTGGTCGTCTGCTAAACCCAGGTCACTCAATGGAATGCCTCCAAAATACTTCCAGTGAAACTTGTGAAGCTTTTGCTGCATTTTCTAATCAAAAAATTAATGATATTAGAAATAATATAGTACATCTCCGCAATACTGATACTCTTAAACCCTGGTACTCCATTATAAACAAATTAAATTCTTTCACCAGGGTAGATTTACCTGATTTATATAAAACAACTTCTCAACTGAGACCCTCCACCTGCATCCATGACCCAATACCAACAAGTTTCTTCAAAAAAGTATCTGGCATGCTAATTGATAGTATTCTTGACATAGTAAACTTGTCATTAGATACGGGGGTTTTCCCAGACTGTCTTAAGATTGCTGTAGTTAAACCCCTGCTCAAGAAAAATACTCTTGACTCCTCTGCTTTTGACTTATTTCTAACCTGCCTTTCTTAAGTAAAATTCTAGAGAAGGCAGTCATTATGCAGCTAAATGATCACCTCAATAAACATACTATTCTTGATAAGTTTCATTCGGGTTTCAGAACAAATCACAGTACAGAAACTGCACTAATTAAAGTAGTAAATGACTTGCAGGTAAATGCAGACATAGGCCGTTTATCTGATTTATTTATTTATTTGATACCATTGATTACAATATTCTTAGAAATCGCCTTAGTCAATGGGTGGGCCTCTCTGGCAGTGTCTTAAATTGGTTTGAGTCCTACCTGGCAAGAAGAAAACTCTTTGTTAGTTGTGGTAATTATACTTCAAAGACTCATGATATTCTATATGGTGTTCCACAAGGCTCTATCCAGGGTCCGCTGCTCTTCTTGATTTACATTCTTCCAATAGGTCAGATTATCTCAGGGCATAACATGTGCTACCATAGCTATGCCAATGACACACAACTGTATTTATCAATAGCACTTGATGACCCCGACTCTCTTGATTCACTGATACAATGTTTTACTTGTGTTCCTGAATGGCTAAGTAGTAATTTTCTCAAAATAAATAAAGAGAAAACAGAAATTTTAGAGATTGGCAATAATGGATATAATGAGGTTATTAGAAATAAACTTGATGTATTATTATTAAAAGTCAAGACGGAGGTAAAGAATTTAGGGGTAACTATTGACTCTTACCTGAATTTTAAATCACATATTAATCAGATTACTAGGGCAGCATTTTTTCACTTAACAAATATAGCAAAAAGTAGACCTCTTATAACATTGCAAGATGCTGAGAAATTAGTTCTTGCTTTTGTTTTCAATCAACTAGATTACTGTAACGAACTTCTCTCAGGACTACCCCAAAAAAGACATCAATTGATTGCAACTCATGCAGAATGCAGCTAGTAGAATTTTAACAAGGAAAAGAAAATCCGAGCACATCTCTCCAGTTCTGATGTCACTACATTGGTTACCTGTGCCATTTAGAATTGACTTTAAAATACTGCTTATGGTTTACAAAACCTTAAATGATCTCACTCCATCTTATATTTCGGAATGTCTTACACCTTACACTCCAAATCGTAACCTTAGATCTTCAAATGAGTGTCTGCTTAGAATTCCAAGAGCTAAACTTAAAAGAAGTAGAGAGGCGGCCTTCTGCTGTTATGCACATAAAATCTGGAATAGCTTGCCAATAGGAATTCGCCAGGCTAATACAGTGGAACACTTTAAAACACTGCTGACAACACATTACTTTAACATGGCTTTCTCATAGATTCATTTTAGTTTAATGCTCTGTATGCTCCTGCGGTGGGCTGGCACCCTGCCCGGGGTTTGTTTTCTGCCTTGCACCCTGTGTTGGCTGGGATTGGCTCCAGCAGACCCCCATGACCCTGTAGTTAGGATATAGCGGTTTGGATATTGGATGGACGGATGCTCTGTATATTAAATTCATTATCATTATTATTCATGGTGGTTCCAAAATCCGTACTAACCTCTACTTTCTCTTCTGTTCTTTTACCGGTTTTCTGTGGTGGTGATCTGCGCCACCACCACCTAATCAAAGCACCTTGATGCCCCTACATTGATGGATTAAAGGCCAGAAGTCCACATGACCGTCATCATCAAGTTCTTCCACATGATGCCTGACTACAATGAGGACTGATTGAGGTCATTTATGTTAGGTAGAATGTCTAGAGAGGGCTGGGCAGTCTTGTGGCCTCGGAACCCCCGCAGATTTTATTTTTTTCTCCAGCCGTCAAGTTTTTTTTTGTTTTTTTCTGTCCTCCCTGGCCATTGGACCTTACTTTTACTCTATGTTAATTAGTATTCCCTAATTTGAATTATTTATTTTGTCTTTTTTCTCTTTCTTCATCATGTTAAGCACTTTGACCTACATTGTTTGTATGAAAATGTGCTATAGAAATAAATGTTGTTGTTGTTTTAATTTCTAAAATGAAACTTACTACTTGTTCCCTAAATCCAGTGCAACAAAACTAGTAAAAAGCGCAATGGATTTTCTTGCAGTGCCTATGCTTAACATTATTAACAGTTCATTATTTAATGGCACAGTACAAGATGCACTAAGTGTCAGTCATCAAACTATTACTTAAACAGTCAGAGGTAGACTCAGACATACTGTACTTAATAACTATAGACCCATTTCAAATTTATCCTTTCTCTCTAAAATACTTGAAAAAATAGTCACCAATCAGCTTTAGTCACACCTTACACATTACACTTTATTGAGAAATTCCACTCTGGTCATAGTACACAAATGGCACTAATGTGTGTTGTAAATAACATTCTGATATCCTCTGATGAAGGAATCTCCACCATAATTATGTTGCTAGACTTAATCGTAGCGTTTGACACCGTTCACCATTCTGTTTTACTACAGGGACAGGAAAATGACATTGGGCTCACAGGCAATGTTCTTGCCTGATTTAGTTCTTATTTATTAAATCAATTCCAGTACATAAAGAAATGTGCTGACAGAACTCCATCAATATATACTGAATTGAGATATGGTGTCCCACAAAGCTCAGTACTGGGACCTTTACTGTTTTCACTTTACATGCTTCCACTGGGACCTATCATTAGAAAACAAAATGTTACTTTTCAATCAGGAGCAGATGACACCATGTTATACCTTTCTTTTAGACCAAATGAAATTGCTCTGATGTTGTCTTTAATTACTTGTGTTAGTGAATTAAAAAAGTGGATGGATGAGAACTAATTTGTCTTTAAACATTGATAGAACAGAGATGTTAATTATTGGAGGGATGATGCTGATCTCAACAATATTTTGTCATCATTTAACTCAGTTGGAATCACCATTGGTTTTACTGAATCAGCCTACAATCTAGACTTTATCATTGAATCTAACATTACACTTAAAGCAAACATTACAAAATTGTGCAAATTATGTTTTTTCTATCTTATAAATGTTGGAAAATGAAGGCGTTTTCTAAGTAAGCGGGATACTGAGAAATTAAGTCATGCATTTATTTCTAGTAGGATTGACTACTGCAATCCGGTGTTCACCGGATGTTCGAAATGTTGTTTATACAGCTTCTAGTTAATCCAAAATGCTGCTGCAATAATTATTACAAGAACAAGAAAATACGAACAAGTAACTCCAGTTCTTAACACTAGAATTATCAAAGACTGAGAAAAAACTCGTAATCCCAGCCCATCTTAAATCCCTTCACACCTCTCTGTCAGTGTCTTTTGTCTTGTAAATGTGTCAATCAATATAAGCTGCAAGCAGCCTGTTATCCCATCCTCCCACCACCATAGAAAGGTCAGAATGTTCTCCCAGCTCAAGCCTTGATTATCTAGGAGTGAGGTAACTAGAGTTGTATAGGGTAAATCACATATTGTTATTTGGAACGCATGCATTTCAAGTGTGTTCCGTGTCTACAACAATTGTTAAAACAGAAACGTTTTTCATGTTTTAGTAATAAATGACAAAATGTAGACATGAACTGTATAATGTGTGAAGGCTGAAGTCCAAATATCAAATAAACACTTTCACAAAAGGTACAACTTTACTACGACAGCTTCCATGGTGCAGTGGTAAGAACTACTGACTTGTAATCAAGAGGTTGCCGGTTTGATACTGGTTGCCTTGCAAATATACCATTTTGAGTAGTGAGATGCTCTTATTCTTACTATTATACAATAAAAACATACATTTGATTTGTGTCTCTAACAGCCGGTGTAAATTTGTAGTACTTGTAAAAGTTAGCAGTTTTTTTTTTCACTTCTATTCTTTCAGTCATGATCACGATACAATTACCACCCCCCCCAAACCAGCCCGATCTGATGCTGTTAGTTTTTATTTGAAACTGGGGATAACTGTAACTGTGTGTGAGTGGTGTTTTTAGACAATGGAACATTGGCCATTCTCTGATCTGGACGGATAAAAGCTGACACACAAACGCTGGTGAATCTGCCTTCTTCGTATCTCACTGTCACTTGATTTTTTTTTATTCAGTTTTATTGAGTATTCCTGCTCACTCTGAATTAGTATGCACCTTATGGCCCATGATGTAAAAGCCGCACTGACAAAAAAAAAAAAACAGAGACAATGGTATAAATATGATATTTGGAATTATTCATTGTATGACCTGTATAGTACATTTCAGAAAACATTGTGGCACTGATGCAACATTATTCATATTCATTTGGATACCTTCTTTTAGTTGTAATTAGTGACCATGTTTTTATTGTTTTTTTTTCCCAATAATCTCCATATTTTGGTGCATGGTGGTGTTTCTTTTGTACTCCAGGACATGCAGAGGAAAGAATAATACAGAGAGGTCAGTTCAGCGCTATATGCAATCATCAAATTCAAATGTTAACAGTTCACACACATGTAAGGACCATCCTTCCTACATTTACAACATGTGTACCTGTTGCAATGTACACACTTCTCTCTATGCTGTGGTTTCTGTTACACACCTGCGTGTTTCTGCTTGCATTGAATAAGCTCACACTTTCTGGCGCACGATGTCAACGCTGCACCGGAGAAAAAAGAAAGACACAAAATATATGTGACATTTTGAAGAAATCATTTTATGACCTGAATAGTACCAATCACAAAACATCACACTAATGCGATATTATTTGAAAATGAACAGCGTCATATTGGGTGTGAATTTATGCTAGCACTGTTAGAGTCAGATCAAGAGGGGCAGGCAGGGTTATGCTGGGGTGCGGGGGGCAATAGCATGACCGTGATTCAGAGAATAAAACTGCAAAAAGCTAACTTTTACCAAGTACCATAAATTTACACCCAATGTCACATATATTTGTCTCTTTCTTTTTTTCTCCGTGCTGCGTTGACATCATGCACCAGAAGGCGTGAGCTTATTCAATACGAGCAGGAACACACAGGTGGATGGTTGCTCGTACTATAACAAGCTTGACCAGGCGGCGATCAACACACATGTACTGTACAAGGCCACTGAGAAAAAAAAGAGTGTTCATGGCTCACCTTGAAGAGGAATTTCATTATCAGTTCTAACTAGAAAAGGCGATGGAAAAAGAAAAGGAGAATGCAACATCGACAAGCTTCTGTTCCAAGACAGCCGCTTTCCCCAGAAAAGCAAACTGAGTCAGTGTCAGGTGCCCTTTCAATGTAAAAGGAACCAAAGCATAGAGAGAAGTGTGTACATTGCAACAGGTACACATGTCGTAAATGTAGGAAGGACGGTCCTTGCGTGTGTGTAAACATTTAAAATTTTAATTTGATGATTGCATATAGCGTGGAACTGACCTCTATGTACTATTCTTTCCTCTGCATGTCCTTGAGTACAAAAGAAACACCACCATACAAAAACATGAGGTCACTGATTACAACCGCAAGCTGTTATGCGAATGAATATGAATAATATGAATAATGCTGCATCAGTGCCAAAATGTTTTCTGAAATTTACTATACAGGTCATAAAATGAATAATTCCAAATATCATATATACCTATGTCTCTGTTTTTTTGTCAGTGCAGCTTGGAGGGGGGTTGGGGGGTTGGTAGTATGAATCGTGATTGTAACTAAGAAAATAAAAGTGAAAAAAAAAGCTAAACGTCAAGGAACCAAGAAAGACAAATTATACTTGGCGTCTGATTCGCTAAAACGTCTGATAAAATTCAGAATAAAAAAAAAAAAGACAAAGCCAGGGGTTCATTAACTTGACAAAGAAATTAATACAGCAAAATCACTATGCAAGACTTTGCATTTTATGCACATAGAAAATCTCATAACTAACATGATAATGCCATGCATTGCTAACCTGGTGATAGTGTGACCGGCGGCAAAGGATGTTATTAGGATTAATATCACAACAGTAGCCACTCAAAACTGTGAAAAACTAATATTAAAATTAATTCAAAACCAGAAATTTAAAATGAACATGTTAAATTGTTTGAAAGTTAATCAGGACATAAAAGAACCAGAACATGTAAATCGGTCAGAAAACTTGTTTAATGTTTCTTATAGTACTTTCTGCCTTACTATGTACCATGCAAAGAAAATAAAGCGAAAGTCAACTTCACATATCTAAGAAACAAAAATATACACATCTGCACCTTAATAAATAATCAATAACAGTGGGACACAACAATCAAGTACAGTCATGACAAATCAATGTTGCTACTCCTTTACACTTTCACTTGCCTGTTTTCTTCTGGGATATGTAAAGCCATCATCTGCAAGGGCTCAAGACACTGCACAACCCAGCCATGGCGCTCGCTCACTCGTGCTGCCTCCACCTTTAGGAAGACATTTGGCATCCTGCTCCATAGCACTGGAGTGATGGTCTGAACATCAAGACGTGGTGGACACTGTGGAACTGGGTTTCGGTGTTCACTCTTAAAAATGGCAGCTGACAGAGGCATGACATTCTGAAATTGATAATATTAGTCTACTGTAACATCTGGAAGAACCATCTTGGGATCTCAGCACTTTAGAATATTTAAAAGTGTGAAATCATACCTTTAACTTTCCAAGTTCAAACTGAAAAAGGTTTGGGCTGGTGGGCTGAACAAAAACTGCGGGGAACAATTTGGTATTTGGTTCAACCTGACAAAAATAAATAAATAATTAAATGCATACATACATAAAAACAAATTTATCTATATGTAGATTATCAGAACTTGATGAGGGTAGTCAGGGAGCTGCATACAGGCATGATGATGATATATATTGCGGATGTATAAAATAACCTTCAATTAGGTCTTCATCCATTTTTAGTACAACTATTCTCTTTTCTAAACTAACAAAGTTATTTGGACTTGAGTGATCTGTCAGTTACATTATAGTTCAAAAGCTTTTCCTCGTTCAATCACAGTGGTGCTGGGCAGGTAAAGCATCACCGATTTACAAAGGCATTGACTTGATCAGCCATTAACTCTAAATTATAGATACAGATAGCATCTACTTTCAGTGCTTCTCTGTGGGGTTATGGGGGGCAGATTTTTTTTCTTGATTGAGGTGTTACTGAATCTGATAATTTTCAGTGTGATATGAGTGAAATACAACAGTTCACCCACCAGGAGATAATTGTCAAAATTGCAGAGGTATACAGCCTTTTTCTAAAATCACTTATTTTATTT
This sequence comes from Polypterus bichir lapradei, assembly GCA_026402145.1. NCBI lineage: Eukaryota > Metazoa > Chordata > Cladistia > Polypteriformes > Polypteridae > Polypterus > Polypterus bichir. The sequence goes on from JANRMT010062799.1 coordinate 7,862,141, forward strand.
TAGTGTTGTGAAGATCCAGAAAGCAGAATCACAAAGCGCAAAGCAGGAAGGAACCCTAAACCTCCACACAGAAGATCAGTTTTGAGTTCCCAGTTAATCTAATCAAAGCATCATCAGGAAGTGGGTAGAAAGCATAGTATGCATGACCAAAAGAAGAACTTAAAACAGACAGAAGTCAATATGACAGGCTGAAACACAACACACAGCATCATTTTACTGCATTATGATTAAGAAGAAAATTATACAGTTTGGCCAAGATAGCTACAATACACAATAATACAAATAATTGAGTCGGCACGACAATATGCTTATAACAGCCATTAAATCAATTTAAATCAGGCTTGACAGATATAATTAGTGCTTGGACAGGATCAAAGTATGGCGACCTCAAGACGATAACACACCAGGAATGTCTTGACAACGTGTTCATCAATAGCATAAGCAGCTTAGTCTGCTTGTTTGAAACTGAACTGAGGGCTGCCTAAGCGTGCCTCTTTGGAGCACAGGTTGAATTATGCTAGTGAAAGTGTTTTCAGAAAGACTGTCAGTCCTGTCAAGAAAGCTCTGAGAAGTGGACAGGAATAAAATTCTGGAAGATTCATAATACTTTAAGTAGTTGCAGTTCCAAAATTTCTATTTTCTGAGACCTTTAAAAACATGTCAGTCTCAATGAAGAGCCTCCAATCAGGGGTCAATAACTCACAATGATGACATTATATTAATTGCACTAATACCAAATCTGCACTAATGATAGGCAAAAATTCTCATTTCTCCCTCAAGTTCATATAACTTCAGGTTGCAAATATGGCATCCAAACTATGCAAATACTAGTGAAATCGAAATAGCATTCTTGAGAAGCACACCATGAATGTGAAATATGAAAAACATTTCTGTTTTAACAATGTGTTTACACAGATTATTGTAGAAACGGAACACACATGAAATGCATGTGTTACAAATAACGATATATTATTTCCACTCTAAAACTCCAGCACTTCATTCCCAGATAATCAAGGCATGAGCTGGGAGAAATTTGTGCCTGTTCTGCGGCAGTGGGGAGATATAATAGTAGGGAGCTTGCTGTTTGTCTTGATCGGTACATTTACAAGACAAAAGACACTGACGGAGAGGTGCGAAGGGATTTAAGGTGGGACAGATTTACGAGTTTTTTTCGTAGGCTTTGGTAACTCTAGTGTTAACCACGCCCGGGGCTGAAAATAAAAGACAAAGAGTAGATAACAAAGTAGAATGTCGTAAAGAATTCAAAAACATTGGCGCAAAACACATGCAGAGCAGGTTAGAGATAATGAAAGTACTAAAATTCAAAAGTCTTAAAAAATGATAGTAAAGATCGCATTAGCACAAACAAATGGAAATTATTACTCTGTGAAATAACGGGACAGCAAAAAGAGATCGAATATATTGTTTGGATTTAAACTTTAAGTCGGAGGAGACTTGTAGATCATCTAATTCGTGTTGCCATCAGAGAAAAGTAGTGCTTCTTCCCAATAAAGAGACCCCCGGGAGAATTAAAAGATTTGTTGTTTGGTGAAAGTGAAATCCACAGCGGCAGAGTTGTGAAGTGGCTGGTGCGTAGCGCAGGCCGGGGGGGTTGGCCAGTGAAGTGAGCAGGGGGCGAAGCCCTCTAGTAGTGTTATAAATTACTCAGTGGCCATCACTGAGTTTGCTAGAAAATACTGTAGAAAAGTGCAGAAAGCAGAACAGTCTGAGAGATAAGTGTGTGGCAGCAGACTGGGTGAAGTAAGATGTTTGAGTGACAGCAGCCCACCAGCAAGGAAAGAAGAGAATCCTTTCAGTAAAGTTCCAGAAATACAAATAAACAGAATAAATTAGAACTTCATGCATGCATTAATGCTTGGCATGTGTTAATGCTTTTATGTATGGCACACTGTCTCAGTAATTGTAATGTTGATTGCTATATTTGCAATTGAAACAAGGTAAGCCAAACGCTTCTAGCTTACAGTTCAGATCTATTTCAGAGGTGTTTCATGTGACTCATAAAAATGGGAGAGGGAAATGTCCATTTCCTTAGGCTTTAAACATTTTATGTTGCTGTATATTGTTCATTTGATGTATATTTCTTAGTACTAGAGTAAAATTTCAGTGTCCCCAATTTGAATACTGGCTTGCATAAAGTGGACTATTTATTCATCACGAAATGCTTTTTTTAGCAGTGTGTAACAATCACAATCAGGGTATTTTTTCCATATATTGAACTGACTCATGCCTGAGTTGAGAAACTAGTCACCAAAAATACAAACTTCATTATTGTGGGTCAATTGTAGAACTGCATGAATTTAGTAAATCTGATCTTCAGAATGTTGTCCATGTATGGAACACTTTGCACCATTTGGCATTGCTGTAGTATGGGTATATGCTGAATGCAATGATACATTGATGAATTACCTGGTAGGATGTGCCCAGATCCTTTCCATTTGCAGTGAAGGACACATAGCCAGTGGCCAAGTCAATATGACACCCAATTTCAATGTCCACATTGTTGCGACTTGATCCCTGGAGGCTGCTGATATCTCCACCCCATACCATGTAGCAATTGCTACGCTTGACACTGAAACAGAAAAGAATATACACTATGACTTTAACCCGAGAAGTAGGCAAGCAGTATTCAAGCAGCATTCAAGAGAAAGCAGAAAAATAATGGACTGCATTTGAAAGCCTGATATTGCTGTTAAAGCTAAAGGAGTGGGCAGAAAAAGTACATTATTAGTGAAGTTTTGCCTTCCAAAGGTCTCACTATCACAATAATTTTCAATACCTAAATGATTTCAGATTTAGGATGCAAAGATATGTTACAGAAGGTGCAATGATACGTGCTTCTGATAAAAAGTACTAGCTTTACAGTTGTTATAAAATCAAAATGATATTTTAGCGGGCACTAGTAGTAACCTATAAAGAAAAGCTAAATGTATAGCTTTGTGCTGTCCACAAGTACTTGCCTGTCAGATCCTGCGTTCCTAGAACAGCACTGCCTAACTAATTTGCTCGTAGTGAGCCTCCATACATAATGTGCACAAAAATACAGAATACAAAATAAAGAAAAATCACACAAAAAAAACAACCATTTTGCTCCAGTATGCTCACCAAGCATTAGCTACTAGGTGGTGAAGGGATGAGAGAGATAATTAGCCATTAGGGACAGTGGATAATAAGAGTTCCAGAATGACCAGGGAATATAGCCTGGAAACACACTACTCTGTACGAAGGATGCCCAGGATCTTTTATGACCACAGAGAGTCAGAACCTCAGTTGGACATCTCATTGGAAGGACAGCACTATTTTTATAGTGCAGTGTCACCGTCATTAAACTGGGGAATTGGAATCCACACAAAGACTACAGAATAACTGCCTCCTTCTGGCCTCATCAACACTTCTTCCAGCAGCAACCCAAGATTTTCATAGATGGTCTCCCATCCAAGTACTGTCTGGGCTCGAACATGTTAATGACCTTTTCTGAAGTACATATGCATGGGTACTGGCAAATGATGCAGCTATTTAGAACCCTGGAAGAGGTAGGTGAACAGCAGAAAAAAAAGAAATTATAAAAACACACAAAGTGTTACACCAAATAACTCACAACTGGGAATGTCCCTTAAAACTAAGGAGAATTACAGGACCCAATACACTCTTCAGTCTCTGGTTACTGCAGATTCCTACAAAGGAGTTTTAAAACTATCAGTTCACCTCTCACTGGATGAGCATTGAGATCTTGGCCGAGCCAGAGAGGACTAAAGTGCTTAGTGATCCTGTGAGACTGACAGATGGATGACATAGAAAATAAAGAAACAACATTCTCAAACCTGCTTAATCCAGTTTAGAGTCATAACAGCTGGAGTCTTTCCCTGTCACATCAGGCAACAAGGCTGAAACCAGAATGAAGTGCCATTGCTAACACACTGAAGCACAACAACTACATGAACACTGGGCCCATTCAGAACTTATTGTTAACCTAATCTGGGCATCTTTGAGACACAGGAAGAAAACTGGTAGACTGCGACAAGATCAGTGCTGACATGGGCAGAAACTAAAAACTCCACACAGACACGCTGGCACCAAGGAACGACAAAGGCAAGAATTTGACCAGTAGATAAATGTAAGGGTCACAATGAAGTCAGAAAGATACTGGAAAGTCAAAGTCATATGAAGCTAAAAATCACATAGAAGAAACAAAAAATGATCAGGCATGGATGACTCAGACTGGAGACATCTCAACTGCAGTTCAGTCTCTTTAAATGTGAAGTCAAGACCAAAGTATCTCCATCAGACATCTAAGTAAGTGTGCAGGTCAAAAGGAAGTCAAAAGGCATGGTGATAGGTGTGTCCAAGGGTTAGAGACAACTAAAAAACTCTGGAGCCTCCGAATTATTACAATATTTAGACAGATAGCCAGGCAATTTTCAGAAAACTATCAAAATCCATCTTCTGCCCATATAAAAAATCTGCTATGTGGCATTTTGATTTCTGGACACTTTAGTTCACTATTGTGAATAGAATTGTCACAATTTTAAAGAAAGGTAGGATTATGCAAATGCTCTTTGGTTCTTCGGAAATGTAAAGACAGACCGGAACTGTAAGTTACTTGTGGTTAGCAAAACAGCTTTGAGTAAAAATCAACAGTCAGAAGAAAAGACAGAAATTGATGGTTTCCCTGACCCGACACCACGTAGCAGAACTTTTATCCTTCAATTAAAAATTGTATTTTGTTTGTGTCATGTGGGTCCCATTTGCTTACATTTGACAATAGATTTTATGATTCTTAGGGGTGCTTGTGAGTTGATCAAAACCCCAGAAAAGCCCAGGTAAAGGGAAAAAAGTGTTTCATTCATAGAAAATAAACTTAAATGGATAAGTGAATCAAAAGGAGTACCAAAATATGTGACAATAAACAAAAAAAACAAAATACTATGCCTGGGGCTTACAGGCACACAAATGTTTCTGACTGACCTATGGGGTAAATCACCAATAAAAATCCTCTTTTTCAACTCACCCACCTTTTACTCAGATATCACTGGCCTCTCCTCCTTCACACTAGGTGAGCCCTTTCAACCTCTCCACTCCAATCCAGACTCTGAACTATTTCATTCTGGACACTTGAAAGAACTTTTAGGCCTTTTCCTGGAACTAAATTCAGGATGATATTCTGAATCACTTTCAGTGTCAGAAATACTTCTTAGAACTCCTGGCCATGTGTGTGAAGAACCCCCACACACACCCCAAGGCCCCGGTTCTGAAACCTTATCTGCAATATGAGGGACAGAAATATCTTCACCAACTCCACCAGGTCACATTAAAACTAGAGTTTAGTCTGGGAGAGTGCCAGCTGCTATGACAGTGCTGACCATGCCTGCTTGAATTAAGTGACTTCACCTGATCTGCATGTCGAGGTAAGACCAACAGAAAATGAGAGAAAATTACTTTGGTTTGCTTATAACTTTATAATTTTTATGGAGAGAATTTCTAGGCGCAGCCAGGGTGTTGAGAGGGTCTGGTTTGGTGGGCTCAGGATTGGGTCACTGCTTTTTGCAGATGATGTTGTCCTGTTTGCTTCATCAGGCCGTGATCTTCAGCTCTCTCTGAATCAGTTCACAGCTGAGTGTGAAGCAGCTGGGATGGGAATCAGCACCTCCAAATTTGAGACCATGGTCCTCAGCCGGAAAAGGGTGGAGTGCCCTCTCAGGATTGGAGGCGAGATCCTGCCTCAAGTGGAGGAGTTCACGTATCTCAGGGTCTTGTTCACGAGTGAGGGATGAATGGAGCATGAGATCGACGGGTAGATCGGTGCGACGTCCGCAGTGATGTGGGCTCTGCATTGGTCTGTCGTGGTGAAAAAGGAGCTAAGCCATAAGGCAAAGCTCTCAATTTACCAGTCGATCTATGTTCCTACCCTCACCTATGGTCATGAGCTATGGGCAGTGACCGAAAGAACAAGATCGCGAATACAAGCGGCCGAAATGAGTTTCATCTGCAGGGTGTCTGGGCTTTCCATTAAAGATGGGGTGAGAAGCTCAGTAATCTGGGAGAGGCTGAGAGTAGAGCCGCTGCTCCTCCGCATTGAGAGGAGTCAGATGAGGTACCTCGGGCATCTGATCAGGATGCCTCCTGGACACCTCCCTGGTGAAGTGTTCCGGGCACGTCCAACCGGGAGGAGGCCCCAGGGAAGACCCAGGACACGCTGGAGGGACTATGTCTCCCGGCTGGCCTGGGAACTCCTTGGGATTCTCCCAGAAGAGCTAGAAGAAGTGGCCGGGGAGAGGGAAGTCTGGGCCTCTCTGCTCAAGCTGCTGCCCCTGTGGCCTGACCTCGGATAAGCAGAAGAAGATGGATGGATGGATGGATACTTTGGCTTGCTTATAACAGTGGTCTTTGGTGCTTGATTTTAACATGGCAATAAAAGCTAATGCAGCCAGGAGAAAAACATAATTATCGTAACCATTTCTTGAACCAAGTTTAATTTCTCACAATTGTAAATACATGCCCACAACTATACTCAGTAACAAGTAAAGAAGTACTAAAAGCATGGATCACCAAACCACATACCTTTCATGAACTCTGCCTCTCTCATCTCCAAGGGTGACAGTGACAGTACGGTTCTTGTTAAGGTCAAAGCAGTTGCTATAGAAATGGTAATCTGGGGTAACCCAGCCAACCCACACACATGAGGGATCTTGTCCAGCAAACACTCGCACTGAGTAGTAATACTGAAGAAAGAAAGAAAAAATCAAATAAAAGCAAATCAAACTACCTAGTGGCTTTTAGCACCTTACTTACAGAGCATAAGTATTGCAATTTAATCTGTACTTACTCTTGAACATTTAAAAGACATGCCTCCAAAATTCTACTTATAAATATGCATGAGGAGGTTTCCCAAATGTTTTACTTTCATTTATATAAAATTCTTCAAACACACACAATGAGAGGTCTACTGTACAGTGCAGAAGGCGCTTAATAATTCAGTAAGCACATGCAAGTCCAGTTTCAAAGTACAAACAGCTAAAATGTCACCTCATTAACATAGCATCATGTAATCAATTGGCATGCAAGATCTGGGACCCTAATTAACACTTTAGATGTAAAGAAAACTTGAAAATCAAAATTGTAAGGTGCCCCTGAAAATAACATTTTTAAATATACCCTGGCATTATAAATCAAAGCACACAGAAAACAGAAGAGAGCTCTTCACAGGATAAATGGTAAAGCAGCTGTCTGTAAGCTCTTCACATACTCTGTCGGACTAAATGCTTGAGCAGCAGCAGCTCATCTGTCAGGGAAGAAAAGCATGTTTGGAAAGAAGGTGAAGACTTTCAGAAAAAAAAATATAAACAGGAGCCCCATGTGTTTTGCATGGTCTCAGTGATACTTAAAAGATTGCGGTTTCTGTAATATTGACAGTGCTCATATAGCACAGCAACACTGATTTACCTGCTAAATCAGTGTTTCTTAACTTCTGGCCCATGGACTGGTACCAGTCCACAGAATATTTTTGCCAGGCTGCAAAAATCAATGAATTACTCAAGCATGCATTTTAGCCAACATAAACACTTTTCAGATAAAATTTAAAATTAAAAATTATGTTGTGTCTGGGCACACAAAACATCAAAGAGGAATATTTCCCTCTAACTCCCCCTACCACTCTCTGATCTAATGTTAGTAAATGTAAATGTCATAAACTTGAAGGAGAACCTGCACCCCCCATCCAGTGTTCGTAATTCCAAACTCCAAGCATACCCCCCCATTTTCCAATCTAATGTTACAAAATCTGACATTATGATATATAGTAAAGAAGTTTACTGTACTTTCAAACTCCAAAGTCTGTAAACTTTTTCTCAGCAAAATGGTTGAAAACCGTGGCTCTAAATAATGAGCCATTGCCTTAGGTGCTCTAAAATAAATAGAGTGGCAACAGTAGTCTGTAGTAGGGTGGCACTGCAAAAAATTAGTTAACAGCATGGTTAAATAGCAATTGTATAGATGCACACACCGCAGCTAAGTGCATACATTATATCTCTTGAAAAGTACTTGTTCTGCGTGATGCTGCTCAGTGTAGAAAGTGGTGCAACTTTCGTTTGCAGATTGTGTATCTGTACATAATGTGATTCATCTACTTAAGACATTCATATCCTAATTTATTACACTCTCTATAGCTAATTTATTGTATACTAGCTGTATTACCATCTAAAATGTAGACCTAAGCTTTAACATTTGCAGTGCACCATCTATTGGAATATATTTGAAATGCATGCATTACAAATGCATTACATTTGTCACTCCAACAGATGGCATATCACCAACATTTGTAGTAGTCAAATACATTACTGAAAATGTTTCTTATGCACCATCAGTTGGAATGACAAATGCAGTGCATATGTCTCTGTTATATTCCATTTGGTATGGGATTTGTAAAAGCAGTGTTAAGGTTTGTGATGTGCCATCTGTTGGCATGACAAATGCAATGCACTTCAATGCTACAAAAGTTTGTAATGCACAACCTGTTGGATTGAAAGAGACATTGCAACTGCATGGACACACAGATACATAGACACTTGTCCTTCTGATAATATGGATTCCATACTATCAGACTAAGATTTCAGTTTTCAGCCAATACTGGAGCAATAATGAGTCCCCCTGATAAAAACAAGGTATTTTGCACACTGTCGGCATGTTTCAAAGAAAAAACTTGGTTTAATAAAGTCTAGCTAATGTGAATGGCTCTGTTACTCACCGCAGTGATATGTCCGAATTCAATTCTTCGTGAAGAACTTTCTTCAACTTGTTTTTGAGATTTGAGTGGAAACCTTCAAAATATAATTTTTAAAACAACGTTCAATAAAAAAGAGAGCCACACAAGAAATTTAACACCCTAGGGAAAAGTATTCAATTGCTGGTTAGCGAACTTATTCTGATTTTTAAATGCAACCAGACTTGAGCTACATAAAGTGTTAGGTTGTTCCTGATTCTTTCTTTGTGTGAAGAAATGGTTCTTAGTGTCTGTCATCAATGAACTTACTCTTAATTTCCACTGGTGTCATCAAGTATGCCATTCACTATTTACCTGAAAAGGTCATCTATGAAACCTATGAAGATCTGGAATACTGTTGATCCTCAGGCAACTTTCACTGTTCAAGATTAAAGAGGCTCAATTGCCTTAGCCTTATTACTGTAGGAAATGTTCTTTAGTCTCGGGATATACTTGGAGACTCTCTTCTGCACATATTCCACTACTGATATGTTTTTTTATGGAGTGGTAACCGGATCTACACATAATAACTGCTTTCCTAAAGGACTTAAGAGTTTTCGGGGTAGTTAACATAGATAATCTGACAATGTTTCCAGTCATAACTGGTACATCTTAGCTATATATTCGAATTACCTTAACTGCCTGCTCTGAGTCCAGAGAATCTGAGATTCAGCACTTATGCCCTCCAATATAACTGTATCTCTCACCCTGTCACAGACAGTAATCATAGCAATCCTTCACAGATTTATTTTAGAGACTTGTGGTCTCATGCTTTCAATCATTATCCAGAAGAATAGATGGCCATATATAAGGATGGCGGTGTATACTTTATTGTGAGTACTAAGGGATTTTAAATAATGTCTTTAATTTTTACATCAATACTATTTAAAACAGTTTGCAATGCCTAATGAAACTTTTGAGTGGCAAAAGATATTCACATGATGGCATGAAGTCCAGAACCATAACATTTTAACAGAATGTACACAGCACAGTGGGACAGCCAATTGCTATTCCATGGCATACTGGAAGTAGATGGGAGTAGATTCATTCCTAGTGGCATGGATTGTGGACTATCTTACAAACAGACCTCAGTATGTGCGTCTCGGGAACTGCAGGTCTCACATTGTGGTCAGCAGCACAGGAGTGCCGCAGGGGACTGTGCTTTCTCCGGTCCTGTTCAGCCTATATACATCGGACTTCCAATACAACTTGGAGTCCTGCCACGTGCAAAAGTTCGCTGACAACACTGCTAACGTGGGCTGCATCAGGAGTCAGCAGGAGGAGGAGTACAGGAACCTAATCAAGGACTTTGTTAAACGGTGCGACTCAAACCATCTACACCTGAACACCAGCAAAACCAAAGAGCTGGTAGTGGATTTTAGGAGGCCCAGGCCCCTCCCGGACCCCATAATCATTAGAGGTGACTGTGTGCAGAGGGTACAGACCTATAAATACCTGGGAGTGCAGTTGGATGATAAACTGGACTGGACTGCCAATACTGATGCTCTGTGCAAGAGAGGACAGAGCTGACTATACTTCCTTAGAAGGCTGGCGTCCTTTAACATCTGCAATAAGATACTGCAGATGTTCTATCAGACGGTTGTGGTGAGCGCCCTCTTCTATGCGGTGGTGTGCTCGGGAGACAGCATAAACAGCAGACTGCCATTCTCGGCTGGACTACTGCAATTCACTCCTCTTTGGTCTCCCTAATAAATCTCTTCATAAGCTTCAGTTAGTCCAGAATTCTGCAGCACGTATCATCACTGGAATCCTATCTTTTCACCATATTACTCCGGTCTTGCAGCAGCTTCATTGGCTCCCGATCAAGTTTCGTATTGATTTTAAGATTCTGCTACTAACTTTTAAGGCCATCCATAACCTCGCACCTCCATATCTGTCTGACCTTCTGCATGTTGCCGTTCCATCCCGTAACCTTAGATCCTCTTCCTCCACCCATCTGACCGTTCCTCCCACCCGTCTAACCATCATGGGGAGCAGAGCTTTCAGCCGTTCTGCTCCCAAGCACTGGAACTCATTACCTGCGGATCTCCGAAATATCAAATCATATTCATCTTTCAAATGTAAACTTAAAACACATTTGTTTAAAATGGCTTTTTCTTCTTCCTCCTGATTATAGTGGTTTTGTTTGGTTTTAATTTTTAGATTTCCTGATGTTTTAAGTTGTTTATAATTGTGTCTTTTATTTATTTATTTATTTATTGTTTGTTCGGTGTCCTTGAGTTCTCTGAAAGGCGCCTTGTAATAAAATGTATTATTATTATTATTATTATTATTATAAAGAAGAGGGACGCCTCACACCTGGACAAACAGGTGAGGAAGGCAGGCTCTATTGTAGGCACGGAGCTGGACAGTTTGACATCTGTGGCAGAGCGACGGGCACTGAGCAGGCTCCTGTCAATCATGAAGAATCCACTGCATCTACTGAACAGTATCAACTCCAGACAGAGGAGCAGCTTCAGCGACAGACTGCTATCACTGCCCTGCTCCACTGACAGACTGAGGAGATCTTTCCTCCCCAACACTATGCGACTCTTCAATTCTACCCGGGAGGGTAAACGTTAACACTATACAAGATTATAGACTGTTATACCTGCCTCACACTCTCTCCTTGCATTTTTTAACTTGCATTGTGTTTTTATCACTCTTTAATCAATATTGTTTTTATCAGTATGCTGCTGCAGGAGTATGTGAATTTCCCCTTGAGGATTAATAAAGTATCTATCTATCTATCTATTCACCAGAGGGGGCAACAACAGCAAGCTGCTCTTCCTGATAAAGCATGTATATCACTCTGGGAATCCATGCCTGGGCTGGTAATGCTGGTCTAGCAGGCTCACTATTTTACTGAAATGTTCAAATAGACAGCAGTAACCTTAATGATATGTCTCACTTGGGACTATAAAGTGAGACAAGTGTGGGGATTGAACGAGCAATCTTGTTCTTTACTCACCAAGAACTAAATTTGCAGGCCACACTGCATGATAAAAAAGCAACTTATTTTATAAAGTATTTTGTGAAATCTAGAAGCATCTGAACATGCTTTACATTTTAAATTAGTTCACATGTGAGTAGTGGTACTAAGTGAAAGAGAAACTAGATAATCTGTATATAGCACTTTACCATAGTGAACAATTTGTGATTAATTTTTCTACTAGTAGTAAGCACATTAAAGCCTTCACACTTTTAAGGTGTTGTGATGGACACCAAACTTGGGTGGGCATTCCTGCTGGGATAGGCCAAAGTTCTGTACCTGACCAGGTGTCCTATTCACTGGATTAAAAAGAAGAAAAGAGAGGAATACCCTACATTGGCCAGGAGGCTGTCAGGAAATGCCAGTGTGGAAGTGGGTATGCTTGCTTCTCAGCTGAGATGGACCGAAGATCCTTACCCAGCCGGGAGGCCAGCATAATGGAGAGACGGTGCAGGAAACCTGCTCTAACTAATTGCTCACCCAATATGCCAAAGGGCAACATCCCTGGGCTTTGGTGTCCATTTGGATACGAGCAGTAGATGCTGGGATTTGTACTTCCATGGAGAAGCCTTGCTGAATTTTGTGGGTGCCTCCAAGGTGCACTGCAGGGAACAGTTATTCCTACTGGCAATGCCCTGGCACCAGAAGTACTCCCAGGTCTTAGCTAAAAGGAGATGCTCTGCCTCATCCAGGTGAATTAGAGTTAGGAGTGCAGGAGAGACAAAGCTCATCTGGGAGAAGTGGAGGAAGAAAGAAAAAAGAGACAGAGAAAAAAGAGTTGCATTGTGTCTTGCTACTGTAAGAAAAGAAGCCTGTTGTAAAGTGTTTGGTGGCAAAAAACCTATTATTTGCACTCAGGCCTGGTGTCTACATGGTTGCATCTGGGGTTCAGGGTGCTACCAAGCTCCCTACAGGTCAAAGTGTATTTGACATTTTGTCATAAAGAGTCAATGTTAATTATTAACCTAACAGTTAATTGCCAAAAAACAGAAATGCCACATAACATAAAGTCTCACATAACATAAGAGGAACGTGCAATCTGCACACAAAAAGCATTCACACCACAAATAATATTCACACTATGAGTTCAAAGGCATTGAAGAGGCAGCATTTCGGGTTGCACCACCATAATAAAGACCAATTTAGTTCACTTTCACTTTAAATCAGTATGGATTATTCTAAGCAGGATATCAAAAGTGCTGGCAGAGATGTCCTGCAAATGAGGCTTATTTTAAAAAGTGAAGATTAGAGACCTGAAGCTGGAAGGTTAATTTCAAAAGACCCAGTGAACTCATCCCTCATCAAAGTTTGACAGGGCTACTAAGACAAAAGGTTGCACGGTATTGGCACAGGTTGAAGTACATCAGAAATATAGCACAAGGTTTTGGGCTCACATACCCCACACAATCTGTTATAGTATTGATAAAAAGTACAAAGAAGAGATTAACAGAAAAGCAGATCACTGAGTTATATACTTCTATGAGTACAACTTTACTGAAGTTTACAAAAATATGAATAAAATACTTTTGAGGTCACAATTTTTCCAGATCCATTTCTCATATTGTAAGACTGACTAAAAGCACTAGACAGATAGAGTGGTGCTCAGAAGTAATAGAAAAGACAATTTGTATGTCCCCATGAGGAACAGAGTACAGGTGCAGTGGATTTGTTTAAGCTGTATAAAGCATTATAAGGCATTAGTGATGTTAAATGCAGAGTACCATGTAGGAATTTTGTAGTTTTGATGTTACTAGAAAAACCACAATATTTAACAAAAAATCCTGAGGCAATACACTAGACTGGCTAGTGGACTAAAGAGAACTGAGCAACAAGAAAAAACTGAAGCTTTGGAATGTTTTCAGGTTAAATAAACAGATAATGACAGGATACATTACATAAATGTTAAATGTTTGGAAGGTAGTAAACAGGACTGTTTCTATTGCATCCCATGTATAAGCTAGCAAAGAGCTATTTTCGCCCAAATTTTAAAGGAAACACTCTTTCATAAAGATAGAGCAGCTTGTCAGTACATTTTGTTTCAAACACCACTGTATTACCTTTGCTTTGTTTTTTGTGAATCGTCTTCCTGAATTCCATCTGAATCTATGGCAGTACCACTTCGGAAAGACGAATGAAACTCCACAGGCATGCTCAGACGACAGAAGACCATGTCTGCATTGCTGTTCTGTGTTCCAAAAGTCTTATGTGTCACTTTGAGACATGGAGGACTTTCAACAGTGCCATCAATTCTGGTGACCTGAAATGAGCAAGTATACAGTTATTACCTGAAAGTCAGTGACAGGGATAAAGAGGACAAAAAATATTATATAACACCAAATGCAAGGTTTTATACAGCCCACCTATTAGCTACCAGCCTTATTTTTACAACCATAAAAAAGACAAAGTTATGTGAACAGCTGTGGAATTCCTCACACACTTGTCAGAAGAATACTTACATTTATATGTATTTATTTAGCTCACACCTTAATCCAAAGCAGCAAACAACATGTGAGATGCAACTGGTTACATTTCTTTTGTTTATCAATTGGAACTCAAGTGACTTGTTCATGGTCACACAGTGTCAGTAGCAGGATATGGATCCACAACCTCAGGGTTTGAAGTCCAGAGTGTTAACCACTACACCATACTGCCTGCATACTAGATGATTTATCTTATGAAGAGTGTCCACATCAAGCACAGGGTGAATAATTTGGCTCTATGATAGGAATTAGTTAACACTAGAATTCCTGAAGCCTATGAAAGAAGTTGTAATTCAGGGCCACCTTATGTTCTTTTACACCTCCTCATCAGTGTCTTTGTTTTGCAAATGTGTCGATCAGCACTGGCAGCAACCAGCTTGCTATCCCATCGCCCACCAACGCAGCTGAAGTTCTCCCAGATAAAGGCTCTTTCTGTGTATGAGGTGCCTGGAGTTGTATAGGGTAAACACTGTATCGTTATTTGGAATACATGCATTTCATGTGTGTTTTGTGTCTACAACAATCTGGGTAAATGTTGGATGACAAGAATGCAAGGCAAGAAATGTTGAACAGATAACTAAAAAAGTTTTGCATGTTATACTACTAATGACAAAATGTTAACATGACGTGTATAATGTGTGAAGTCCAAATATCAAACACTTTCACAAAAGGTACAAGTGTGATTTTATTCAAGAATATAACCGAAGAAAAAGAAATCAGGTTAGGGTACGATGCTGACACGACCGCTTGGGTGATGCAGAGGTAAGAACTGCTGTATCATAATCAAGAGGTTGTGGGTTTGATTCTGGGTCCTTCCTGCATTTACCGTTTTGAGTAGTGAGCTGCTCTTATTGTTACTGTTATAGAATAAAAACATACATTTGGTTTGAGTCTTTAACAGCCGGTGTAAATTTATGGTACTTGTAAAGGTTAGCGCTGTTTTTAATTATTCAGTTTTATTCTCTCAGTCACGTTCACACTACCCCCAATCTGACACTGTTAGTTTTCAAATAAAGATGTGCTATAACACCGGTGAACTCAGATGAGGATTCTACATTGGAGAAAGAGAACAGAAGCCCTCCCCGCAAAAAATGTCCAATCACACATAAGAAAGCAGCTGCACCAGGCGTAAAGGTGAAAGATGGTTTGGATGCAGCAAGAGGTTGGGCATCAGCCTGCCAGTGATTCTGCCACACATGTCCTTCAATGAAACAACAAGGCCTACAGAGCTTGCCAAGGTATCATGCAAAGTTCTGTTTGTGATTATGTTTTTTGATGGTTTTTATATAAAAAAATATATATTTATATGTTACTTATATAAAAGCCACATTGAATGTTGTTTACCTATATTTATTTACTTATCTTCTTTCAGCATAAAGTCACAAGTAGACTGCAGAGCTTCCTGATTTTGATCGACATAGACATGCTGACAAAGTACATGTGCAATGCCACTCCTCATTTTGGAAAAGATCAGTTACTTAAAGTGCAACAGCACCTTACGACTGCAACTAAAGTCAGTTCAGTATGCGAGCAATTCTTCACGCTAGTGTTTTGATCTGGCAGTGCCATGCTGACAGTGTATGTGCCCAAAAAGAAGAAGTCTGTCTGCATTCTCAGTACCATTGCTCGAGTACTGAAGTGTCTATAGCTGCAGGTGGAAGCTACCGTTGCACTGGTGCCAAGCAGTGTTGTGTTGTGCTGCAGCAGTCTATTAGCCGTGAAGAAGTTCTCTGTTGTTATGATTTTACCTTTTTCCAGAAACAGCTCCATAAGCTTAATGACATCATTTCCTACACTGGCCTTTAAAGTCGCCATTTTGACTATGTACTACAGTTCTGTTTTGGGCTCAGTTGTGTGAACAACTCGCTAGCTTTAAAAAATATATTTTTGCAGCCAAGGAATATTATACGGGTGGCTACCCCAAACATTTATGATGTCTTATTGTCGTTCTTGTAACAGCAGGAACGACCCGGAATCAAACCCGCAACCTCTTGATTATGACACACCAGTTCTTATCTCTGCATCAGCCAAGCGTACGTTTCAGCATCATCCCCTAACCCAATTTCTTTTTCTTCAGTTTAATCTTGAATAACAGTGCACTTGTTTTGTTATATTTGCACCTTTTGTGAAAGAGTTTATTTGATATTTGGACTTCAGTCTTCACACATTATATGCTTCATGTCAACATTTTGTCATTAGTACTAAAACATGAAAAAACTTTGTTTTAGTTATGTGTTCAACATTTCACATCATCCAAAATTTACCCAGATCATTGTGGACACGGAATACAAATGAAATGTATGTATTCCAAATAATGATATATTATTTACCCTATGCAACTCCAGGCACCTCACACCCAGATAAAGAACCTTTAGCAGGGAGAACTTCAGCTGTATCGGTGGGGGATGGGATAGCAGGCTGCTGGCTGCCAGTGCTGATCGACACATTTGCAAAACAATGACGCTGATGAGGAGGTGCAAAGGAATGTAAGGTGGCCAAGCATTACAACTTTTTTCGTAGGCTTCAGGGATTCTACTGTTAAAAAACTCAAACACAGTAAATTCTACAATGGTCAAAACTCATCTTATGTAAAAGATACACTTGTAGTCACCATGTACTGTGAGAAATGACCTAGACTGTACCGAAGTGCAGGTCACTCGACTTCACCTATAGCAATTAGTATGAACAGTATGTAAATATTTAAATCGCCTTAATAAATTTTAAATTAGTAAGTTTAAAAGCATTGTACCCATGCAGAGTGGCATTATTTGACAAGTGACCAAGGTTTCACACACCACACATCAGAAAAAGCTGACATATAACTTTGTGAAAGTCCAACACAGAAAGAGTCAAAACAGATTGCTGTTTCACAAAAAATCAGGAAGCCAGAACAGATCAACACATGAGAAGATCGTTAAAATGTTAATATGTGTGGTGTTGTGTGCACCCACCCAAATGTGAATGTGAGCCCATGTGAATTTCTAAATTGCTTTTTTTTTTGGTTAGGTGCCTACTCTCAGAAACTCCTAAAGGGAAAAATGGTCTGTTAAACCAGCTGGATTAAATCAAAAGATATTTAAGTGTCTTCATTGTGTAGGTGTCTTCCATTTGTAAGGAAAAGCATTATGTAATAGTGGTGCCTTTCTAAAAGAAGAACTACCATTTCAGATGTTCACACAGTGCTACGCCACTTGCAATTAACGAAAATGCCCTTTATAAGAATCTAGGCAGGCAGGCATGAGCAGAGGGCTGGGACAGGTCCAGCCTGATGCCGCACACTGTAGCAGTTTAGAAGCTGTGTCATCCACTGAGTGCAGAGCAGTGTCTCTTTAGCTCCTCTGGATGAAAGACCATCTTTGTAGTCCAGAAGACAAATCTTGATGCCATCAGGCAACATTGAGATTTGCTATGCCAGAGTGAAATTCTCAGCCCAGAATCTCCCTTATTATTCCTTACCTCAATATGGGGATGTTCTTTTGGCACATTGATAAAGGTTGGCAGGCGTTTGCTAAACCACATTGCAACATCCCGGTTCATGTTGACAGCAAAAGGCTCAAAGCCTTCTTGGAGGCCACACATTGTATAATATTTAAAAGTGCTAGCATCCTTCCCAAGGTTCATGCGGCCAATCTGGGACAGACCCATGCTGCATACTGGAATAAAACCTGAAATGAAAATGGATATAGTGATACATTACTCACAATAAAAAAATCACCAGCAACCTTGTGTAGAGTCACCCACTACTATAATTTGGTTCCCTTTCTTGAAGGGAAGAAAGAATTAGCAAAACCAAAAACTGTCTTGGTACAAAAATTCACGCTGGTTCATTTATCAGACAGAAGTTCCAATTCTAGTAGTTTTTTGCCTCATCACAATTATTTACTAATATACAAATCCACAATCACATGTTGGTTAAACTATAACAGGCTCCTGTACTGCTCAAGTGTCCTGTAATGCTATCAGCACTGAAGGTCTCTACACAAAATAAATAAAGATTACAAATTACTGATAAAACACCAAGAATGTCAAAGTCTCACAGCCACCCAGGCTCTCACCATTTACTGATTTTATTTTGCCAGATATTTCACCTTGTTAGTCTGAAATGTGGTTGGAATGATGGCATAGTAGTTCTGTAGTTAGTTCTACTGTGTTAAGGATCCAGTGTTCTGTACTCAAATCTTATTCTCAGTCCTTGTCCATGTGGAATTTGTATGTTTTACCCATGTCTTTGTATGTTTCCTCCAGTATTTCTAAAGACTCTCCAAAGTTAATTCAGTTGGCAATTCAAAATTGGTCCAGTTTAATTGGGACCTATAATTGACTGTCCCAAGACAGCTGCTTCTTTGCTGGACCCACATGTGTCTGAGAAGGTTATGTTATTCTGAAATTTACTTATTTGCTTTACAAAGCATCACCTGACTGTGTGGTTCATGAGGAGTGCAACAGAATACAAAGTTTACTAATTGATTTCAATACTTAAAATAATTTGCCAACTTTAATGCACCTGGGGAAATAAACTAATAAAAAAAGCCTAATAAAAATAATCCTTTAACAAAATATAACTAAAAGAGATAGTGATGGGTTTTCAACAAATATCATTAGGATATAGCTAAGAGATAAAATGCTTTGTGGATTGGTTCACCAAAATGGAAACAAGCACAATACTCACCATCTTCAACCTCAAAATCAGCAAAGCAGAGTTCTGAGCCTTTATTAGTAATCAGAATTTCACCATTCAATGTGAAGATCATTGATTTGTCTTGCAGGTCAATCATGCATCCCACAACATCACCTGCTTGCCATGTCCTACCAAAAAAGCTGCTTCCTTGGTGTAAACGGTGACCCTAAGGAAATAGGAAGATAATTTTAATAACAAGTGGATTTCAACTTAGCAAACCAAATTTCAGTTTCTTTGTTTCTTGATAGTTCACTACATTGAGGTCAAAAGTACAAGAATTTTTTTTCTGCCAGAGCTAGGAAAAAGGCAGACCACCTGGAATAAAAAAGAAAGCCACTGCCTACAGGGATCTAGCAGGAATCTGAGCAAGGATAACAATAAAAATATCAAAATATGAAATTCTGCAAACCAAAGGTCAAAGTTTATGCAAAATTCCTGTCTCAGCCATTCAGCTACATGCGCCACAAAGATTTAGTTTTCATCCAGAAATTACTGCAGTATGATGAAGTCACATGTCAAACATCTGATAATATAGCCAACAACAATATGGCTACAACAGAGAAGAAACATCCAAAATGGTGGTGCACTCATCCCAAATCAATATACAAAATGGTGATATGGTGTTGTCACACAAATGATAGCAAAGAATATCAACATCTCAAACAAAAGTAATACACAAAGTATGGCAGAATTATACTGAGTGAAGTGAAAACAAAGATTCACGACAAAATCAAATTGTGAAAATGGCTGAGTTTTTTTTTTTTTTTTTGGTACAGCAGAGATGCATCATAATCTAATAGAGTAGTGTCAGACTCAGATCTTGGGGGAGTCACAGTGGCTGAAGACTAAATTTTAATTAGATGCCAATTACTACTGTCATTGGGACATCCTTTGTTGCCTTGCTTTTTAAGATTGGGAAACCTAAACTGCTTGTTTCCCCTTAGCTATGAGCCAGTTGACAACATCTACTGAGTAGTTGCAATTCAAGAAACGTTTGGACTGGGTTTGCCAAACTAAGTTCAATTTTACTGCACTTTCAATTCCTCACTGGCCCACATTTTACAGATATAGAAAACTGCAAACTACTATCTGCAATGAAGCACACCATAGTCTAAGCAATGTTACCAAAGAAACCACAAAGAACTGAGAGGAAACATAACTATTTAAAGGAAGCTTGTGATCATCTCCTGGGATTCACTTCAAGTTAAAAACAGTAAAAGTGGGCATGACTCAGTACTTCCAAATTTCTGCATGAAACAGCATTAACCTCTACTTCATTCTCACCCTACTGTCATGACGTTATGTAGGATAATACCCATCTAACTTGCTATACTGTGCTCTATCAGTGTTACAAGACACCCAAGTTGTGAAATATGTACCAGAAGATCATTTAGCCGTTGATCTGAAAGGAAAGGAAATGTCTGCAGAAATCACACAACTCACCCGGGATCCATCAAAGACAAAAGCCTGGTTGTCCAGTCCCAGCTCCACATCTGGTCTGCATCCTGGCCGGGCCCAGCCCACACGCATGTCCCCACCACTCACGGCTTCAAACTCAAAATACCATTTTCCAGTCTTAACTGCATAGGTTTTTTCCACACGGAAGAAACGTATCTTATCAATGCTCAGTCTTTCCACAGCCTGGCCTGCTTTGTACAAAGAAGAAAAAAATTAAATGGGCAGTATAAAAAATTGCTTTATTTGTCGACCCATCCACCAAGTCAAACAAGCTATACCAAAGTGAAAACAAAGTGAAACAAGCTGGCATGCAATATTCAGTATTTGATCTTCCAAGTGAGATAACAAATACATTCATGGTTTTGAGTAAAGAGCATTATTTCAGACTTAGAGGAGTGGTTCTCCAAGTCTTCTGGACTGAACCCAATTTTGCCTGAATCAAAGATAAGGCAAGCATCCTAATGCCAACACTTCTCAACGGGAATTCTAAGGTACAATTACCAGAGTAAGTTTATACAGATATTTACATGAAAAGTATCGATATTCAAAGTTCAATATTGCTTGCTTTGCATTTTAAAGTCCTGGATATCAGCCCATGGTGCATTAGAACTCTTTGGCCATGATGGTGTAACAGCAGGTAGAAGAACAGTTTTGATGCAGCATAAAAAGCTTGTGGTACACACTGATTAAAATTAAACAATACCTAGCAAATAACAAGGTAAATAAATAAAATTGACCAACTTGTTGAAAAAGATTGGTTGAATGGAGAAGACAACAAAAGTTTGAAAAAGTTATGAAAGGGAAAAGGAGAGGGTGCAATCGCTATCAGTAAACAAAAATGGAGTGGGAAAGAGAGAAAAGTGCAAGTTTTCATTGTTTCCAAGAAGGTCAGCAAGACTGGTACATAGCAGCCCTTTTACATATAGTTCTCATGGACCAGAGGTGAGGAAGTTCATTTAGGAGTGTGGATGTAGCGCAGCAGCCTGATTTTTATATAAAAATCGTTGGATTATTCATGTTTACAAATACAGTAAACTCTTGCAATTTGTGGGATTATAATTCACAGATCTGCCATTTTGCATTTCTGTCATTAATAATTAAATAGGAATTATTTTGAGAGCTTTGTTAGTAGTAAACAGGAAAGATGTCACTCCCACAATGCTGTGCATATGAATTAAAAACAGGATTCTCCACCAGCGAATTAAGAAAAGCAGATCTTCAGATTAAACGTATATCATTGTGGGAATAACATTATCCCTCTTTATCATGAATGACAAACACCACTTTTCCGGAAAGCAGCTGTAATAACATTTTAGCAAAAAAAATGCACACAGTTTGACTATACCAATGTATATCACACATGTGGATTATGTGCCACAAGTTATGTGATAATTTTTTTTTTTCCCATGGATGTTTTTCACATTGTTTGCCATTGTCCAGAATTTGTCATTGTCATTTGTCATATTTGTCATTAAGTTTCAATATTTAAGAAGTACTTTCTTTAAAAAAACATGAGATTAAAAATTTTCTCAGCCACCACTACAAAGTACACTGGGTAAGTAATATTTTAAAAAATATTATTTTTGGGTAAAGTAGTCTTTCAATGAGTTGACCATAAGGTAAATCAAGAAAAACAAGCAGGAAATCTGTGAAGCTGTTGCTGTAGCTACACCAGTATGCATGAAGACACTGTATAAGTACAGCACAGTACTTATTTTATTTTATGTTGACATTATATATAATTGTACTGTATTATGTACAATTTGTTAAAGATCGACTGTAAGCTATTGGTAAGGATTGTGATCAAGAGTACAGTAATAGGAGGTGAGGTGGGGGGCCCAAAACATATTTATGGATTTTTGCATTTGCAGGGGTTAGGGGTGCAGGACTTAATCACAATGGACCCACATATCTCAGTAGACCACTTACTTACCTTGTCCACAGACAAATTTAATAATAATTTCAATTTAGGAGGACAGTAGATTTTGAAGGTACAATGTAGTGTACTGACTAGGGACAAATCAGTAATTTTTTCCATATTCTACCCTTTATTCATGACTGATAATATCTTAGATGTATAAGGCAGAGTAGCAACATTTAACGGCATAAGTTGGCCTGTTCTGAGCCAACAAATGGAAAAAAAGGAAAAAAAGGCAATTTTTCTGTCTGTAGAGAGACATTTAAGTAAGCAAACAGACATCCCTGCACTTCGACATTTATCAAATAAAAGGTGAAGAACATAACGCTGTGAACAGACTCTGTGTAACAACCAGTGTCATACCCACAAAAACTACTTTTTACTTACCACTCTCTTGGTCAGGAGGTTCAATATTGTATCCGTACCCAATCAGGGTCCGGATAGCCTCACGGAGGCTGTCTCTGTTGGATTTCTTAGTGCGCTCATCCAATAAAGCATATGGCACCAAACGAGGATTTCTTTTGCTCTTCAGATCCTTTAACACAAAAGTGCGGAAACAAGATTGAAACAAAGTGGATTGTTTAAATAATGAAAGCAAAATACAAAACTGTGGTGATTTGGAGAAATATACAGGGGACTCTGCAGATGTACCTGCTGAATGCCATAGGTCCATCCTTGTTTAATTCGGTCCTTAGCCCACACATTATGAGCATTCTCTGCAAGTTTATCAACCAAAACTTCCTGGGCTGGAATTAACTTCACCTCAGAAAGATCCAGTGGAGAGGGCTTGTATCCATTTGACATCATGTAGCTTGAAACACACAGAAAAAAAGCCTTACGTGATTCATGATAAGTCATCTAGCAAGTCGATCTGATAAACATTTACAATTCAATTTCCTGATGACTACACGAGACACTAACAAAATGTTATATTATGCATTTTTTTCTGAACATGATGAAGGTCGCAAAGTTCTTTTAGTGTTTGAGAGCTCTGTTATGAGGTATCCTCTGAGGTAAAGAGTTACAGTAAGTGTTACAGTAGGTATAGTAAGCAAAATAAAAATTTCTGTAGAAATAAGAAGTGTTGCCACACAGATCTTTAAAAAGCAATTAATTTATTTATCTTTGTAGATTTCTTTGTAGTAAATATTGTCATAAAGCACTTTACAAAGCAACTAATCTCATTTATAGTATATGGCACCATCTCTGCTGAACACTTTCACAAACTGTAAAGCTTTACAAAAGTAATCAATCAATTTTAGATATAATCCCTTTTACACTAAAAGGTAAAATTCATAGTAACATAAACAAGACATTTTAGCTTT
Organism: Polypterus bichir lapradei; assembly: GCA_026402145.1. Classification (NCBI taxonomy): domain Eukaryota; kingdom Metazoa; phylum Chordata; class Cladistia; order Polypteriformes; family Polypteridae; genus Polypterus; species Polypterus bichir. The sequence continues at coordinate 7,885,765 of JANRMT010062799.1, forward strand.
GCCCCTTTTAAATTTTGCGCTGTTGTATGCATTTCCATTATATAAAATCTTGTGCTTGAGATCTAAAAAGCAAAGTATTTTTATCTACTGTTTCACTCTTCAACATAACAGTTTACAAGGCAAGCAGTTTTTGCACTTCAGATTGCATTATTTTCTTACACTGTATTGTGATACTCGTAAATACAGTGTCTTTAAATAACATTCATACTGCAAAGCTCAATTAAAGCAATAACTCATCTTCATATAGCACTTTTCACATTCAGTCCTATCAAGAGTTCTGAAAGCAATCACCTATTATTGAAGTATTAATCAGTATTAGATAATGATAATTATTTTCATATGATGTCTTGCATATGAAGTGCTACCACAAAAACTATGCAATACCTTCAATACTTATTATCACACAGACCTTTAAAAGAAACCCATTCTATATGGAATGCAGACATGTACAGCTGTAGAAATGAATAAATTGTATAAAGCAGTGTTTCTCAATCAGAGGTTCTCGACCCGGGCTGCCGTTGGTGGATCACGATTTGCTACTGTTTATAATGGAAGTGGGTCGAAAAGTGGGTTGCCAAACCAACGCTAGTGCTGGATCCGAATCCATGCTCTGACAATCTCACTCGAATCACCAAGGGGTAACACTGATGTACCAGTCGTGTGAGAATCAGTATGGAGGAATTAATCACTACCCCAAAACCAGGATGGGTAGTGAAGATTCTTTCATTGAAGACAGTGCGTTGCAACACCAGAAAGGTTGAGAAACACTGATATATAGGATCTTCTATCAAACTGAGCTTTACAAGTGCTAATTCAACTTTACATAATACCTTTCACCATACAGGTAGTGAACAGATCCTTAGGATTTAGTTTCTGAATCCTCAGTAATACAGAAATTAAGCAGGAAGGACTAAGTACACTGACACTACCGTTTCATCGTTCTTTGTAAAGACAACTCACTTTTTTGGAAGTTTCATTTTTTTCAGATCTTCTTCTGCATTCATGTTCACTTGAACTACATGGCAGCCCAACGCTAGCAAGGTTCTGGGGAAAGTGAATAGGAGCAGCATAAGTTAAGTTGTAGGACACTAAGCATATGAACCATACACTGAGTTTTACTGAGAAGAACGGCAGCGCAACACTTCATCACATCACTAAATGATATGCAAAAGTACAACTTTCTTTTCTCTTATGGAGGCACTGAAATGATGAAAATGTGCTACAACAAACAAATTACTTGTAAACTAAACAGGATTCTAAACTAGGACGCTGGTTTCATGTGGCAAATATTCTTACTTTCTTACTTTATTTTTTATTCTTACCGATCAATCTAAACACATATCTATAAAAAATTAAGAGAATATTACAGGAACAGCTGAGAAACATACAATAACATCAGGGAGTATTATGAATTCACAAAAATCAACCTGAAAAAAGGATGGTAAAGGTTTGATATACAGTAAAATCTCAATTATCCGACAGATAACAGAACAGATACTTTAAAAATGATATACAGTAGGACAGTTTAGCGAAAGGTCATATTTATTTACAAAACAAAACTATATTAACAAAATATAATATAGTCCATCCATCCATCCATTTTCCAACCCGCTGAATCCGAACACAGGTCACGAGGGTCTGCTGGAGCCAATCCCAGGGCAGGAACCAATCCCACCGCAGGACACACACAAACACACCCACGGGCCAATTTAGAATCGCCAATCCACCTAACCTACATGTCTTTGGGAGGAAACCCACGCAGACACGGGGAGAACATGCAAACTCCACGCAGGGAGGACCCAGGAAGCGAACCCGGGTCTCCTAACTGCGAGGCAGCAGCGCTACCACTGCGCCACCATGCCGCCCATATAATATAGTATTAACAAAATTAATTAATTCATATAATATTGTTAGGACCAGTGTAATAAGCAAATACAACTCAGAGGTACTGGAGTTTTCTACGTTTTACTTGGAGTCTTTGTTTTGTAACAAACAGTGCCCTGTCTTATACTCCATTATCTGGTTTTCTTCTGTACCACAAACACTCCTACTTATTGTCTCCTGACTTCCTACTTAAAACTTTCTTCTGCTATACCTTCCTTTTTCTCCTAACTTGTCTTGTCATTCATCTCCTAAGATGCGTGTTAGCCCTTTAAAAACAGAAGCCCTTCACCCAGTCCTATCACTTACACAGCATTCCGCCCTTTCTGTTCCCACACAGCACATCACAAGCTGCCTGCACATCACAATATAGTAACAAAACATTATATAGCAGAATTTAAAAAGAAAACTACAATACAGAAGAACATTGACATTAAAACAGAACAACATTACCATCAGTGGTTTCCATTTTCCATATGTTTTTCAAACTGTCGGCATGACGCTTTATATCGTTCACTGTTGTTCTTCCTACTCCGTGAGTTGAAGAAATACTTGAAGCACTTTCGCCATTTCATAAATGTTTAACAATTTCAATTTTTTGTGACAATTCCAATACCACATGCAAATGTTTATTGGCCATAACAATATACAGTAGATTAATTATAACAAAAGAGGAAACCTACAAAATGCTATTAAAACTAAAGGTATATAACTGACACAGTGGTGCTGGGGAAGAACAATAGTGTTAGCACAAAGGAGAATTGTTCCAGTGTGCAAAACTTGCAGCGTACTGCACGGCAGTAGTATTACAATAATATGTAGGCGCTGGCATGTGCTGACGGTTAATTGAGTGACAGATGATCAAGGTTTTATTGTACTAGCATTCTTAATTTCACTAGTAGGTAATAGCATGTTCAATTGGGCTCAGAGATATGTGACAAAACTGTTTCTTTCAATTCAAACCTGTTATGCATGCTGACAAGATCACTGCATATTAGCACTGTTTCACTACATGTGAGTTCAGGTAAAATTTTTTCCAAACAAAACCACAGGCAGTGATCACTAATATTAAAGGGAGATTTAATCTTCTTTGTCCATGTGCACACTAGTGATTACAGTGCTATATTTACACATGTAGAAACACACACACAAACATTTTTGTCCGCCTACAGATGTTACAGTATATCGTGTAAGAATACTTGTTAAAATTAAAGTCCAGTGACTAAAGTGGTGTAGTATTCTGCTTTTTGTTTCCACAATGAGGTGGATTTTTTAACATCTGACCAGCAAACACTTTCAGTGCAAAATATTTCTGACAGAAAATGCTGGACAAAAGGTTTAAAGAAAGAAAACTTACTTGAGAGTTTCTGTTGACATCTGGAGGTTGTAATTTTTTTCAGTTTCAGGTAATTTAGAGAAATCTACCAGACAGGGATGCTGCCTTTTGTTGTCATCTCGTACCTAAAAATTATAAATATCTTTATTTTATACAGTCGTGGACAAAAGTTTTGAGAATGACACAAGTATTGGTTTTCACAAAGAATGCTGTTTCAGGGTTTTTAGATGTTTTTGTCAGATGTTTCTGTGGTATAGTTACAAGCATTCCGCACGTTTCAAAGGCTCTTATTGACAATACATTAGGTTTATACACAGAGTCAATATTTGCAGTGTTGGCCCTTCTTTTTCAAGACCTCTGCAATTCACTCTGGCATGCTGTCAGTCAACTTCTGAACCAAATCCTGACTGATGGCAGTCCATTCTTGCATAATCAATGCTTGGAGTTTGTCAGAATTTGTGAGGTTTTTGTTTGTCCACCCTCCTCTTGAGGATTGACCACAAGTTCTCAAAGGGATTAAGGTCTGGGGAGTTTTCTGGCCATGGACCCAAAATTTTGTTTTGGAAATTTTTGTTTTGTTCCCCGAGCCACTTAGTTATCACTTATGGCACGGTGCTCCGTCATATTGGAAAAGGCATTGTTCGTCACGAAACTGTTCTTGGATGGTTGGGATTGGGGCACCATCAGTATCTGGATAGCTATTAGCCAAAGCTGACATTGCTATATGAGTAAAGTATACAGGCATACATTATAATAATAAATACATCAATACTGTTGTACATTATTAATACTATTTCATTTTTAAATCAGCTACACACACACTCAGTGTATACATTGAATTTGCCTATTTCTATACATATAGCAATCTTCCTTTTAATATTTTGTTGCCTGGTATTTTGTGCTTTGTTTAGTTTTAACGATTTTGTGTTTGTAAATGTGCTGTACTTTTAGGCTTGTACATGGAAAAGAAAATGGAAGAGAAAAAAAAATGTAAGGAGCCAGCAAGAAAAGTGAATCAGTACTGGACTAAAGAAAAACAGAAAAAGCTTCAGTAATGCATTGACTGAGTGCATTGGGACATGGTTTGAGCTCTATTTGTCCCCAGGAAGAAATTTGGCTTTTCACAGAAGATCTTTAAATAGATAGATAGATAGATAGATAGATAGATAGATAGATAGATAGATA